>JBBPCW010000037.1:2828452-2840291 GCA_037974425.1 Phenacogrammus interruptus
TGTGTGTGTGTGTGTGTATCTGTATATATATATATATATATATAAATGTGTTTTTATGCTATATTTCTTTGACATATATGTAGAGAGAGACTCCTATATAAAGGCTGTAGAGCACGTGTACTGTATCTAAGTTCTTCACATGTGGAGGTAACCAATAAGTCTTTCTTGCCCAAAAATACACTACGGATCAGTATGTCAATGTGTTATGTGTTCAGTTTGTAGCAGCCCTGTATCATTTGTAGTTAACTGGCGTTTAGCTGACTTTGTTATTTTAAATCAGATGTGTTTTTCAACAAATCACTATGCAATAACTGAGGGTGCCCATAGAAGGCAGGAAAACTAAACAATTTGCAGTACTGTTACAGAACTGTGTGTGACCACATCAGGATCCCATTCCAGAAACCCCTGCTGTAGGAAAGATGTAGCAGCAGCTGATTTGTAGTTTTGTCACTGTTCTTCTCCAGCTGCATTGAGTGAAATCACATTTGAGCTCTTACGCCAGTGAAGACTGCCGACACATCATAACCTCAAACATTTTATTAATTTTTCCACATAACTTGGAAACAATCTCATAAATCATTGCGTAAGAAAGGGCATGCTTGGGCATGCAATGATTTCACAACATGATGATGTCACTGGATGAGTAGTATAAAATATACAGTAGCAGTTTATCATTCATTAATTTAGATGATTTTTCAGTCAGGTCCCACTGAGAAACAGAAGCTGGCATATTTTTTTTACACTGCTTTCAGTCCCTATTGTCGCCTAAAGTTGCTGGACAGGAGAGACAGGCAGAAATTCACACAGAATAACAGCAGAAGAAAACAGGCCAACAAACATGCTGTAAAAATCTCCACAGGCTCAGTGTTTCTAAAGCCAACTCGTTCGGTTTCGGATGTTGGTTGGGATAGACACAGACTGTTCCATGCCTCTTCGTGTGTCGTCACCTATACGAAGCCTGCTTGCTGGGATGATTTTTTTTTCAATTAAAAAGGCACTCAGCATTATCAATGATATCTTGCAAACTGTTAAAAGGTACTAACTGTTCAGTAATATAGAATATATATTGAAAGCAGTGGTCAAAAGGTAACAGTCTCAAACTTTACAGAGCATGAGCCGGAATACTCAACCACTGATGCACCTCTGTTGTAGTTCATGTCATACAGCAAGTAATGGCGTGTTTTTACAAAGAAACAACTTATTTTCTTTAGTAGCGAGTTCAGCATAGTAGTGTATAGCTAGTGAAAATGTGTTTACTGTGAATGGAAACGAACAAAGCGACGGACCGAATTGTGCTGACATTCAGTTGTGGTGTTGAAGGGGGGGGACGGGACTTGGAGGGGGTTGGTGGTGAAGGAAGAACTCTGCAGGCTTACCCCGTTCAATATGCACATGTGTGTTTGGATTGGGATGGGAAGGTATCATGATGAAGCCCTTTAAGATAGCTCTTACCTCAGACTTACAGAGTATGCAACATCTGGGTATGGAGATGCATGGACGTATGAGCGGTTGCAGCGGTCCTATAGGGCTGTACCCTGGGATTTTGGTGGCGGGGGGCGGGGTGTGTAGTCTTAGACGGGCTAGTTACATATCAGTGCCTTCTGCACTTGACCACCTCGCATGCGCGATACAACATCTTTGTACACAAAACCACAAGACCGTCTCACTAAACTACACTGCTCGGAAAAAGAAATAGGACGTGACGCGTCGTTAAAAGGAAAGAAAGGACTTGAGCTGAAAGGCATGACAAATTATATCAGGCAATATTGTATCTTCGAAACCTAAATGTGTGCAATACTTGCAGTCCTAAAGAATACTGTGCATGGGCCTTTATGATGGATAAGGAAAATGTAAGCAAATATATCTAATGGATAATAATGGAAATATCTCATTTAATGGAGCCACAAAATAAACTTACAATTTACACGGACGCGTCCAGCGTACGTGGACTCGGCTTATGTAAATTTCTGGGTTCCTTACATAAAGAAGTGGTGCTAAGTGTGCATCATGTGCATATCTTACTTTTTGATAATAGTAAGTGCTGTTATTAACATTCTCTAGGCCATTATGTTTAAATAAAGAAATGAATGAACAAAATGGCTACACCGATGTTGAGTAAAATCACCATGACCACCAGGACAGAGCTGGAGCCCTGCAGGAAGAAACAAGGAGAGAAGTTTAGAATTAGTGTTCCATTGAACTGTTACAATTCTTACATCACAAAAATAGCTATATATTATATTACCAGTGCTAATAAATGCACATTGCTGCATCTTTTGCTTATCATATAGATAATGTAGTTCCAGGGAAGGCCCATATCCTCTATGCCTAACAGACCATGTACTTACTGAGTTCGTTTTGATCAGGTTCAGATGCTCTCCGTCATGTTCCAGTGTGATTGGAGAGGATGTTAAAGGGGGAGACAGGGTGACATCTCTGTGCAACGGCCATTCCTCTAGATCCACCCCGACATTCAGGCTGTCCAGCATTTGCACAGAGTCCATGGACCCTTCCCTGGCTGTGAGGCTCCACTCCTTGCCTTCGTGGTTTCGCTGACGCAGTCTCTGCGAATTGTGCCCTTGGAGACTCGGACATTCCATGCCTGAGCCGAAATGCTGCTGGGGGATGGAGTCTAAGGGCTGGAACCTCATTTCCACCCGGTAGTCATCTAGCTTTTCTTCTTCTTTCTCTGGCAGCTGTGAGTGGCAGGGGATCCACTGGGAAGAGCTCTCAACAGTCCATCCCAGAGAGGAGCTATTGGCTCCACACTCTGGTGGCTGGTAGTCATTCAAGCTAGTTTCACCATCCGTATGGTTGGTAAAGGACTGGCTTGGTTTGTGATTGGAGTGGACATGCTCATGTGATTTGCGATAGGAAGATACATGCTCTCGGGTGTTGTAATGGGAGGATACGCGGTCTTGGGGTTTTGCATGTGTGGAGATAAACTCCTTAGGCTTGTGATTGGAGGAAGAATGCTCATGGGTTTTGTGATTGGACATGGTGTGACCCAAGGCCTTGTGATTGGAATATGTGTGCACCTGTGGTTTGAGCTTGGAAGATTTGTGGTCCACAGAGTTGTGACTGACTGGAATATGCTCCCATTCTCTATGATTGGACATTGCATATTCCCTGGACTTGTGGTTGGAGGATGCATGCTTCCAGGGCTTTTGATTGGAGGACGTGTGATCCCGCCCTTTGTCTGAGGAGACATGCTCGATGGACTTGTGATTGGAAGAGCCATTCTCCCATGCGCGATGGGTCGAGTGTTGAGAGTTTTGCTCATGTCCATTGATGTGACCAATCTCCTCCTCCAGCAGGGATGGGGTGGTGGAACGGCTACTTTCTCCCTTGCTGCCCCTCCGGTTGGGATACATTTCAGCAGTCCAGCTGTTGGCGCCACCTCTTACATTGTCCATGCCTCTCCCTTCCACCAGAACCTGAATCTCAGCCCCTCCCTGTTCATCCACAGCACTCTGGCGCATGAAGCAGGCGCTCCTTGCTCGGTGAGATGGTGGGGTGCAGGGCGGTGAGGATGGGCTGCTAAGGGCTGGGCTCAGGTCTGGGGTCTGGGCTGGGGGTGTTGTGTCTGGCGTGCAGAGCTCAGGGCTGTCTGTCCCGGTGGAGATCACTTCCATATCCTTCTCTTTTCTGTCCTGACGCTTTGGTCTCTGGCACTCCAGCCCTAGTGGACAGTAAAGATTACTTATTTGTCATATATATATACATAGTGAAAACCTTTTTATACCATCAGGTAGTGGTTTTCAACCCTGGTCCTGGAGTAGACTGGTATTCTCCTTACTCTAACACATCCAATAAGCTTTGGAAAACTTGTAAATGAGCTGAATCAGGAGTGCTGGAGAAAGTAAACTAAAATATGTACTAAGACCAGGATTGAGAAGCCCAGTTTCAGATAAAAGAGTGAGAGGATTTGTATCTTTAATACAGTTACTTACATACTGTCCTGTATTAAATTATTTTTTTAATGAAATATTTTTCTCTTAACTGACCATTTCCATAATGATGGAAGGAGGGGGAAAGTTCTTTGGCAATAATCCGGGCCAGACGACACTCCTCCAGGGCCCTCTGTGCAACTCCCTCAGCAGCTTCGGCTTTTCCTTGGGCATGGCTAGTCCTGTGGCAGATGGCATCAAGAAAGAACATTTTCCATTTAACATTTAGCTTTTGAAAGTCTTATAACATCTCAAACTGGAAAATACAAATGTTCAGTTTGCAACATCTTTGTTGTAAATACAAATCAAAGGTTCCTGATATGGTTCTAGGATAAACATTTACATATGTTTGTTTGGTTCTTTAAACTTAAATAACATTCTACACAATAGGACTTGGCTACATCCAACCATTAACTGTTAAAGGGAATCAAAGAAATCATTCCATCATTCTGGCACCTTTTTATGTAAGTAGTGTGTGTTTACAGTGTGCCTATTGGGTAAAGGCTTGTAGGGGCACTGGAACATCATGAATTAGACACTGTTGTGTTGAGTTGTACCTTGACAGTGCAATCTCAGCCTTCTGTTTGGCGATTTCGGCCGCCTTCTCAGCAGCTTCGACCGCACGGTCCACCTTCTCCCGGATTTTGCTGGTGCGCAGTGGTATCAGGTTCTTCCGCTTCCCACTCACCAGAACATTCTGCTTGTACTTGCCTTCTTCCTTGGTCCCATCTGGGAAAGTGGTGCAGCCGTAACCGTGCCGCTTGTTCCCGAACCACTCACCCTCGTAGCGCAGGCCGTCCGAGCGATGGCTGACACCCCAACCTGTTCGCATGTCGTTCCTCCATTCCCCCACATATGTCTCAGTGACGGTAGCATCCACACTGCCTCCCATTTCCACCTCGCCCAGGCTGATGTTGGAGTTGATGTCCGATGCAGCCGAGCTGACCGTGCTCATGCCAGCCTCACTACAGAAGGAGCTCTGCTTACTTAGCTGGCTGGCCAGAGAGCTCTTGGACTCGGACCGCCGCAACTTCAGGCCACTCAGGATGGACTGCCGGAAGCGTCCTTTCCTCTTCCGCTGCCTGTCTGCATCACTTTGAGCGCAAAGCACAAAACCTCCACGGCCCACCGGGCTCCCTGCCACCCCACTCACCGCGGAGCCGTCATCAGGCGTTGGAGCTCCCTCGCTGTGTTCCGAGCGCAGAGAGTTTATGGAGGTACGCAGAGGAGAGAAGATGACGGCGGCCATGCCATAAGGCACACTCTGCCGCACCCCATAGCCATGACGCATCCCGCTCAACCACTGTCCCTGGTATGTACCTTGCAGAGAGACAGAATAGAGTGAATCAGACAGTCACTATAATTCTTACATACACATCTATGTCTAATTTATTCTTCAGTATCTGCACCTGTAGTACATAGGTACATTTTTTCATGATCATTATCTTCCCTTGAATGTACTCAATTTTGATAGAATCCTGTATAATTTTGCAACATACACAGGTTTGCTTTGACTGAAGCATTTAAGTCCCCCTTACCCCCCCAAAAACAAATATCTCCAAAAAGAGCACCATGCAAAAAAATCCTTGCCTAAAAATAAATAAAACAAATTGTGCTACTATGCTTGTTTCCTCACCACTGCTCTCAGGCAAGGAGCGGGCAAAAACCGAATTTACTTCTTATTTTAGTAAGTAAAAGCAAAATATTTCTACAATTATAAGTCATTTTGGAGCTTTTCTATGGATTCCTTCATCATGAAAGCTTTGTCCAGCGTGAAAATCATAAAAAATAGAAATGCATGGTTTTCTTTGGACAGTGACAACTTGCGCAATACTTTTTTTGGATAATAATAATAATAATAATAATAATAATAATAATTTTTAAAAAATCCGGAAGAGTAAATAAGCTTCTAATACAACACCCTAATTTTTTAATGCGTTATTGCATTTATATTATTATAATTTAATGCAAAAAAGTAATTTTGTTATGAGAAAGCTGCAGTGCTTTCCTTTCCTTTGCTTTCCATGTTCAATTATAGATTTTGGCCAAACAAAGAGCAACAAGACTGTAAGCACATCTGAGAGCAAAAGCTGTGAACCTCATATAGGGCACAATTATGAAGCTCAGTAATCGATGGCACGCGTTTCAGCCTATTGATTGCTTTCTTTCAAGCCGTTGCTTAGTTCTTCATCCATCGTGGGTCGATAAAGGAGCGCTCAGTGCCCCCCAGTGAAAAGACGCGCTTTATGAAACAAAGACCACCTCTCGCGCGGCACGGTTTTAAATATCGCGAGACGTGGGCCCGCCCCGTTACACCCGTCACTGTCCGAGGTGCTGAAACCCAAAACCCAAACAAAGAGAGACAGGATGGAGGGGACCATAAACACACTCGGTTTGGGGCGAACCACCCTTTTTCTGTTTTCTGTCATTATAAGCGTCACTATATATGTACATATATGTGTTTACAAAGAGCTAGAAAACGACCGAGATATACACAGAAATAATGACATTATTATTAATATTATTGTTAGTGGTGGTGTTTTTTTCACATTTTCATTTAAGAGCAGATGTTTTGGCACATGCAAGTCACAAAAAAACATCCAAGAGTCTCTGGTAACACAATGACCTGCTGTCTTTGCCCTATAATAACAACAATAATAATAATAATAATAATAATAATAATAATAATAATAATAATAATAATAATTACTATTATAGTTGTTGTTTTCATTATTATTATAACAACAATAATAATAATTTCACCTAATAAAAATTTCTACGTAATTTTACCTAATTGAAATTTTACCTAATCATATAAGAGCAGATGTTGTGGCACATGCAAATCACAAAAATGTGACATCCAATCAGTTTCGAGAACACAGGAGTCTCTGGTGACACAATGACCCGCTGTCTTTGCGTTTCCATGGCGATTTACTGTACAGAGGCGTGTGGGGGGTAGATGGAGAAATGGACTGAGTGGTGGAGGTGGAGGTGCTTTTAGTCCCTTTCAGCTACAAGGCCGTTGCTACTGCTGTGCGTAAACAGTACGCCGGTCAGTGGGATGGTGCTGAGAACCAACACACATGAGAAAAAATCAAATGCTGAGTTTATAGGCTATCAGATCGAACTGCAGTGTTACATAATTGCCAGGAGTGCCTTTTACCACCTTACCCCACATGTAATGCGGGCCTACACAGGCTCTGCCTCTGACTGACTAGACCTACTCAGGATAGTTTAGTGAAGAAAATTTAATTTGAAGCACAATGAGGCAAACAAGGGGCGTAAAACGTGTCAATATTCACTCTGTTGCTTATGTTCAGGTAAAAAGGGCCATATAAGCTTAGTCTAATTCACTGAATGGAAATGTTTGACATATGCCAATGTTCTTACCTCCATCAGAATAGGTCTCGGACCCATATCCATCTTGTAGGCCGTTGCTCCAGGTGCCTTCATAACGCGCCCCGCTGCTGGTGCTCTCGAGCCTCCCATAGCGTCCTTTGAACCCTTGCGTCCACTCCCCCTTGTACTCCCACCTGCCTTTGGTCTCCACGCCGATGCCATGCCTCTTGCCTTGCGCCCACGTTCCCTGGTAACTGTTCCCACTGGGCCAGGTGTACACTCCAAGAACCTCAAATCCATGGCTCCAGGCCCCTGCGTATTCCCCCTGGCCCTGGGGGCCCGTGCAGACCCCTCGGCCGTGGGCCTTGCCCTGTTCCCACCCTCCACAGTACGACCCCCCATCATCAAAGTCAAACCTGCCTCCAGTGGACATGCATGAAACAGGTTTTGGCAAATCCAAGAATGTCAAGGAAAACAAGAAAAGAGCAATGAAGGAAGACGTTGATAAATATTAGAGGAAACGTTGAAGCAGTTGTTCAGTGTCCCCGCCTGGAAGTTTTGCTTGTTGGTGTGATGTGAAAGCTGAGAAAGGGTTCAAAAGAGGAATACGTTTTCCCTCCTAGAATTCAAATTTTTCTCATCAGTGTAATAAGTAGGAGGGGAATGGCCCATTAAAGGTATTTTGTCTCCAAGTCTTCAAGTGTAGCTTGTCGGAGGAATAAGAAAGGGAGGAAAAGGCCCATTAGAAAAAGGTAAAGCAACATTACCTCACAGACATGAAGTGGCTTCTGAGTGTAATAGGAAAGGCTCAATAAAGTCCATTCAAAATAAGCGAGGCAACCAAACTTGTCGAGTCCTCATCCCAGTGTTATAACTCCTCTGTGTCTGCCCCGGGCCTAGGGTAATTGATGCCTTTATTATGCCTGCTTCTTCCCATGGGCATGCAGATGGTGTGCTTCTCCTTCGTTCCAGGCACGGCCCCACTGGCCATAAGCTCACATGCGTGCTCCGCTTTCCTCTACGTGAAGATCAGGATGCAAATGAGGCCTGTTTTCTTTTCTCTCCCACAGATCCACACAACAGCATTGATACGCTCAATCAGACATTACATCGCTCCCCCCCAACTACCAATGTGCCGCACCGGCACACAAAAATGGATGAAGAGGAATAGTAGAGCATCAGGAGCCTGAAGCTGTGCAGGGAATCAAAGCCTTCCTTCTAAATGATGCTCTAAATCCAAAACAACAGCATTTCTCCAGTCATGCACCTAATAAGACCTATCTGGTACAGGATTTCTCCCATCGCTCCTGCTCCTGCTTCTCTCTCTCTGCTCCCTTTCCGTGCTCCTGCTGTGATGTAGAGGTGAAGCTCCCTTCCCTGGAAGACTGCTAAAAAGATTACAAAAAGAGGATCCGAATAATCCTGCTCCCTCCCCAACCCCCTATTCCTTCGGATTTAAATACAACATCCGAGGAAATTGATCTTATATTGTCTTAAGCCATATGATGCTCAGAATGTGCTCATTACTGGACTGTTCCACCCCAGCCAGTACCCCTCCCCCACCTCATGCTCCTCTTGTCCTTGTTCTTAAAGGGATAGAGGCTGAGAAAACACTCAGCATCCACACTAGTGGCGTACCTAGGATCTTATAGGCCCATGCAAAAAAATCCCCACTCCTTAGAAAATGACTCTGAATGAACAAACAATGAGAATTTGCTCATTTGCTCACTATTGTTTCAACCAAGTGGATGTGATGATCACAGTATTCTGTATTATAATTTTTTTAGCTCTGCATGAATCCTGGGTATGAAGTTGTGTAACCAGTTATACAAGGGGCCCAATAATGACATTAGGGGGTCTAATCATTCCCCAAAGCAATCATTCACCCAAAGCTAAAGCTAAATGATGAATGACAACAGGACAACAGAATGCCATTATTTGAACTCAATATTCAATGTATAACTTAAATTCAGCACCGTTTTTTTTTATCGTTTGAAAATGTTTTACTCACATCTTAATTACAAAATGGCATTTCATTCTTTTGAATTCGTTTTCGTTCTGAACACACCTCACTTTACCTTTATTATAGTCTTTGTAATACTTAACTGTTAGGAAATATTTAATGCATCAGACTCAAATTGACACATTGTCTGGAAGATAAATAAATGTTACAATAGGTCATTAAATCAATACACAGTAAACACTGAGGTCGTATTTACCTAGTAACGTAATGACTTGCCACCAGCAGTGCCGTTATGATAGTAATTCCAGCAAACAGAACACAAAAAACTACACATATATTTTTCTGTTTGTGGGACCACAGTAACCTCAGAAACACTGCCCTGTAACATCTGAGATCCATATCAACACAAGCAACTGGAAAATACGTGATAGCACAGTCAAACCTAGCAGCTAGTCATTCTACATTACAGTTTGGTGTAAATATTGGTGTTTTAAATACACTATATGGAGTAAAGTATTGAGATTCACCTGTTATTCAGGGTTTGGGCTAGGCCCCTTACCTCCAGTGAAGGGTAATCTTAATGCTTCAGCACACAAACACATTTTGGACAATGCCAATACATTGTGCTTTGTTCTGCTCCAACCAAGACGGTCATCATGGTTGAGTTGACCATCCCATGGGAGGAGGAAATGGTGGCTGCCTTTGAAAGAAAGATGGCGAAGTACACAGAGCTGGCAGCAGTATGCATTTAGAGAGCCTTCACATTCCCAATGGAAATAGGCTGCAGAGGCTACACTGGAGACTTCACCCAGTCCCTGGGGACCAGAGGCACAAACCTGAGAAAAGCCATTAAAGGCCTGGCTGGGGAGGCAGAGCAGGGGAGCTTCTGTCTTTGGCTCAGGACAAACGACACGTTGTGGGGAAAGCAAGGATCCTATGGCACTGGCGGACGTGTGCCAGGCAGAAATGCCAAGCAGGTAACTCTACCTGTGCTCATATATGGACACACCTGTTTTTCAGGGTTTGTGCAAGGCCCCTTACTTCCAGTGAAGAGCTGTCTTAATCCTTCAGTATACTAAAACATTTTGGGCAACACCATGCTTCCAGGTTTGTGGACACATTTTGGGGAAGAACCTTTTCTATTCCAGCATGACTGTGTCCCAGTGCACAAAGCACAGTTTATAAGGACTTTGGTGTGGATGAATTTGACTGGCCACACATTTACATTTACATTTATGGCATTTATCAGACGCTTTTATCCAAAGCGACTTCCATTCCCTAACTATTGGGGTTAAGGGTCTTGCTCAGGGACCCAGTGGTGGTGCTGAAGGTAGGATTCGAACCTGTGACCTCTTGGTCCGGAGGCAAGTATCCTACCCACTGAGCTACCTCCACCTCCCACACAGAGCCCTGACCTCAACCACATCCAACACCTTTGGGATGAACTGGAACAGAGATAGTGAGACCGACCTTCTTATCCAACATCAGTGTCTGACCTCATAAATGCTCTACAGAATTAATGGACACAATTTCCCACAGAAGAGTGGAAGCTGTTATGACTTCAAAGGGGGGTGGGAGGTTCCATATTAAAGCCTATGTATTTGAATGCAATGTTGGTGTCATTGTCAGGTGCCCCCAATACCATTGGATCAGTATTGCCTGTCAGATGTACAGCCCTGCTTCTAATATTTAAGTATTCACGTCGGAATATACGCCGCTCAGCCACAACAATAAAGTAAATAACACTGATTATGTTGTTACCAAAGTAATGGTGGTCAAGGCATATCAAACTGCGAGTGAACAGTCAGTTGGAAGCAGGAAAAACGGGCATGTATAAGGATCTGAGAGACTTTGAGAAGAGCCAGATAGCGGATAGATTAGTGCGTGAGAGCATCTCCAAAACGTCAGGTCTGCAGTGGTTAATACCTGCCAAAAGTGGAAGAACCACTGATCCTAAACAATGTAATCCCCTTCATAGCAACGGAATTCCCTAATGGCAGTGATCTCTTTCAGCAAGATAATGTACCCATTCATGTTCCAATAATGGTCCACGGGTCTAAGAAACATAAATAATAAAGAGTTCTTGGTGTTGACACGGCTCACAGATTTCCCAGATCTTCAAATCCAATCGAGTATCTGTAGGATGTGCTGGACAAACTAGACCAGGGGCCAGATAACACTGCATATATTGGTTTTTTTACTTTTATGCTGTGTATATAAACTAGGCTAGTGTATTGCTTGTGGAATGTTAATTATTTAAAAAAAACACTTTGAACATTTAGGGCTCTGTAAAAAAACACCAAAAATTAAACACGATATATTACAAGATCACAATAGTCTTCAAATTTTGAACTACAATTTATTTAACAAAAATAAAATACCCTTAACACCTAGAACGACTGACGGCGTCAGTTGACGTTATTTCATCAGGCTCAGTATCAGAATCGTGTTTATTGACCTACTGGAGCAGCAGCAGCTCCGTAAGAGACATATGGGTGTGGTGTAGGCACATGTACATTTACATTTACATTTACGGCATTTAGCTGACGCTCTTATCCAGAGCGACGTACATCAGTGCTTAAGAATT
>JBBPCW010000037.1:2858984-2872286 GCA_037974425.1 Phenacogrammus interruptus
TGAATTTCGTGCTGTTCACACTGTGTGCTGTGGTGTGTTCACGTATGACCGAATGATCACTTTCACTTCACTTTCACTTTTACAGGTACTTAGATAGAACTGTAACATTTTATTTGGATAGCCCACTATAGACGACTTGGAGATGCACAGCTTGCCCTGCTGTAGTTGCACATCTAAACCTTGTACTGAGTTTCACCAGATAGTTGTAAATAAAGGTATTCGTAGATAATCTATACAGGATCATCAAAAAAGTAGACCATAATAGTTGAACAAATCCATTAGAATAGCACGATTCTAACAGTGTATATAGTGTTAATGGGCATCTTTCACTTTTCAGACGCTGTTAAATCCAGAGGGGCTAGAAGTCCAGGTCCGCTGCAATAAAACGGGCTTCAAAAGTGTAAGTGACTCACACAGTGCGGCATTAGTCACACTTACAACTAAATTAATGCTAATGAATTTAGTATAAAGGAATCTGAACAGCTTGGCATTCTATTTCAGGACAGGAGTCAGAATTGTTCTATTTGCAGCATGCTTTTGAAAGCTAATTTGTTCTTTCCCCCATTGTCCGAATCCGTGGGTATTGCTATATCTAGAGTTGGGCACAATGTGATGGCTGAATACTGAAATTGCTGTTTTCTTCAGTTAGTTGAACCCTTATTGGCATGTGGAAGAAACACTGCTGCTGTCATAAAGCTATAGTGGGATAGGACTTATGGCTAACTTAGCCCGCCAGCAGTATGGTGTAGATGCAGTATAGAGTAATAACGTTTGATAACATTAAACTGAATCAAAACAATCATGAACTGAACTCAACTGAACTCATCTCCTCATTAAGGTGCTGCAGACTTGTGGATGTGGTTTAGGACACTGTATGTCTTTCTGTGAGCTATAAAAGATGTATCTGAATTATACTAGCGTCCTTTTTAGACAACAAGGTCTGTTTTTACGAACCACCTCAGTAGTAGTACTAATCTGCAATCAGTTTTTGTGTTGCCAAAAATGACTGTATGGATTATTGATTAGTGAATGTTAATGAGGTTAGACCTAGTAATGTTAGACACCAAACATGTGTTGGTTGATTGATTGAATCTAGCGTAAACTGAAAACTGGATAGATCCATTTAACATTCTGTCCGTACTTAATCTACTTTCTACCACTAGTAGCCTAATTTGGACACCACTGATGGTGTCTAATTTAAATTATTCTAAAAGTATTAAGTTTAAAAATAAATGTATATTTCATTTTTGTTCTTGGAATACTTACATTTTGTTACATCCCAACCCTGGTTTTGACATATAGGAAATCTACCTATGGTCAATTAGATTATGGCCAGTCCTTTTTGTTTCTGTCTACAGATCACTTTGACCGTACTTGTACAAGTGCAGAACATCAACGACAACCCTCCTACATTTGCCCAGAGTGAATATGCCATAGATGTTAATGAGGTGAGAATGTTTTGTCCTTTTGCAAAGCCATTGTCAGCTTTAACTCTAATTGTAATGTTCACTGTTTTTAGGGTCACTAAAAAACAACACATGCTTATGATTTCTACTATTAACTTTAACCTAATCTTTGCTTCCCAGCTCACACCTGTTAATACCAGCATTGCTCTGATTGAAGCCAAAGATGATGATTTGGGAGTACTGTATTACACCATGGAGCCAACTGTGGTACGTAACGAGTCCTGCCCCCTCATTGATTTTCTCTGTTGTGATTGTTGGACTGATTCACATGTCTGTTGCTACAGAACAACTATTTCAGATTGGAAAGCATGTACAAGCCCAGCATCCTCGTCAACAAGCTTTTGGATTATGATGTGGTCCAGCAGGTCACACTGACTTTATTTGTGCAGGTGAGCGCCTGAGCATGCATCACATTCTACAAGAAATGAGTCCAAACAGTCCAAGCTTTTGGTGCATTCATTTCAAATGTTACCCAATTCAAGTGGCACCAGGAAAGGCACTGAAGACACTGGCTGTAGTTCCAAACACTCATTCTTCATGAACGTGTTTATGTTCCTGTATTTAGATTAGTTTCATACAGTGAACTCTTCCTATTGACAGGACACTCCACCACCTTCGCCACTGGACCAGTTCTCTTTTACAGCTACCACAACTATAAAAGTCAATATACAAGACGTTGACAACCGTCCGCCCTGGTTCCAGCCATGTACAAGGACCACTCTTGGTACTGCCAAGATCTGCCTAAGTCTTGGGTATAAGGGAAGAGTCAACCTAACAGAAAAACAGGTAAGCAATACAATTCACTAGTGAAATACATTTACACTGAAATACACCGCATCACCAAAACGTGCAGAATAATTACATTTGAATTCTGATTCTTAGGATGGACCATTGCAGTTGCAGCCAGGTCCAGTCTATGCCAGAGATGGCGACAAAAGTAGAAATGAAGAGATAAGTTATAAAATTGTTCGAGGTAAAAGTTTTGGTGTGGTTTGTGTGACTGCACTGCAAAAACTCCAGATCTAACTAAGACTTGCCATGTTATTTCTAGCCTAAACTTCTCCATAATCTTATTTTGAGAATAATATACTATATAAGAGCAGACTTACTTGTTTAAGGTTTATTTTTTCCATATTTCAAAAAATCTTACCAAGTGTTCATATCTTACTGCACTGACGGATAATTTCACTTGTTTCTAGTCTAAAGATTTCTTTAAATAGGAAAAATATCTTAAAACAATCTTTATATACTATATAAGAGCAAAAAAACTGATGTTATATAGTATATTATTCTCAAAACAAGGTAAAAAAGACTTTTAAGCTAGAAATAAGATTGCAAGTCTTAGTTCGATCAGGAGTTTTTGCAGTGTGTCAATGTCCAGGAGAACAGCTGAATGTTGGAGCCTCTAAATAAGTTGGTTGTGTTTAATGGCTTGTCTAATCTAGGGAATGAAGACAATATTTTTCAAATAGATGAAACCACTGGAAACATAACCATGCTAAAACCAGCAGATATTGCCGGCCCAATATCCCTCACAGTTTTGGTGAGCATTATATTCAGATTCTTTTCTTTAGTATGAATATGCCAGTATGAATTTACTTAGTAGTGGATTGTTACAGGCTGAAAAATCACAAAATATGTCTTCATTTTTCTTTCTTGTACTGGTTTACTACACAGTAAGATCCACTTACATGTTGTGTAATGTGTGTTTTATCCAGGCTTCACAGGTGTCAAACAGAGACCAGTTTGCCGCCACCTCAGTCAACATTGAAGTAATGAAAAAGAGCCGGAACCCACCCAAATTCGACAGGGAACGATATGAGGCATATGTTTACAGCAACTCAGGCCCGGAGAACATGGTGCTCAGAGACAGGACTTCAAACAGACCCTTTAGAGTCAGAGCCAGAGATGACGACTTTGCAAATGTAGGTTGC
The DNA here is from genome assembly GCA_037974425.1 of Phenacogrammus interruptus. Classification (NCBI taxonomy): domain Eukaryota; kingdom Metazoa; phylum Chordata; class Actinopteri; order Characiformes; family Alestidae; genus Phenacogrammus; species Phenacogrammus interruptus. The sequence goes on from JBBPCW010000037.1 coordinate 2,862,385, forward strand.
GGTGTGACACCACTGCTTAACATTTTAATGAAATAGCTCCATTTAAATAGTGTCACAACATCAGAGCAATTGTATGCACCTTGTCCTCTGGGCGTTTGTTTTCTTTGGCAGGGAATTAATCCAGACATTAAATATGAAGTACAGTACAGCAGCTATGTCAATATTACTACAGATGGCTTTGTGCTTCTGAAAAAACCTGTTCGGACCGACTCCTTTGCTTTGCAGGCAAGTACATGGTCGGCTACCATCTCAGTCTTCAGTTGGGCGCCTTAATTTATCACATGGTTGAGAACACACCAATTATAGTACGTTTTATCCAAAAATATCATCATTATCATTTCATAGTGTTTGGTCTCTTTGCAGCTCCGGGCTGTTGATGTATCTACTGGTGAATCAGGGACGGCAGCTCTGTCAGTGCTTGTCTTACCACGTGAGTACTTTCATTTCAAAGGGATTGCTAGAACTTTTATCCAGTTTTTAATAATTTTTTTATTTTATTTTTAATTAATTTAGTTATTGTCACTTCAGCCCACTGGATAAGTCACCCCAGGAAAACTATTATTGCATTTAAAATTATGGTTCAGCCAGATGTGTGAGACAATTTGGGACAATTTTCCCAGTCTGGGGGTTCTCATTATAGCACATGTTTATGCTTTTCCTCATCTGATTCTGACTTGTGATCTAATTACTAGTCACCTGCTGTGCTGGATCAGGTGTGCTACAGTAGGGAAAACTCAAAAAATGTGCTGAGCGTGGTGTTCGCCGGACTGACTTTGGGAGTTAAGACATGTTTCGGTCAGATATTTGGCTTCTTTAGCATTAGCATTGGTGCTATGAGGCTAACAAAGGTTATTAACTCTCAAACGGTTATCACACACTTGCTTCACATGGTATCAAGGTGTTCAGTAATCTGTAATGTATGTAAAAATCTGTTCAGTAGACTGTAAAAATGACATATTACATAACTAAAAATTGATGGAAATAATGACCCTCGAGAAAGTCTTCAAAAGGAGCAACAGTGTTGCAAGATTTCTGAACAAATGAAATTAGTAATCAGCTCTTCTGCAGCCAAAGAAACTCTGAAGTTCAGAGTTCAATTACATGAGCAAGCCAGTTGCATTCTAAATATTCTCCATTAAAGTAGTAAGATGAGTTAAATGACACACAGAAAGTTATTGCAACTTCTTTAACACAAAAGTTGCTCTAAACATTATAATTTCTTATTTAAATAAAAACATGAAAAACCAAATAACAAGGAATCTACTAATCTAATAACAGGGTCAAGTCCACCCCAATTTTCAATACTGGTGCTACATTATATTAAAAAGCACTCAAAAATACCTATTTTACCTAATACCTAATACTATTGGTTCAATATAGATTTTTCTTCACTTAATCGATGTCAGGCACATTTGAGCCTGCAGCTCCTCCATTCCTCCACATGGGAAGACTTGCCCCATGTATGTACTCGAAGTAGTGTTAGTACCTGTTGCTCCTAGTCAGTTTTTTCAATTATAAATTTCTGCTTGGTCAAAGGCTCTCTTCTATTTTGCTTTAAACAAGCAACGGTCCATCCAATGCACTTGCACCTTATTTTGGACACAGCTCATCATTTTAAATGTGCTTCATAAATAAACTTGACTTGACTTGATACGTCAATTTCAGATCACTTAACAACATAACACATATTGAGGCAAGTGTGTGATGCTATTACTGGAACTACAAATCTGAGTTCTCTCTGGTAATGCATGCATTTTCATGGTCTTCGTCACAGCTGTGGGAGTCCAATCCCCCACAGAGGGCTACCGTGCTGGAGACATGGCCTTGCTGGGCTTCGTAATGGCTGCCTTACTGGTGCTCTGCCTCATCGTGATTGGGTACCTCATCTCCCGCCTGAAGAAAGAGAACCCTGATACACTCAAGTTATCTGAGGTCAGCAACTTCTCATCAAAGCTCTGTGAGTCCGGTTCTGAATGCTCATATTATATAAAGTGTCAGAGACAATAGCATTAGAATAAGGTTTACTAGATAATAAATGGCGAATCTGATGATATGCAGCTCATTTAACAAAAAGTGGGATTGGTCTTATGCCTCCATTCAGTGTTTAGGTCCATGCTTGCAACGTAATCGGCCCACTGACAGGCGAGGGCCAAGAGACAGCCTGCAGTTCACCAATGATGGCTTCTTGAATGAAGGCGATGCCGGTAGGTCAGGCGGCAGGAGAGCAGAAAAGAGGGACAAGAAGTTGGAGGCATCTCCAGCAGGAAGAGTGAGAGTGATGTCCCGGGAGAGGCAACGGCATTGCAACTTGTGTGGCATGCGAGTTCAAACAAACCATGTACACCGCAGCAGCCCGGGGGGGCACCCCAAAGCCCGGGGATCTAAAGACCAAGTCAAATCCATTCTGACTAAAGAGAGGAGGAGGCAGAGCAGACACAAAACTGTGTGGTTCAAGGAGAGCGAGGATTCGTCAGACATTGAAGTGGAGATCATTCCTGACAATATTGGGCTTAGGCCTGAGGAGGACCTGGAGGACTTTTTGGAGAACTCACCTGCTCCAAAGGCCAGCGACATGGAACTGGGAGAACTAACTATGATGAATATTCAAGACTTGAATAACCAAGAAGTAGTCAATTCTGATCTGGATCCCGATAAAACAAACCACTGAGTCCCATCATACAGCGGCTCTCAACTCTGGTCTTGGAGAAACCCCTGCCCTGCACATTTGATTGCTCTCCCTGCATCTAATCTACTTTGGGTCCACTTTGACAAATGCATCATAGTACAAAGATCATCGTAATTAGAGTGTTCAGTGTGATGCTTACTCTACCATTTAGGAATCATCTTTGTGCTAAGATGTTTTTGGGAAACTCTAGAGCCCTAAATTATATTAGCTAGCAAGCCAATGTAGAACTTGTATTTAAAATGTTCTTCATTAAAGTAGTAAGACGAGTTAAATGACACACAGAAAGTTACTGCAAACTTTTCAACACAAATGTTGATTTAAACATTATAATTTCCTTATTAGAAAGCTCCTATAAACATCAAAAACCAAATAACAAGGAATCTACTAATCTAATAACAGGGTCAAGAGAGAGAATTAAAAAAGCCCTTCCTTTGTTAATGTAGAGTCGGGAAACCTTTCAAATGTGCAGAGCAAGGGGCCTCTGGGACAAAATTTGAGGACCACATTCATTAAATGTCAGCTTTACCCTGAAGAGACTGAATTTGTTAAACATATTAAACTAATGACAGGGATAAATTCTGACAGAGTATGAAACAGTGCAGACGTCAAATATAACCGAGATGAAGTGCAAAGAGGGTGCTTGGGCTGTCACAAATAATTGATCTGTGACTTAAAAAATTGAGGCAAGTTTCAAAGGCTATGTATGGTTTGTTGTTATTTAAGTATATTTAAGTTTTTAAGAGCCCACTCACTCATCAAATGCTACATAATGATTAGATCACTCAATTACTAATTTAATCAATAATGATAGCCCTAGAGAAGCATCCATTCAAGCCCTATTTACACCCATTTACACCAGATCACTTCATGTGTCTTGAGTTTCAGGATCATGTTAGGATTTGGTTTGCCCAAACCACTTCAGGACATGGTCCAAGAGGGTGGTGGTGGGTAGAATACTTGCCTCTAGACCAAGACCAAGAGGTCATGGGTTCAAATCCTACCTTCAGCACCACCACTGGGTCCCTGAGCAAGACCCTTAACCCCAAGCTGCTCCAGGGAGACTGACCCCTGTAGTTAGGGAATGGAAGTCGCTTTGGATAAAAGCATCTGATGAATGCCATAAATGTAAGATGCTTTATAGCCTGTTGGTGTAAACACTGTAAACATATATGTCTCTCCAAGCCACATTCAAAAGCCAAAACCTATCCAAGCACCAACCTCCCCCCACTGTTTCACTTATGAGGATTAGACCACCCTCTATACTGCCACCACTTAATGAAGGCATCACTGCAGAAGGCAACTGGTGCTGATTTGCATATTACTCACCACACAGTAACCAGATTAACCTTTTTACTAGTCTGAGATGCATTTGAGTACCACATATGAATAAATATGGTTAAAATCGTACCACTTTACAATCCATACACTAGTGGCATGAAATGGTTAGGTGTGATTGGGGTCTATATGGTACAGTACAAAGAATCTGTGATTAAAATGCTGAAAAAGTGTGTGTGTGTGTGGGGGGGGGGTTCTCAATTGTGAATTGTAACAGAAGTAAAATTGCTAAGCTAACATCAAAAATGTTTTGGATTTATAATATAACCAACATTTATATTATTCATGCTATTAGGAACAGTGATGGGAGAACACTAAACACGGATTAATGACTTTCATATCTCCAGCGTAGTTTAATTTCAGTGAATTTTGTTAATAATGTGCCATATGAAGATTCCAAGAATATTTTATACAAATGTGAAAATGTTGTCATGTATGTAAATAATAAAAAAAAAAACAAGAGAATGCTTTGACTGTTAGTGTTTTAACAGAACACCAGCACACGAAAAATCTTTGAAAGAAGACCTGAAAATACCACTACTGTAAACATATTCCTACAAAAATAGCTTTATAATGCCCTCTGGTGGAAAAATGTAAGATTATTTAGTGGATGCAGGTCTGAAATACCATAGTATGGTGGAACTATACTATGAAGCCCATGAAGACTTCATTACCCAGTTTTCCACATCTCCATAAAAGCAGATTCCATCTGTTCTGGACATCCATCCAATTCATTTTTATTTTTCAAAAAGATAGATTTAAAAATAATTTCATGCAAACTGTGTATGCTAGGAGATCTGTGTCTCCATTCATACAGAACCCACCGTGTTCTAGCTAACCTGAAAACAAAGTAATGGGGAAATATTTGATTTAGCTATACTGATGACAGCCTACTTATGAGAGCTTTACGGAAGGGTGAGAAGTGCTCATTAACTGTCCCTGTGAGATACTCCAGGGGGGTATAACCCTGCTGGTGAAAGTCTGGTGCCACGCTGTGCTTTTGGAACACCTGCAGAACAGCAGTCACTCTAGCAACTTGATGAATGTCATATTCTCCATTAAGTCTCAGATGATGACAAGTATACCATTATTACACCCCCCCACCCCACCCCCCGCTTGACCGCACATCCCGAAAATCTCACGTTTTGGGTAAACTTGAGAGCCCTGGTATACTCTTTCATGCAATACTATTTTAATACAACACTATTGTACTCGTAACACATTACCCCACCTAGATAGAAGACGCTGAAGCAGAGCCTGGTGGTAGTGAAAGCTCCTGTACGTTTAACTCAGGAAGAAAGTTTAGCACTTGTGGTACAAATGGGTGGGTAGACACTCTATGTGCGAAATTAATACCGCTTCAGCACCACCATAAATGTTTTGGAAATCTGGCCCAGGTTTCATGAATCAGGGAGCATACAGGAAAAAAACTAATTGTAATGTCACATTTATAAATGTGTTTTGCATTGTGGTACAGCCAGACAGTTCAGTGTCACGATATTTTGGCGAGAAAAAGGTTAGCCTGCGACCTACTTACTTCAACTATTCTCCCCAGGTGCTCCAGTGGCGCAATCGGTAAGCGCGCGGTACTTATACAGCAGTACAAGTGAAGGCATGCCGTGGTTGTGAGTTCAAGCCTCACCTGGAGCAATTGCTTTAGCGAAAGCAATTGCAGACCCCAATTCTTCTAATCATGAAAGCTCAGGTCAGGTGATAAAGCAGCCTTGACAATCAAAAGAGAGCCAATCAACATCCCTACCGCCCTTAGACGTCCGCACAGAAAGGATAATTACTATAGAATGTTGAACATCCAGAGCACCAAGTACCTTTGTGTTCACATCACAGACAACCTCATGTGGACCCTAAACACCAGCTCCATAGCCAAGTAGGTCCAGCAGTGTATCTACTTCCTGCTGAGACTGAGTAGATGCTTTATCACCTGACCTGATGGCAGACCCATGGGATGCTAAGAAAGGAAATCATCTGCAGGTCTTCACTTATTTAACTTCATTAATCATTATAGCTTTCATAACTTAAAACAACTTGAACAAAAACTTTCAACTCACCAACTTGCTTGCATCTTTCATGGGCATGCATTGCAAGGTAATTGGCTCAATGTAGGTTTCAAAATAATGGTACGTTTGTCTGACAAAATCATGAGGAAATACAAAATATAATCAAGATAAATAATAATAAATATCTTAATATTTTTACACGTATCTAGTGAAATATGTAACTACTATAACTGCTTCATGAAGCACCGAACACAGAGTGGAAGAGCCAGAAAGCTGCTGAAGGTGCTCCGGTGGGGCAATAGGTTAGCGCGCGGTACATATACAGCAGTACAAGTGAAGGCATGCCGAGGTTGTGTGTTCGAACCTCACCTGGAGCACAAACATTTAGGCCGAGCAATTATAGACTCCTATTCTTCTCATCAAACCACTGCATCATAAGAAATGTCCAAATCAACATCCCCTTCACCTGGCCCTTACCCTTCAATATGCACATTGAATTTACAATGTTCTTCAGCACCTGTCATCTCTCTCTTCATATATTCAATGGAACGTTACCTGGCTCTTCCATAGTGCAAAATAAACTCTGTGTTCGGTTCTCTGTGTTTGCTAAAATGCTTGACTGTGGGATGGTGTTCTTCGGCCATATTCAGCATTTCCCATCCTCCTAACATGGCAGCACTTTCTCCCAAGCCTTCTCTGAATCATTTAGATGTTCACTGGCAAACTTGAGATTGGCTGTACATGTGCCTTCTTTGACAGGGGGACCTTGGGGCCATTGCAAGATTCCAGTCCATTATGATGTAGTGTGTTAACAGTGGTGTTCTTACTGACTGTGGTCCATGTAGTTCTTGGTTGATCCCTCACCTTTCTCAAGATCATCCTCATGCCATGAGGCAAGATATTGCATGGAGCTCCTGACTGAGAGCAACTGAAGGTCATTTTATATTTCTTCCATTTCTGAATACTCACATAAACTGTTTTCTATAGAAAATGCTGTCTATGGTCCCTTTGTGTGCTCTCCTCAGAGCCAAGTGAAGGGTGGTGGGGGTGTGGATTGGCTCTTTTGGTTGTCAAGGCTGCTTTATCGCTTGACCTGAGTGTGTTTGATTAGAAGTGGTGTGGTCTGCAATAGCTTCCACTAAAGCAAATGCTCCAGGTGAGGCTTGAACTCACAACCTCGGCATGTCTTCACTTGTACTGCTGTATAAGTACCGTGCGCTAACCGATTGCGCCACTGGAGCACCTGGAGTGAATGGCTGAAGTAAGTACGGTAAGTAAGTCGCAGGCTAACCTATTCCTCGTCAAAATATCGTGACGCTCAACTGTCTCACTGTTCCTCAATGCAAAATACATTCATAAATGTGACATTACAATTATTTAACAATAACAATTTTGGATAGTTTTTTTCCCGTATGCTCCCTGATTCATGAAACCTGGGTCAGATTTCCAAAACATTTATGGTTCAAGATTCAAGAGTCAAGATTTTTATTTGTGCATAAGACCAGCAGTCCATGCACATTGGAATTCTTGTGCAAAGCTCTCCGAGTCAGGTTACATTTTTGATATGTAGAAAAGACAGGAAAAATAAATCAGAGAATAGAGCAGTCTACTACTAGTATATAAAATATAAAGATATATAAAGATAGAAGTATCACTATACAAGAGGGTTATCTACAAAGGATTATATATTTTTTTAAGTTCTTGCACATTTATGGTGGTGCTGAAGCGGTATTAATTTCGCACATAGAGTGTCTACCCACCCATTTGTACCACAAGTGCTAAACTTTCTTCCTGAGTTAAACATACAGGAGCTTTCACTACCACCAGGCTCTGCTTCAGCGTCTTCTATCTCGGTGGCAAAATGTGTTACAAGTACTATAGTGTTGTATTAAAATAGTATTGCGTGAAAGAGTATACAATTTTGTCTGTCTCTATATGTGGCCCTGCGACGTGCTGGCGACTGTCCAGGGTGTACCATGCCTTCGCCCATTGCAGCTGGGATAGGCTCCTGAATGCAGGAATAAGGGGTAGATAATGGATGGATCTAAATATTTTTACAGACATCTAGTGACATATGCAACTAACATATCTGCTTCATGAAGCACCGACCACAGAGTTTATTTTGCACTATGGGAGAGCCGGAAAATTGAAATTGGTGCTCCAGTGGCGCAATCGGTTAGCGCGCGGTACTTATACAGCAGTACAAGTGAAGGCATGCTGAGGTTGTGAGTTCGAGCCTCACCTGGAGCACACACATTTAGGCAGAGCAATAATAGACTCCTATTCTTCTGATCAAGCCACTGCATCATAAGAAATGTCTTAATCGACATCCCCACCGCCCTTCACCTGGCCCTTACCCGTCAGTACAATAAGCACATTGAATTTAGAATGGTCTTCAGCACCTATCATCTCTCTTTCCATACATTTAATGGAACGTTACCTGTCTCTTCCATAGTACAAAATAAACTCTGTGTTGGGTGCTCTATTCTTGCTAAAAGGCTTGACTGGGGGATGGTGTTTTCGGTCATATTCAGCATTTCTCATCCTCCTGACATGGCGGGCCGAGTTGATGGCAAAGAGCTCAATTTCGTGTTAACAATGATAGTCCTAGTGACTGTGGTCCCAACTGCCTTCAGATTAACAAGCTCCTCCCAGTAGTTCTGGGCTGATCCCTCCTCACCTTTCTCGTGTTTGTCTTCACCCCAAGTGGCAAGATACTGCATCCTCGCGCCAGACTGAAGGCAATTGTTGATCATTTTATTTCTTCCATTTCCAAATAATTGAATGCATTGTTATCTAGAGCTTCCACTTCGAGCTCCAGTGGCGCAAACGGTTAGCATGCGGTACATATACAGCAGTACAAGTGAAGGCATGCTGAGGTTGTGAGTTCAAGCCTCACCTGGAGCAAAGGTTTTAGGTAGAACATCATGGTGAAGGCATAGCACGTCCATGAAATAAGCAAAAGCTGCAATTAGCGGATAATGTCAACGGTTCAAACGATGCGCTAAAGAAACAAAAGCACTGGGTACCCTGCCAGGGTATTGCATTAATGTGGACTATTGTTAAATTGCATTTAAATACATTCACTTTAAAATGGTGTTGGTACACCCTTTGTAGCTGGGTCATTCCTACTATTCAGTGTCATTTGAGTCCCACTGACTTAATATGTTATATTTTGTGTAAAACTGGGCTAATACATATTTCTAAACCCATTTTGTATGCTCAACCCCCCTCTACCACAGGACACAATGATATGCACGCAGGATAAACTAATTTAAAGTTAATTACTCTGATTTTAGCACAAGTCACTAAAATGCTATGTCCCCAGTCATGTCTGCTCGACTTCAGTTACAAATATAAGTAAGAAAAATAAAATAAATTCTAGGTTTTTCATAATTTCTGTATTGCTTTATTTATAATAGTCCTCATAGTCCTCATCAAATGTTATTTTCTGTAATTAATGCATTTTTAATACTTAAAATCTTTAAAATATGTTGTGTCCCTGAATCAACTGTCACCCCTGTTACTCTGATAAGAATTCCATAGAACAAATCACCTGATTATTCTTTTAGTCACATGAATCTCTGGATGGAAAATATTTTTGTCAGGAAAACTTTCAAGAAGAAGATGAGTCCACTCTTTAATAAACCTTTTTTCAATGTTTTCGCAAGGTTTACTGATGCGGCAAAGCATAACATGTCCATCATGTTACGCTTATTTATAGTGGGTAGTGTTGTTCCGATACCGATACTAGTATCGGAAATGCTGCCGAAACCACCAAAAACTCTTGCATCGGTATCGGCGAGTATTTGAGTCCACGTACCGATCCGATACCATTTTCCTAAACATAACCTAGTTCTGCCGCT
>JBBPCW010000037.1:2893725-2908747 GCA_037974425.1 Phenacogrammus interruptus
CGGGGAGCAGTGTGTGGGACGGTACCTTGCTCAGGGTACCTCAGAGGTGCCTAGCGGTCTTGGGAATCGAACCCAGATTTTCTGATCGCAGGGCGAATGCCCTAACCACTAAGCCACCAGCTGCCCCAAATTATTTTAGCATGTATTTTAGACTGATGTAAATAACTATTGTTTTGACTCTCTACCTCTCTCAAAAAGCTCTCTGGACTGAAACATCTCTTATAACTTCAGGATGAATGGGAGGGGCTAAACTGTGTGTATATGTGAATGTGCAGAGAAACAGGGAATTCAAAACCAGTGTTTAGAAACTACACCAAGCTCTAGTTTAAGAAAGTGAGGAATTTCCCTTGTCATTTTTTCATCTCATGCAGTCTTTAACTTGGGAATCTCTTTGTTGTTAATCTTTCATTACTTTTACCTTAATTAATGAATCATTTGCTGCACATTTGCTTACACAGTTAGTGGATGGTCCTATGTGCTCAAGTTATCTAGTCTTAGTAATTTGAACATTAATTTCATACAGAGCACATTAAATATAAACTATAAATGTGATGAAGTATTCAATATAAAATTAAGAAGTCTGCCTACATTAGTTTAGCCCATTAAAATTGTAACTGGCAACCACATTTTAACGTTTTTAAAATGGTTCTTTATTGCTTGAAAAAGGGTCCCAAGTCAGTGTTATCTTATGGATTGTGTATAGAAACATTTTTGCTAAGAGTGTAGCATGGACATCTGGTTTTCAGTCAGATAGGGTCATGTAGGTTCACTCCGAAAAGGCCTTTGGCTTCACACCCTTAGTAGAAATCTGTCCTGCAGGAGTTTGCTGTAGTTCTGAGAGAGCACACCCAGTTGTCAAAATGAAGTATATTTGTGTTGGGCTCCAGTGCTCCACTCAGAGATCGCAGGAGTGGAGATAATTTTTTGAGAATACGCCGCATGTTCTGCTGAGAATTGTCTCAGTGACAAATAGGATGCATTTAAAAGAGGGACATGGAGGAGGCAGCGATGCATTTATTCATAGGGGAACAGTATGTTAAGCTGCACTGTGTGGTGTGAAGGACTTTGCCTGAGCTGAATTCCGTTTCCATATACAGCCACTCAAAGTTTTCTGCCATCAATCGCTGATTTTCTTTTTTTTCTGAGAGCACAAAAATGAACAAGCTGGCGAGATTCATGGCTACAGGCGTTCTGACTTATGAAGGGTTCATTCAGAAAGCTCCCCTACTACATGTCAGACATTCTGCCTCTAGTTCTGTCTATTAAGACATGTCAGACTTATTACTATTATTATTCTAAAAATATGCAAAGCACACTGCACACCCGGACCAAAATAGACTAGCGGCAAGAATCCCCCAGTGTTCAAATTATTCCAAAAAGAAAGCACACCTCTTCGGCTCAATTTCAAAAAAGGACTTAATAAAGCACCGGTGTTTCAAATGTCTGTCAAAGTCGCATACTTTTATCAGCATGTTTGATTTGTTTAGATCTTTTCAATGTATATGGAATGTCTGGAGTGTTGTACACCAGAAGGAGTAGAGCCTCATAAATGAAAGCCTCATCTTTATTAATTGCACTTATTCTGTCCACTTTGGTAGCAGTTAGTATCCATTCCTAGAGGAAAAGGCATCAGAGAAGGTGTAGCTGGTACTTAACTTTCCTCTGAACTTTAGCCTCAAACCAGGAGGTCGTGTTTTTTCATCATGCCCTGGGGTTCCTTCAGTGATGGGCTGTGACATTTAGCCCTATTTCTTTGGGATGTGAACCAGTGACCTTGTGGATATGGGTTTGAGGGGGTTTATCCCTGGATTCCAGCCCCAGAGTGCATTTTGACTCTTGTCATTTCTGTGTTATTGTGGATAATGGAATTCTTTAGAAACTGTTAAAGAATCAGACAATGAACAGTTAGTGCAACACAATGACAAGAGCATTAGTGTCACAAATAACAGTGTAACCCACTGCTTTCTGTGTCTGCTTTTAGATCAGTAGCGCAGAATGGCTTATGAAAGTGGCTTAGTGTTAATACAATAAAAGATAAATGCAGTAAAACGGCAGCAAATGATGAGGGAAACAAGATTAACATCCAGTAACATTCAGAGATTAAACAGATGAAGCATATATTGCACAAATCTGAATAATCACAAATCTTAAAGAGAACGGGGAGAATGTTTTATTTATCAAAAATGAGGGATGGACGAATGGACGGACGGACAGATAGATAGATATATAGATGATAGAGAGATAGACATACTGAATGGTTGATTGATTAAATTATAGACTGATGGACTGATAGTTTGATTTAACAATACTATAGACTGTATCTTAATAAGTCCATGCCAATAAAGCTAACTGAACTGAATTTACAGATAAATAAATACTGACTGATTGGCAATAATACAACAGGGATTTCATAGCAAGTCTCTAAGTGCACCAGAAGCCATTGCCTAAAGCCTGTTTACACTCATTACACTGTGGTGTGTATCACTTGTGTGTTGCAGAATATTGGTTGTGATTATGAGATCGACTCCAGTGCCGTTGAGGACCGGTGTGGAGTTTGCCATGGCAATGGGTCCACTTGTGAAACGGTGAAGAGGACCTTTGAGAAGAGTGAGGGGATGGGTATGATATAGATTTTTACTAAAAGTGACCAGAGGAGTCTTTGAATGGAATGTGGCTTGAAGCTGTAATCTGTGAGAATTTGCAGGCTGCAGGTTGGAGCCCTAGGTTTGCACAAATCCTTTAGGGCTGGAATGTCTTGGTTAGTGAAGGAGAATACTTTAGTTGTGAGCTTATGCTTTAATAATAAGCAGGTTTGTTTCTGTCTCCCAGGGTATGTGGACATTGGTCTGATTCCAGAAGGAGCACGGGACATCCACATTGAGGAGGTGGCCGAGGCTGGGAACTTTCTGGCGTTACGGAGCAACGACCCGGAAAAGTATTTCCTGAATGGCGGCTGGACCATCCAGTGGAACGGAGAGTACAAGGCAGCGGGGACGGTGTTTACGTACGAGCGCACGGGCCAGCTGGAGAACCTCACATCCCCTGGACCCACGATGGAGCCAGTGTGGATTCAGGTACTGAACAATGCTGAAAATAAAGCCTGTAAAAACATTAGTATCGAGGGCAAATGGAAAACAATTTAAAATGATTCCCTCAGATAATGTCAGGACACATGATAAACATCACAACAGTTTGTTGCACACACACAATTTGTACAATCTCCATAGAAAACACTCTGGGTCAGCCGAACTAGCCCAAAGGTAACCGTGGCTAATGAATAGCTCCATCTAATTATTCCCCTCAGCATTACTGGTAAGATGAGCCAAAAGGCAACCGTGCCTAATGAGGCACTGGGATCTGAAGCAGTGAAGCTGCATCCACTGAAATGATGGAGCTCCATCTAATACCTTCAGGGTGAGATAAAGTGCAGTTTATGATCCAGAACAAATCGTCCATCCTCAGTACCTGGTCTCACTAATGCTCCTGTGGCTGCATGCAATCAAATCCTCAGAGGTGTTCCAACATCTAGGGTAAAGCAATTCCAGAAGAGCAGAGGCTATCTGTCCACTTTGGTAGCTGTTATTATCCATTCCTAGAGGAAAAGACATCAGAGAAGGTCTAGCTGGTACTTAACTTTCCACTGAACTTTAGCCTCAAACTGGTAGGTGTTTTCTTTTCATCATGTCCTGCGTTTCATTCAGTGATGGGCTGTGACATTCAGCCCTATTTCTTTGGGATGTGAACCAGTGACCTTGTGGTTATGAGATTGAGGGGGTATCACTGGATTCCAGCCCCAAAGTGCATTTTTACTCTTGTCATTTCTGTGTTATTGCGGATAATGGAATTCTTTAGAAATTCAACAGTTTCTAAAGAATTCCGTTATCCACAATAACACAGAAATGACAAGAGTAAAAATGCAAAAAATCTGACAATAAACAGTAGTGCAACACAATGACAAGAGGATTAGTGTCACAAATAACAGTGTAACCCACTGCTTTCAGTGTCTGCTTTTAGATCAGTAGCGCAGAATGGCTTATGAAAGTGGCTTAGTGTTAATACAATAAAAGATAAATGCAGTAAAAATAGCAGCAAAAAATGATGAGGGAAACAAGATTAACATCCAGTAACATTCAGAGATTAAACAGATGAAGTAGTGCGACACAATGACAAGAGCAGTAGTGTCGCAAATAATAGTGTAATACACTGCTTTGTGCAGAGATCTAGCCTCATGTCATTCCATTAGAGAAGAGGCTATCACTGGAATAAAAAAGGAGGCCTATGAATACCATTGATTGTGGAAAATTCCTATGAACAGTTGTCTGTAATCTTTTGGACTTACATCACTTGGGACCCTCTTTAACCCTCCTTTTAATAAATCGTGTTGTCCTGAAGCCGATACCCACAATATGCTCAGAAAAGCTCATGATGTCATTCATCATGATAATTATATCTCCTCGTCATTTCCCTCTACTTTAGTGCAAAGCTTGTTTTCAGACACTGAAAGATTACGTAACAGTTTGTATGATTTAAGAGCTTTTGTAGAATAAGACAGCTGCATCCTCTGTCCTCCTGAGCCATGCGCGTTGAGTATTCCAGATGTTGATCAGTGGAGAAGTGCCTTCGCCAAATGCTACTTCTCTTGGCTATGAAAAAGCAATGGAGCCCCCAAATCAGTTAGTTGCTGTGTTATTGGTTTGATTGTGTTTGTGGTAATACTTTATGACCCCTGAAAAGCAAAGGATTACATACACACTTTGTACAAACAAAAAAAAAAGATCAAGCCATTTTTCTCAGTGTGTGATAATTGATGTGTGTTTCTTGGCAAAATTAATAACAGAAAATAAATGCTAACAAACAAGAAAGCAGTAAAACATTTCAGGATTTGTTTTGTTTGTAAAAAGTAGTTGATACTGTGTGAGCTGGTGAGGAGAACACAGGTTCGGTTCCAGGTTCCTCCAGCCGTTGTTTGGATTGTGAAACTCCATCAGCAGCCCCTGATTTAATCTAATGAAGGACAGATTGAGTTTCTTATGAAAACTACAAGTAAGACCTGTGCAAGAGACACATATACTGGACATAACATCACTTTTTCATTCAGTTTTATTTCATATATTTAGTAATAACGCTTGTCTGCAGGTTTTAAATATTTTTGCAGGTGCCTTTTTCATAACCCATGTTACTCGTATTGCCTATACACTATAGGCTGTTGCTTTATGCTGTTGAATTGAAAGCCATCTCTATAAGGGATAAAGATGTTTTTCTAAAGGCCTGTTGTATCCTGCCTGCTCTCTGCTTGCTCATGTTACCCCATGCAGTAAAACCCAGCACACGTGCTCTGATATCGGAGTCTCACTGTGGTGATGTTTCCGCAGTAAGTGTGAAGGGAAAGGCTCCTGTGGATGGTTGTTAAACCGTTCCCTGTGTTGTAGTTGGTGTTAAGAAAATAAATTATACTGTCTTTATCTTTCAGTGTCTGACGAATCAAGGACTGCACCCCCGTCGTTTCAAACATTTATTTTAATGAAGTTTCTCTTTTCTTGTTATCATTGTTTGCTTTATGATTTTTTTTGTTTCTTTGTTTTTTGTTTTTTGGTATTCATAGGACGTACAAAGCAATAATAATCATTTGAGCATATCAATGATTTTGACATGTGTCAGAGAATTTAACCCCTTAGACTCTGTGCTCGTTATTCAGTTGCTGGATTGTAAGATGCTACGCACAATAACACTATATGTATGTAATTTAACTACCTTTCAGTCTCTGTGGAATGAGCAGTAATATGTTAAAAGAATACTATTAATAAAAATAGAACGTTTTATATTACATCTTTTTAGCACAAGCTCAAAAGGGCTTTATATAAAGGCTACAAAACATCAGTCATGAAAAATGTTCGTCAGGTGCAGCTAAAGAATAAAGTGAAACAGACATATTTGATTAGAACTGTACACTTTTGCTCCAAGAGCTGATGTGAGTGGCTGATAAAATTTTAAGTAAGACGAAACCTTTAATGTCCAAAAGTTTGTAGACACCTGCTCAACCAGTGTTTCTTCTGTAATTAAGGGTATTAAAGGGGGGTTCACACCACTTACGCTACATCATTTAGATAATAATAATTATTCATTCATTCATTTTCTTACCCTTACTAGGACAGCGAGCCTATCCCGGGGTCTCTGGGTGCGAGGCAGAGACTCACCGCAGGGCAATGATAATAATTATAATGTTTTATTATGTAATGTCTGTCTCTAAACTAAGGAGATTTCACAACAGCGAGTAATAAGGGGGGAATTCAACATGAACTAAACAACTCATGGAACTCTCTCTCTCATACACACACACACACACACACACACACACACACACACACCTAGTTTCATAGATGGCAGGGACGAAAAGGTCATTCTGGAACACAAACACCACTCCAACTTATTCCAGTGGTACTGGATGGAGCTCCTATCTGCAGAAAACCCAGTTCCACTGGTCCACACCACAGTGCTGGGAGACTTTATACCCCTCCAGCCCACATTTGGCATTGGATACAGTGAAATGGTGTCTGCTTCCGTTTTATTGGCAGTGCTTTTTTATGAGAATTATAGAAGATGCTCAACTGAACGCTTGACCCTAAAGTAGCCGAATTTACTATTTAGAAGGAGTGTCTGGACACTATTGTATGAACGTTTGGGATAACGAGCGAAGACTTCACTGGATTTGAGTTCATTTGTGTACTATATAAACCATTTTTTGCGGTGTGTTTACATTATAATTAAGCTAAGTTTAGAATAATGTCTTATTTCTCAGCAGCTCAGTTAAAAATTTGGCACGGCTGGCTATTTCTCCTGTAATCGTTTCACACTCAATTTAAACATCCTGAATGTGTAGATTGAACATGATCTTATTTATTAGTTACTGTTAATAGGATAATATGGTACGATGTGTAAGTTATGTGAGCCGTTTAAGGGTTAAACTATCCTGCCTTGATCTATTATAGAAAATAGATAAGTATCAAAACATGCCTTTCATTTAAGGCAGAGCTCCGCGCTCCAGCCACATGAAAGTGTTGGCAGGGTTCATTAGTGATATAGGGCAGGCAGGGGGAGACGCACATAAAGGGCCTCCTCCTACGGAGGCATCCGCAGCCCCTTGGCAAGTGGCCCACATGTGGGCAGGAGAGTCGCGTAGTCAGCTGAGCCAGGGAGCTCTGGCGCTCTCGTAATGATGCTCGTTACTTCTCTCTGTGCTCGGGGATCCTGAGCGCATCAGAACTGCTCTCCTGCTCAGGTGCTGTCAGACTCGTAATGAGTTTCTGCGCTCACTGCGACATAGAGGGATTTATTTTCTAGACATGCTGTAAACCCGTATTGGGAGGAGGGTTCTTGTCAGTGGCTAGATTGCTGATTCTGATTTCAGTCTTTTTTCAAACCATTTTAATATTTAAAAAATGAAAACGTAGTAACTTTTGATAGTTCAAAGTGGAAAAAATATAATTGCAACAGCCATGTACTTCACTGGTTTACATTATGTATGCCATACATACTTATTTTGCTACATAGATTGATGCAAATGATTTAAAGAAATCTACAGAATCCACAGATTATAATTGCATCTATATTTACTTTAGGACTATATATATATATATATATAGTATATCTCAACTTTATATCAACTTTTTTGCAACTTCTGATTAGTCATTTAAAGCATACAAACGCTGCACTAGCACCTCAGCATTCCAAACCTTTGCGCGGTGATTCAGAGTAGTAGTGTATACAGATACAGTGTGTTGTTTGCTGTGATACTGAGTTCTCCCCCAGATGTCCTCTATGTGTAGCAGAGAAATAGCGGCTGCTGTTTACCGTGTCCCGGCTGTCGCCCTATTGGTTCCAAGTGAGTGTGTTTGTGTGATGGTGTGTGCTTTGGCTCATGCCTCTCTCTGACATGTTGTCTTTGGGCTCCAGCTGCTCTTTCAGGAGACCAACCCAGGAGTGAGGTACGAATACACCATCAGCAGAGGAAGCCTGCAGGAGTCTGTCAATGGCACCCCTACCTCAGATTTCCAGTGGAAGCATGGAGCCTGGACAGAGTGCAGTGTCACATGTGGGACAGGTAAGAGAATTTTCAGTGTTATCAGTGGCACAACTTGGTAAAAGTGTCGTGTGCTGTCAGAGACTTTGAATCCTGATAGAGCAAAAGCATCCAGGTGATAGGAACACTAGAAAGCACCATTAGCCCTCCAGTCTGTGGCTTAGCTCCAGTTTCTTTACAGCATCACTGGCCTTCTGCTGGCTTACTAGGTCCAAAAATATTGCTCCTTTATGCCTGATGAAACTAGATGTACATTTTTAAATAGAATTGCCTCATTCTGTCTGTGTCAGCGAAATAAGTCTGCTGTTATAAGCAAAAGGTCAAAACCTCTGAAAAAACAGTTTTCCAAATGGTGCAACTGTACATGCAGTAGCTAGCTGTTGTCAGGACTCCAAGTGAACATAACTGGCCTCTGGGTTGGTAGGATGGCACTGCCATGTCTCTGCATGATGCTAGACAATGTGTACTAATACTAATACAGATCTGACTCTAAAATTGAAGCACCCAAGATGGGCTTTTGAAAGGATCAGTCCTCTACTACAGTGGTCCCCACCCTTTATTTGGTCACGGACCGGTTTAATACCAGAAACTATTTTCACGGCACGGCCTTTAAGGAGTGGCAGATAAATGTATGTATATGTATTTATACAAATAAATGATACGCATAAAAATGGGGATATTTTAAAAATATAATAATGGAGTATCTTTCAAATATAATAATAAACGTAAATCCAGTGTGTACTCGCAGCTTTATTAACAGCATTTTCATATAATTAAAAAAAATAATTGTGCAGCCCGCAGTACCACATGACCCACGGCCCGGTGCCGATCCGAGGCCCGGGGGTTGGGGGCCACTGTTCTAACACATACACACATAATGTCCAGGCTAGTTTAGTTACAGGATTGGATTCATTCCAATATCTGAGCCAGCATTTTTGCCTGATATCAGTTTTATTACCCCATGCTTTAGTGCTAATATGACCTCTATGTAATTATAATTTAATAGTGCAGTAATTTAGTTCTTGCCCTATGCTGAGGCATAGTGCTTTCAATATTAAGTGAAAAAGACATTCCGTCATAAGTGAACACACGACTTCTTCCTCTGCATTAAACCCATTCCCCGAACAAAGCAACGGGCAGCCAGGAACACACAGCACCCAGGGAGCAGCGTTAGGGGACGGAACCTTGCTCAGGGTACCTCAGAGGTGCTCAGCAGTCATGGGAATCGAACCCATGACTTCCTGAGCACACGGCGAGCACCCTAACCACTAGGCTACCAGCTGCCAATATAATGCTGATATCTGTTTTTGCCACAGTCCCCCAGTGGTCTGCCTTTTCCACACAAAGTGAACTGTGGAATTTGAAATATCGCTTTTCCTTTGAGAATTCAACCTCCCCTTACGCATAGAGAAGAAGTTGCAATGCCAGATACCTTAAATCCATAAAGTGTGTGAACTGGTGCACTGCCAGAATGATGGCTCCCATGCTTCAAAGGGCATTTTACATAAATCAAATTCCTTATTTATTTTAATGTGCACTCTTAAAAAATAAGGGTTCCAGAAAGGGTTCTTTGAGTGATGCCATAGTAGAACTAAGCGAGTTCTTCCAAACAAGACGTGAACGCGAAGACCCATCAACACTCTCCTCCGACGCCAATGGCAGCCTTTTTCCAATCAGTTGTACACGGTTGATGAGAGCTCATTACGCCAGATGTAGCAGGAGATGCAAGAGTGTGACTCATAGTTAAACACAGTGGCTCGGCTGATGAGAGAAATATATGTAGCCCTTACAAAACCGTTTTGGATCCATGAATTGCCCCATTTCAGACAGTAATCCCAGATGAGAAAGTTTCCAAAGGCTCTTTCATGTTTCTCGGAACAGATTTAATGTCATGCAGTCTTTCTTCCACTGCTGACCTTTTTGGGTGTGTGTGATACTAGGTTCCAGCTGGTCGAATATGTGCCACTAGCAGCATTCCAGTACTTTATATCTTGTAACTTGTTTCATATCAAGATAAGATATCTTTAGATAAGCTGTTTTACTTGCCTGAAGATGTAAGTGATGAATAGCACATGGAGAATTAGTGTAATGGGTTGAACTAATGCGTACATAAGAGGGGGTGCGTTGTTCTTTGACTCTTGTTCAAACAGATTTAATTAAATGAAAAATTTTCTTCAGCTTTCTGTTAAGAGATATTATTTATATTTCAGACATTCACTCTAAAATGACTTAAATAGGTTATTGTGCGGCTATTTTTATAAGAAGCCACTCAACAAGTCACTTTTGAGGCCTTGAGCAGCTGGACAGCCCATGGGGTTAGGGCGTTGGCCCTGCAATCAGAAGGTTATGGGTTCGAGTCCCAACTGCTAGTATCACCTCTGAGGTACCTTGAGCAACGTTCTATCCCCACACTCTTTAGCGGCAGCTCACTGCTTCATGGGTTACAAATGAATAGGAGAAAGTATAGCAATCTTCTGAAATCATGCCATCCACATGAGTCGCATGGGACCACTGTTGCACAATGAGCTGGAGGACATAAATAAACAGTGCCAAGAATAGCAAAAATAAAAATCAGGAGAGGCTCTTACTGCATGTCTCGTGCACTGAATGAGACTATATAAGAGTGAATGAAAACAGATTGGCAAGTATATATAAAGCCTTCGATGCAATAAGAGCTAATGCGATACCAAATTACTTAGCCGTCACTAAGGGAAAATGTGAACGATTATCTCTTATATAGTCTCATTCAGTGCACGAGACATGCAGTAACATGTCCTCCAGCTTATTATGCAACAGTGGTCCCATGCGACTCATGTGGATGGCGTGATTCCAAAAGATTGCTATAGTTTCTCCTATTCATTTGCAACCCTTGGAAATTGTGCGGGCTTTCTCTTGAGCCACTCACCCAGTCTTACCTAACGTCTTGTCTTCAGTACATTCAGAGACTTCATCCTTGTCCCTGTCACCTCAGGTCAAATCTGTTGCTCAGGATGTGTGCATGGTCACATAAGCCATTGTAAGATAAATTGGCTTGCAGAACTTGAGCGTCCTGTGTTTTCTTTCACTATGTAAAGGAAACTCCATGCTGCCTTTCTTGTTGGATAGTGATGGTGTCTAAGTAGGCATGAGCAGAGTTCACATTGCATGGAGCTTCTTACTGTTTTTTTCATGAGAGTAATAGTAACAGCTGACTGACGAGTGAAGTATATTACTGTTGTATAAAAATATGTTTATCTGAAGTATATTTGAGTGCATATTCTGAAGGGTAATGACATATTCATCATTTAACAAATTCTTGTTGTTTTCAACTTGAAATATTGAAAAAAAGATCTAGTATCTAGTCTGTGATATTGAAATCTACACTGTAAAAGGAACTGTTGTACATAAAATGGTGAGCATTATTAATATGATGGTACATATGAAGCCTTTACATCCCTCTCCTTACCACTTTTTTACCAATGCCCAGGAACCAGATTTTAACACATCAAATTATAGCTTAGAGCCCAAGAGTTTGGAACTAAAACTGGAAAATTAGAACAAACACCCGACTAGAGCTTTGCGCTTAATAAGTAGAGCTTAATGCCTAAATATTAGAACAAACACCCGACTAGAGTTTAGCCGTCTACAAGCTTGAGCCAAAAAAAAAGTTGATTAGTATAGAGATAAACAAAGTTCATTACGACATAAACTTCCAGGTTCTATTATGAGTAATACACTGTGAAGCAACAGCACAGACTGTAAGTGCATATACACATTTCACACTGTTTCTTCTTACACATGTTCAGTAATGTTTTTTCTGTTAGTAAATGTTCTTTCTTTATGTGTCTGTGCACTGTTGTGCTGCTATTCTTATAAGAAGCCTCTCAACAAGTCACTTTTGAGGCCTTGAGCAGCTGGACGGCCCAGTGGTTAGGGTGCTGGCCCTGCAATCAGAAGGTTATGGGTTCACGTCCCAACTGCGATTATCACCAATGAGGTTCCGTCCTCACATGCTGCCCCCTGGGCACCCCTCTTTAGCGGCAGCCCACTGCTTCACTTGGTGAATGGGTTAAATGCAGAGAAAGAATTTCACGTTGTTGTGTGTTCATGCTTGACTATAAGGGTTAGTAAATTGAATGAAAATCAAATTACTGCAGATTTCACTTGAGAAAAACACTACCACTGTTTACTGAAACTGTAGTAAGTAGAGGGGAGGAGGCAGTCACACACGCTTCCAATGTCTCCATCAGTTTTTCGCACAATCCTCCCACTGCAATCATGCGATCCTCCCGGAAATGTATTCTGTGTTTTCCATGCATGTGGGCTATGAAACGTGTGTTTTGGCCTAGGAGACAGTTTCGTACTCAGCACGTGGGCTGAACATTTTTTTCACATAAAGCTGAAGCAAGAAACTTAGAAGATCAGGCCCAGAAGGGCATCTTACTTCCAGTATATATTGGATTTCTGCAGTTCCTGTGTTAACCTTCCAATGATTTTGTAGTTGCCTGCCTGGTTACAGGCTATCAACTGCAGTAGCTGTAGGTCCATGTCCCAAGTGATCCAATTGCAGCACTCCTCAGCACAAGTGTGTGGGCGTTTGGCAAATATTTAAGATCCAGTTCATCTCGACTTGCTTTTTAATTTGACCTTTTATTTGATTAACTGGTAGCTAAATGAGCAACAAAATCGATTAGCCCTGTGCTGACATCGGTACATATTCTTTCTAGCATGTGTTAGAATGTTGTTTTTTTTATAGTGAACATGTCTTCTTGAAAATCCTGTGGAAATAATCTGAGGCTTAAAGGAATTCTCCAGGAAGAAATGACCCTCAACACCAAAACTCCTCTCAATTATTCCTGCTCTTGAATCTTGAATTCATCTCTTCATTAAGTGGCATGAATGTGGTTTAGGATGCATTATGATTAACTATAAGCTCTAAAAATGAACAAATTAGTGTGTAGCCAAAAACTACTTTAGACAACAGGGTCTGTTTTCACTATCTGCCCCAGCAGTGCTGATCTAGGACCAGTCTTTTTGGCATAAATAGGGAAATTCAGCCCTGCTGTCTAATTTTCAAATGTTTGTTGACGTTTACCATGTCCTCAAGCACATCTACAGGTTTGCACCACCTTCTTGAGAGCTAACCTCAGCTTGAGAGAGGTTTTAGGGGCGTATCAATGTTAAAGATTGTCCCTTAGCATTTATAAGCAATGTTAGCCTTGTAGCTTCAGTTTTAATCCCAAATTTGGACTCCAAACATGCCTTGGCTAATCTTGGCTACATCTGGGGTATCCAAGGTGAAAACTGAGAAATTGCATGAGAAATATTGGCAGAGAAAGAACCATTGCTCTTATAAGCCCTTGGTGTGTGTGGATGTGTGTTTGCTTCCAACATTTCTCCTAAACATGTTCACGGATGAATGATTTCTGCCCTGCTGCTCTCGCAGTAATGTTGCCTGGCTCACTTTTATTGCATGTGGCAATCAGTTCAAACATCACATTTAGTAGACATCTTTCCTCCACAGGTCTCCTTTTATCGCCTCCCCTACTTGTCTTTGTCTTCTTGTTGTGTCTTACATCATTTTTGCCTTGTTATGTGTGATATGCACCAACAGATAGGCCAGGGTATCTTTTCCATGTGGTATTGTCTTATCCATTGTGTTGAAATCTATATTGATGTTGTGAAATAAAAATAATGGATAATTAAACTCAAACACATTAAAACTAAAGGAGCAGAAAGCGTAGAAAGAACAGGTTCATTTTTAGCTGCTGTGTATGTAGCACTGGGGTGTCACTGATTTGTGCTTTCTGTGGCTCATACTTTAATTTTTCTAGTTCTCAAGCTGCTTTAAGGTTGTATAAAGCTTTACAGTGTCCACTGCTCTCTACCTACATTGCCCTCGCTAAATTACCTCAGATGTAATTAAGCCTGTTGGATGAATTATGAGGCGTTGCAAATTGGGAGGTATTTGAATGTAGGCTGGCACTGGCTGCTTCCGGCAGTTGGACTGAAATTTGTTGCTGCCTTCCCTGAAGTTCGCCTGGGGTCTGCTGTGATTCCATGTGAATTTAAGTAACTTATCTGAATGACCCACTTTTTCCACACGCTGCAACTCTGCCTCGCCTTTGCATCAGAAGACCATCAGCAAGACTGGCGCCTAACAGACCCGGTCATTTAATTCATTCTTTTCATAGTTATATCGTATTCATATCTGCTCAATGCTCTTAAAAGCACATTGACATTTCCGCTATCATCTGTTTGTTTATAACGTCATCCATTTATTTCCTTGTGTTTCTGCCCAATTTAAATTACTTTCCTGTCAATACTGGTTTAGAAGAGAAGAACACTTTCTTTGTCTGTTTTGTGTGATAGGACAGACCTTGTTAAGAATGAAAAAATATCAAATTATAGATGTATAATAAAGGCTGGTTTATCTAGCTCCTCTGAAGGCTTAAATGAACACATTTGATGTAAAAGTTATGATTTCTTTATAATTCTGGTAAAAATTCAGTGGGCTCGCACACATCAAACAATAATTGTTTTTTTTGTATTTACACTCATTCTAATGTGCTTTTACTGCACAGATAAATATTTTAGCTCACTGCTATATACATCCTGGAGCTTATGTAATGCACTGTTTTGGCGGCACACGTCGGACCAACAGTCGGAAAAACAACTAATATTTTTTAACAAATATATATTTATTTCCCACATAAATAGATTTACATTAGCTTTTGCTCACTGCTATATACATCCAGGAGCTTGGCTAACATGCTATTGGTCCTCAACATGTTATTGGTGTGCTGCCAGAACATCCCTGATGTGTAGGAGGCCTAAACATCAGCAGTAGATGTTTTCTGTACGTAGAACCGCCATCTCTCCATTCAAGTACACTACCGGTCAAAAGTTTTAGAACACCCCAATGTTTCAAGCTTCATTTAATTGAATTTCAAACAGTTCAGGTCC
>JBBPCW010000037.1:2908847-2925121 GCA_037974425.1 Phenacogrammus interruptus
AATATTAACGCGTTATTTTTTCTGTGATTAATTAATCTAATTAACGCGTTAACTTCCCAGCCCTAATATATATATATTTTTATTAATGTGGGAATATTTTTCACATTTGAATCATTTAAACTCAATGTATCATTTTCTGCAAAACCAATGCTAGTGGTCATGACTCCTTCTCCTGGAGATCTACTTTCCCGCTATGTTCAACGTGCCTGTATTTAACAAGCCCCCCTGCTTAGTACCTCAGCCAATCAGGGACTTCTGAAGAAGTCTTTTAGACAAAGCAGGTGTTTCAGATTGTGGTTGGAACTAAACTTTTCAGGAGGGTAGATCTCCAGGAGCAGGGTTGGTGGCCAGTGGTGTGGATTGTATATTAGCCAGTATATTACATGTTTTTTAAATTCCAATAACTTTGGTTCTACGTGAGACAGGAACACCAAACAGCTCAGAGTGATGTCTGACACCTCGAGCATCAACACAAACCGGGGGAACTTCCATATAAGTAACTGTTTTGTCGTAATAATGACAATATACCACGTTGAGCTGCCAGAACGGATACATGCTGCTTGTGTCCTGAAGGTTAAGCAATAGCTTGAACAGTGAACGCTTGCGTTTGGGGGCCGATACATTTCCCCTCACTCTGCCTTCTGTTTTTTTTTTCAGGTGCGAAGCGACAGATTGTTCACTGTGTGGAACGGATGTCTGGGATAGTGGAGGAGCACTACTGTGACCCAGCCACTCGGCCGGATGACAAGCGAGTGCGCTGCAGTGTGGGATTATGCCCGGCCATGTGAGTGCCCACAAAACCATGTAGCAATGTTCACACAGCTATGCTTTCAACCCACACCTTCACTACACTGCCGCTGGTCCTCAGACTCTACCTTTGAATGCTGTTTAAAAGGCAGAAAAGCGCTCAGGGCAAAATCAAGTTCGGACTCTGAACCCAGCTGTAGCCTGACAAAATTCCATCCTAGTGAAACCCAAACCCAAACTCTGGAGACTCCACATTCCTGCCAGGTCACCTTATATCAGAAATGCCATAATAAAATCAGCCATCCAAAAGAAAATTGGACTTTTCTATGGCTCATGTTGCTCCTGTATTGTTTGACAGATGTTGTATAGGTGCACCGAACGTGCAGTATTTCAGTTAAATAGTTGACATGGATTTAAGCTGTTTACAGGTTTAAGAACAGTGGACTTCAGCTCTGATGTACATCGCTCTGGATAAGAGTGTCAGCCAAATGTCGTAAATGTCAATGTAAATGTAAATTCCTCTGAAACAAATTCAACAGTCAGTGTCTTTTATACAACATTTTAAAACTGTGGGCTACACAGTGATTGTTCTCATGTCTGGACCTCTTCGCCAACTGCAGAAGTAACCGGTAGATTGTCCCAAATAATAAAAATACAAAAGAAATGATGCCAAAATCCTTTCATACTGGGAGATGAGCCCCACCATCAATTTCAATGTCTGCTGCTGTTAGGCTTCTGAAGATACCCACTGTGTGCACTTTGTTTATATTCTGTTGTAATACTGTATAGTTTTTATTTCTGTTGGTTTTGCTGCTTCTTCTTTATTCTCTTGGTCTGTTTGCTGTATTTGCCACCTGTTTGACTAATGAAAGGTTATCTTATCTTATCCTGTCTTATCATTTCTTATCTTATCTTGGAAATGAGGTGTCAGAATGGGACAGATGTGAGCGATTCTAGCTCTAGCAGTGCTTTGATTTTCTGTGGTGTTTCTGACTGCAGATGGTGGGCTGGAGAATGGCAGAAGTGCTCAGCAAGCTGTGGGGAATGGGGATTGACTAAAAGAACGGTGGTCTGCATTCGGAGCCTTGGGCTGGACGAGCAGGAAGCCCTGCAGCCCTCTGAGTGCCGGCACCTGCCCAGGCCTGATCCGCTGACCCGCTGTAATGCGCACATAACCTGCCCTGCTGACTGGAGTGTAGGCAACTGGTCAGAGGTGAGCCACCATCTGCTCAAACAATTAACACCCACAAAAAGTGCATAGCCTGGCATCTTATTAAACATTTTTATAATTACTCATCCAGTTCCCATTATAGTCCACATAATGACAGATTAAAATGGCTTAGCACCTTCCTAAGGGGCTTTACCTCTAGGAAACAAAAGAAACAAAAGAAGCCTCAACAAACAGCAGAGAACATCACAGAGAACTGAGGACACATTCTGTAGCTCTTGTTCTGCAATAGTGACTTTATTGTGCCACAGGTATCATTGGCATTCAGTCCACACAGAAACTCTCGAGACTGCAATTTTTTAAGGATCAGTCGATATTGCAAGCCAGACAAATTTCCCCTTGTTTTTCTCTGAGATTACTTAACACACAGATCACTGATTGACATTTGGCTGTAGGCTTTCGGCTCCCTGACGGCCTTATGTAAATTAATCGACTCGAGTCATGAAGCTCTTTTAATGAATGAATAACTTCTACCAAGATCCTTCACAAGTGCGATACTTTCTGTCCCCGGTTGCCCAGGAAAAGTGTGACGTCAAGGTTCTCCTCAGTTTATGAGTGTAGTACGTTGTCGATCAGTCCGGAGAGATATAACAAGAGGCATTACTTTCCACTGTGTACAGCAGTTTGCGATACAGCATTCTGCACCTTGCTCTCCCTCTTTGATTCCTTTTGATGAGAAAAGTTGTTGTCCTCGGCCGCTCTAACCACCTCTCTGCCATGAATGTAATAACAATGCAGCAATTTTAAATCAATAAAAAGCAGTTTTTGATATTGTTTAAATAGCAAAGTGCTAGAGTATGTGTCGTATGTTTGTGCAGTGTGGGAAAGCATGCATTTAGATACTTTATTTGATATGCCTCCAGTGTATATCACTTTCAGATTTCCATAGATAGTGGGTGCAGAACATAAGCCCCTACCTGCCGATTTTACTCTGAAAGAATCCTCATTTGATCACTGATGGTTGCATATCAATTTAAATTTTGATACACTGTTTGAGATTGGATTTTTCTGTATGTAAACCTGTGTGCTTCCACCCCACAGTGCTCTGTGAGCTGTGCCGGTGGCGTGCAGACCCGGGATGTGATGTGCAGCTGGAACACGGGGGCAGACTGCGATCCTCTAGCTAAGCCCACTTCCCGCATGCCTTGCAACGTCCAGGAATGCCCTGTTAATGTGGACATCGACTGGTCTGGAAGTGGCTCATCAAGCAAAGAGGTTTTCAATGAGATAAACTCAATACCCGGCAACAACCATTTGCCGAAAGTTTTCATTGGGACCACTAGGGCACAGTCCCCAAACGGCGACGACCTCACCAACGTTGTCGAGGGGGACTACCTACATCCCCATCACACTGAGTCCGAAAACCCCATTAAGAACAACGTCCAAGTTGATGATTTTTACTATGACTATAACTTCATAAAGTTTCACGAGGACCTGTCGTATGATTTTGACAAGGAAGGGACTGGCGTGGCCGATTACTCAGGAACTGATCTAAAGCAGGATGCCAAACCCAGTCCCACCACAGTTTACAGGCAAGGAGCAGATCCTCCCACAGCTACCTCAATCACAGCCTCCACTGCGAACCCACCAACTGCCTCTACATCCCTTTTCAATGAAAAGCCACAGAACAACCGGCCAGATGAGAACGCTTTAGAAGATGATGTGGCTTTTGAGGACTATTTCCTGCCTGTTGTCACAACAGCCATGCCGCGTTCTTCCAACACCAGATTTCCTCAGAGATGGAAGGATCCTGGTGTTTCTGGCTCAGCTCAGGACCTCAGCACTATAGAGAGCCCACTGCCAACAGATGAGGTTCCCTCCAAGGGCTTAGGTACAACATTGCTTGGTGCTACGTCAAATGTTTATGGGACACACGAGCCTCGTACACATGCTAGAGAAAATACTGAAGATTATGCAACAGTGCAGACGGACAATTCAGCCGACCAGGTTATGACTGAAAATGTGGCTGGGCAGGAGGAGCAGTTTGGCGAAGATGTCCCTGGAGGTGAAAGTGACTGGGATGAGCAGAAGGAGCACCCCCACTCTCCTCGTCCTACTGGGTTACCTTCCAATGCCAATATGGACATATATGTTGGTCCTACCATGACACCAGTCTTGCATGAGACACCAGTAAGCACCACCGTACTCCTACGTGGTAGGAACGCTTTCCCAGGGAGTCAGTACGAAGATACTGATATGAGCCTCAACACTGGCACTGAGGCTGGTGAAAACTCCATGACCTTAAACAGATTCTCTCAGGAGCCCCTTCCAACTCCATATAATCCAGCAGAAAACAAAATGAGCATGACTTCATCTCCTGGATCAGAGTCCACACCTTATGTGGTATCATATGGCGATTTGCAATCTCCCTTGTGGATTTCAACAGAGCTTCCGACCACCATCATGCCAGAGGCTCCTGGCACCAACAGCCCAGCTGTTACTCCTGGGCCTGAACATCTAGAGGCCAGTACACTGCAGTGGGCAACTCCTGCTCCTTCGCCTGCCTGGACAGAAATTGACTTCAATGAAATCATCATTCCTCCATTGCTGAAGTTCAGAAGCCCCTCTACCCCTGAACCCTCACAGTCTCCATCTCAGGTTCCCACCAGTCAGCACCCAGACCCTATTGAGCCAGATGTGTCCTCCCCGCTTCCATCAACTCCCATCGCCTTTTGGAGCTTGGGGAACTGGAGTGCTGTGAGTAAATATAATAATATCAGTGCTTAGTGGAGCTGGGAGTCCTCTGATAATGCATCTCTTCTGTTACAGGTCTGAACACAGATGCATAGATGTAAAGAATACTTTAATAACTCTCTCATGACCATAAATTTGCCTCTTCTTGTCTCTTTCCAAAATAAGGCAAGAGTGCATAGTTCATGTTATTCCAAGCCCGGCTGTGATTATGATGGATTGCAGACCTTTATCTATAAATCTAATGCACAGTACATTCCAAAACCCCTTTGAGCGTTAAATGAAGAACAACTTTCTCCATTAATGTCAGAAAACCCCCAAAAAATGTCATATCTCTTTCGTAGACCTACTGTCTCTCTTTCATCCTTCCAAACCTAAACACAGTGAGTTATAGCCATGTCTTCCTAACAGAAGCGGCTCCCAAAGCTGACATCATTGTCCCCTTTTTAGTGAAACGCGTTCATAACAGATGCAAGCTGAGAGCCAGTCACTAGAAAAGCATAGAAGCTGTAATCACAGCAAAGAGTGAATGCACTGCAAGAGTTTTCGTTTACTTTTCTGATATCTATACAGTCAGAAAAGGTTTGAACATTCCTGGTCAAATTACATTTTGTTGATTTTCAGAAATGTTAAAATCCTCTGCAGAGAACACGTGTGCAATATAAGTCATTGCTTGATTATCTGTATGTTATTCCAAGTTCATCCTCTCATCACCTGCTGGGATCACTTTTTACTGCAGTCATCATATTTTCACGACACAAACACTTTTGATAACTTTTCATAACCATTTGCAGTAATAATCTGTTTTATTATATCTGTTATAATCACTGGTTAGTTCTTTGTTGTAGTTCTTTTGTTATTCTGTTTGCACTGTTACTCTAAAACTCTTTATTGTCTTATCTCTATTCCTCTTGTTGCACTGAGCATATTTATGTTCATTCCTCTTGATGCGTTGAACACGTTTATGACAAAAGAATGTCCCTCGGGATAAATAAAGTCCTTTCTTATCTTATATTCTTTGCATATTGGGGTGGGGATTAAATGTAAACAGACCACATTCATGATTCATTCTGTAATTGTGCATTTAGCCAGACAATGTACATCTTTCCCAAGATGATGCGTGCTTATATTCTTCTAGAAAATCAACACATAACACATAATTTGACCGTAAATGTTTGCAGTTTTCCTGACAAAGCGACAACTTCTGCTTTAAAGGCTTTAAAAGGAATTTCAATCAAATTGGAGGGTGGTTACTTTTGCTCAGTGTATATGATTGCCTTCAGTTTTGCCGATAGCCAGTTTCATAAGCCTGTATGTCTGTATGACATGACTGTGGATGTCATGGATGCTCTCGTTTGGCAGTGCTCCACCAGCTGTGGGCTTGGTGCCATTTGGAGGTCAGTCCGCTGCAGCACCGGGGATGAGTCTGACTGTGACATGGCGAAGAGGCCGGCGCCGGCTCGCCGCTGCTACCTGCGTCCGTGTTCCACATGGAGGATAGGAAAGTGGAGCAAGGTGAGGCCTGTCACTCCACTCTGCATGGAGTGAATGTGTGAAGTCAAATTCATGAAATCCAAAGGCAGTCTATCAGCCAAAACCAGGCCTACTGTTAAAGCTGTTAAATCATCTCAAATAGGTTTACTATGTGGTTCCTGGCATAACGTTTGTGCAAACAATGTCAGAAACCACCTAAGAAAGTCTCTGAGACAGTTTCTCAGACCTAAAATAGCGAATTGCCTTTGGTGAGTCATGATTGACTCTGCAGTTTAGTCACGGTTGGCTTAAACCAGGTCCAGGAAAGTGGCCCTGAATAAGAATACTAACTTATTGTGGTTTAAAGCAAGTGTGTGATAATGTATGCATTAAGTTTGCACAGTACAAGTGGAATATAAGCTTCTACTACTTGTCAGCTACTCTATCTTATCTTCAAAGCTCGAATGCAAAACTGAAGAAGCAGAACTCCAGACATGTTTTGACTGTATTTGGGTACATTTGGTTTTTCAAATTTTCCAACTTTTGATTGTGCTATCCTTCATACACTGACATTATGTCACAGATACAGTGTTTAAACCACCTGCAGGGCTGACAGAACATCTAACAGAACACAGGCCCTTCACAAGCCATTGGCACTGACATGTCATTCAAAGACAAACCTGTTTCTGTCAGTTGGCCATGTATGGAACCTGATAAAAATGTACGAGAGAGTCGATAGCAGGCAGTAAATCGCAGAGATGGCCGGCTGAGACAGTCTGGCTGGCTGGCTGAGGATGAGATGCACGCTGCTATGCACCGATCTGCTCCATTGTGTAGAGAACATGCTTTGTCCTCTGTTGACAGTGCTCAAAGGACTGTGGGGGGGGTGTGAAGCAGCGTGAAATCCAGTGTTACGACATGCGTGACCACAGGCTGCTTCGTCCCTTTCACTGCCAGGCCGCCTCCCCCAGGCCCCCGGCCCGCCTTCCCTGCAGCATTCAGCTCTGCCTGGACTGGTACACCTCCTCCTGGGGACAGGTGAGAAGTTTCAGTCACGTTTTATCCTTTTGTCTTCTACCATCCACCAGCTCTTGATGGCTGTGGAGCTCTTCAGACTCAGCCTGCTGACATCAAAAGTAGTGCTGAGCCCCCCTAGTGCTACAATCTCATTTGTGTCCGCAGTGTTCGGAGCTGTGTGGAGGCGGAGAGCAGCAAAGGCTGGTCACCTGCCCCGAGGAGGGGAGATGTGATGAGGAGCAGAGGCCCAGCTACATTCAAGCCTGCAATAATCAGTCCTGCGCGCAGTGGGTGACCGGATCCTGGGGTCAGGTGAGCATTGAGTCAGGGCCCTGTTTTAAAAATGCAATTCGCTTTCGAACCTGCTGGCTGAGAAAGGCTCTGAAGCTACAAGCTGTATTTAATGAATATTAAATACCACAGAAAAAGCAAAACCGTATCCTCACTTCAGGGCTGTGATTCTTTTGGCATCCATTCTCCAGGCGTATTATGATTTTACAAAAATGTTAGGCCTCATTATTCAGTAGTAACTCTTATGTACTTAACATAATTATGCAGTTATGAGGCTACATGAGGAACTGAAGTTAGTTGGTGTTTAGAGTTATATGCATGTACAGTAATCCCCCAGTTTAATGCGGATCAGGAGTCGCTAATTCAGAAACACGCATGTTTTTTAAATGACCAAACTTATCAGTTTACGCGGAAATCCCCACAATAACGCGGAGTCTTTGCACGCTACTAATGCTAACCGCTAATGCTAACGTTATTTTAAGCAATAAAGTTTTCTGATTTTGATTGTTTATTTACCTTTACATTTTCTTTATGGGTAATGCAATAAATTGATTTTAAAATGAAATTAAAGTGTTCTGGGAGCAGATTTGGGGCAGATTTAAGGTTTACACTATTTACCCAAAACACAACAACACGGTTTTTCAGTATACGCGGGTACTCTTGGAACGTAACCCCCGCGAAAAGAGGGGAATTGCTGTATATGTATCTATATTTGGCCGATGATTTCTGAAATTATTTGACTGTTCATTACATTTTTTCTAAGTAAGGATTGTGATCTCAAATCTATTACAAAAAATATTGCAAATCCCATTTCATCAAGAATTGTTGAGCCACATGGTACAATCCTTTAGATGGAGTGTTCTGCTCTGGAGAGCCTGAATCAGATAGTCAGGACCAAAGCAGCTGAGCCTTAGTTACAGATGACGGATGCCAGGCAACGTTGTTAAGTTCAGCAGGGGCCCTTTACCTTCAACTCAAGAGTGTGAATGTGCACATACCTAATTGGCTGGGTTCACAACAAGGTGACATAAGAAGAAAGAGAAGCAAACAAACCATCAGTGAAGAATAATATTGTGTGATATGGTGAAGGATAATTTGATTCTCATCTGAACTGATTGTCTTCTGAGAAAATACTCCACATTCCCAATATAATGAAAAGACTTCCGTCGTGTCTTTTTTAGACAGATGAACACTCTTTTTATACCTTCTGGGAAGTCCTTAAGGGCATAAATTGGTTCATCAGCCCATGGCACACAAGATTTCTCTGAAGGACTCTTGAAAGAAATACAGAGAGACAGAGGCTTGTCACGAAGCTTTCATTTTTGACCTTGTGCGAGATCACTTGCTCCTTCTAGTTCAGCAGTCTGAAAATGTCAACAAGGGGCTCATTAAGCCCCATAACCCAGGGTACTCAGTACATTCGTTCACAAGGAGTGATCATTTTGCTCTCTATTAGCCTCTCTGTGGACTTTTCTCTTTATCTTTCACATTGTGGCACAATAAAACAGATGATCAGGTCAAAATTTACAAGGTTTTTACACAAAAGGTATTTGTGAAAACTGCGATTCCTCAAAATCAGCTTTTCTCCACATTCAGAATACTTTCAGAATTCTAGGAAGCATCAGTTTTCAATCCAAAATCAAGGTTCGTTCTAGGCCATATTCTGAAGAATTTCATTAAAATATCCAGACTTAATGCAGTTTCCCTGAATCTGCTCAGAATATCTCTTTCTACGTTGATTTGGTGCATTTTCTTCTATTTCTGTGGTCGATTCTTCGTTTACAGCTTCTCCCACACCTCCACTATGACTACTGATGTAGTAGTCACACCAGACACATGTCTGTGCTTTTTATTTTACATCGCAGTTTTCCTCAAATGCAGCTTTAGTCATGGTGAGGTGGATATAGACTGACATCAATGTCAAACTGTCTTGTTTGTGCAGACATTTGAAAGAGGGTGGTGGAGAAAATGTGTATGTTTGTGAACTTGAATTCCAAGAAAAGATAGGAGGCAGGGAAGGAGGCGGTCAAATCCAGCAATCACTCCGAAGCTCGCAGTGCTCATCCAATTTGGTGACTCACCGTGGTTATATCGTGCCCCGTGCAGCAGAACCATGCTTGGACACATGAAAGCCGCCTTTAATCCTTCTTCACGTCAAAACTGCCTCATGCCCCAAGGGAGCCTTTGTCCTCTCCAGCTCGCAGCTCGCAACTCGCGCTTAGTACATACGACACTCTGCAGGTTGTCTACCCACACTTTGTAAATGCACCTTAGCTTTTAATTAAAGTCGTTCTTTGATAAATGCAAATCCGCCCTCAGAGAAACTTGTCACGTTTCATTTCGGCCTCTGAGTTTTCCATGTTTATGCTATTTAGAGCTCCCTTTGCAAATACGGTGTGTGCAGAAAGCTTGGAGGTGTTTCAGTCTTGCACAGTCACAATATGGGGTTCAAATATTACGATGAGAGAGAGAGAGAGAGAAAGAGAGAGAGAGAGAGAGAATTTGACTCACTATGTGACTTACTAAGTGAGACATGAAATTGGACTCTGCACTTTCTTTTATAATCATATTTAATAAACTGATTAACAGAATTAACAACAATTGATGCAAATGCATTTGTTACTCTGTTAGTTCATTAAGAGGGAGACTGTGCTAGATAGGGTATGATTTAATTTAACAACAGTCCATGCATTTTATTGAATTACTGTCAGTACTTTTAAGTTATACTGTTGAACAAAACTGATCTAGTTGAACAATGTCAATGCAACAATGTTTGTCTCAAAAACACTTAAGTAAAAGAAAAACACATTAAAAAAGCATGTTTTTTTTTTATTAAAAAAAAAAGGATTTTATTTACTTGTCGTGTTGCTCTTTTTACAGTGACTCCACAAAGTGTAAAATTGTAAAATTCAATTTTCAATTTTCAAAATACAGTTTTCACTTTTTAATTTACTTGTAAAAAAGAAACACATCAGTAAATACATACATTAAGAAATAAACTAGAGCCGGAACCCAACTGACAGAGTTGGGGCTATCAGCTTAGAGAGGACAGTCTCCACAGAAACTCCTGAGGAATCTGGTGAGTTTGTGAGTGAGATGCCCCAGCTGGCCCGTGGTGGACAGCTTGCAGATGGTCTGAGTGGTTCTCAGGCATTTTCGCCATGTGTTTGTTGGCAGTGCTCGGTGTCCTGCGGTGGAGGGGTGCAGCGCCGGCTGGTCAAGTGTGTCAACAAAAAGGCAGAGGAAGAGGAAGAGGAACAGGCCCAGTGTGACGACGAGCCCTGGCCAGAGAACATGCGCCAGTGTAACCCACAGGACTGTGACGGGACCCCCTCTGGTGAGTGTTGCCCTGCAGAACCAGCTGATCCAAATCAGAACAGGTTATTAAACACATCCCTGTGTGCCTGCATGTACACCCACTGTCCCCTTTATTATAACACCTAAACTCTGCACTTCTTGGGTTTGGCGCTGGTGTACACAGATACATCTCAGTACATTTAAAACATCATCAAAAATTCATGTATTTCAGTAATTTTGTTCAACAAGCGAAACCTTGAAATTTTGGACTTCAAACATCTAGTAAATTTCATCACCTTCTAAAGTTTGTCTTTGCTTTAGGCTAGGCTTAGGCTCCTAAAGAGGGTTTTTCTTGCAGTTGAGTTTCAAGCTACATCTAACCAGCGCAGGGAGGGAGGTCCTGTGAGATGGTGGATTTTTTCATTTGGATTAGAAAGCACATGCAGTGCTGTATCCTGAAATACTGGTGACTTTTAACCGATTAAAAATGGCATCATTTATGCTGGGTACCCTCGTCCCCGACAACAAATACGTCAACACCATCCTATTATATTCAACAAAAAAAATAATCTCTAATACTTGTCAGACCAATGATAGTGCAGAATGATAAACTCTCTTGTAACTATTTGTGATCGTAACACTTGATCCTGACACTCAGACTGTAACAGAGTGTGAGACTGAACTCACTCATCAGTCTTTCTGTTGATTAGAAATGACTTTGAAGGTACATTAAATGTTCTGGACAGACATTCATGGTTTCAGTACTTTAAGACTCTTTTAAATGAACACTGCTGCCTAAACTCTTCATATTACTGTTTTAACTGTCACTGTGGTTTAAATCAGCCTGTTAAGCATTTATACTGTCAAGTGAATCGTTCAGATAATTTACTGATATCAAACACAATGTTGACTAAGTAACTTCCATTTACTAGGAGTGCAGGTGAGAAATGAGAGTCAGACCAGGCAAAGTTTCTAAATATTTTATTTAATAATTTAAACATGTTGCTAATATCTGCAGGTTTTATGTAATACTTTCTGGAAATTAACGTTTTAAACAATCTAGTAATTATACGGATTAATGCAGGAATGGATTAGCGACCAGGTAGAGGGGTTAAATACTCAGCGGCCTCTGCTGAGCCCATAAGGTCTGAAATACTGGGAGAAATTCTATTCAAATACAAACGTTACATTAGCAAACCGACTCCGAATATATACAACCGACTACATGAAAGATATTAAGTTAAATAAGTTAAGAAATATATGTTCTGAGTTCCTGAATACCAGTGGGACCAAGTCATTACTTTGCAAGTCACAAGTAAGTCTCAAGTCTTTGCCCTCAAGTTCCGAGTCAAGACAGGCAGATCCCGAGTCAAGTCCAAAGTCAAGACTCACAAGTCTCTGTTACGACAGTGGGGGTGAACCCGCTGCTGTGATTTACCCCTAGAATTCCAGGTACGAGGCAGGCAGGCATCCATTACAGTGTTTTCTTTATTTAACGCAAACATAAGTGAACACAAACCTGGCTCAATGACCGATGCCCACGGTCCACATGGACTGAACTAAATACACACAGACACAGACAGAAAACCAATCACCAAACGTAATAACTTAAACAGAACACAAAACACCTGAAAACGAGAGACACGACACAAACCATACATGAACTTCAAAATAAAAGCCCCCAAAACAAAACCAAAACAGTGGCCACTGGCCGAACCGTGACAGTCCTGCAGTTTCGAGTCCTTTTGTGACTTTTTAACCACAGAGTAATAAGATATTTTCACAGATCATGTATGCTTTTAAAATCTGTATTTATTTATTAAAACAATCGCAACTGAAAAATAATCCTAACATTGCACTGTTAACCAGTCATTTTTAACATTTAAGAACATTCTTCATTTTTAACCACTCCTTTACAGAATAAACACATTTAAAAAAACAAGTGCAACTGTAATAAGAAGAACAATGGTGTGCTTGCTCAGTCTTTGGCTGCTGTGTGCTTGAGCAAGCGCACTAATTATTTGTACAAAAATGCTAACATTGTATTTCCACTAGTTCCACTGCAGTTTGCCCTGTCCTGTACTCCTGTGTCTCATCTCATTTATCTCATCTCATACTCTGTGTGTTAATGTATGTGTGTGTGTATATGTGAGAAACATAACAAATACATGAACATAGCAATGAACAGGGTTGTGTTTGTATATGTCCGAGCATAGAGCTGCATTGCATCTGCAAAAAGTCTGTCAGTCATTTGTGCACGATGGGGACTGGCTGAAAACTCGCTCCACTGGAGCACTGGAGGAAAGCACTGCCAAGACTCTGATGATGGAACAGTGAAGGTAGAGTCTTCATGTTTAATGCCCGGAACAAAAGGGTGTTCTGTCCTTCAGTATAGTGATTTAGCTGTAGTGATGGAGCAGTCCCAACACCCTTCTTCTGCCTCTTATGGTATGCAGCAAACAGCCCTTCACCTTCTCTGAGGTCCTCTTGCTCTTCTTCTTCAACAAAAGGCACAGGTTGCTTTGTCTCTGCAGCATCTTGCAGGATAAATTCTGGCAAATCATGTAAATAGCAGAAAAAATAGAGTCCTTATTTGTGTTGGTGATGCAGTGTGTTCGTCTGGAATAATACAGAACACTTAATTATTGTTGCAGTCAATTAGATCAGGTTATGAGAGAAAAAGTTGCATTAGACTCAGTAACGTTTACTTTTAACTCGTTGTACCACCTCTGGCTTGACGTCACGACTGACCAGGACATGGGGCTCCACCCACAACAGAGAAAAGGCTGGATCCAAGACAGCTGCTTTGAGGAAGACTGGATCTGAAAAGGCAGCAGTGACACCATCTTGTGTCTTGGCCCTTTTTACATTG
The DNA here is from genome assembly GCA_037974425.1 of Phenacogrammus interruptus. Lineage (NCBI taxonomy): Eukaryota > Metazoa > Chordata > Actinopteri > Characiformes > Alestidae > Phenacogrammus > Phenacogrammus interruptus. The sequence goes on from JBBPCW010000037.1 coordinate 2,922,464, forward strand.
ATGAAGATTCCAAGAAATCTTCTGTTCAGGGATGCCTGGAGACTTCTGATCAGGCTGGAAACAGACTTGGGGCTTTAGCTTCTCAAGGTGGTGGTTGAGGGACAAGATAGATGGAGCAACAGCACTGATTGTGATGACCTTCTCCCCCATGTGTCAAATCAGTTGCTTCTCCAAATGGCTTCAACAGCACAGAGCTTTAGATGATTGCACTGAAGAATCGCCTTCACTTGAGTTTCATTATGTATTGATTGCAGCAGGGATGCCTTTCTGTTCCCAAATTCAGCATCAAACACATATTTGAATGTTGTGCTTGTGTGCAGCAGTGAGCTGAGTTTTATAACTTTGAAAGAGAAGGAGATACCACTTGTGTTTCTTTCAACCCGTCTCCCAGCACCAGCTGAAGAGTCTGTAAAACACTGAAAGCGCTGTTTCTTTGCCATTGCAACATCTACTGTTTGCTGATCTTCCAGAGTTAAGTCACACCAGAGCTCAGGGTCATCAAGATTATCTCCATCATCGTCATCCTCTTGTTCACTGGGGAAGCACACAGTGAATGCTTCTCGCATGTTAGCAGCATTATCACTAATAATGTAGCCCAGTTTATCTTTAATGGGGTATTCATCACATATTGACAGTCACAGATTTTTTCAGCTGTGTGTGAGCTTTTGAAACACTCACAGGCCAAGAGTTCAACTGTATCCTCTCTGCCTCATACAACGGCATTTAAAAATCACATAACAAATGTATGAATAAGGGACGCAACAGATGATTATGTCCGAAGTGTAACATTAACAGTGAGTTTATGGCCTCATTGATTTAACTACACAGCAAAGAAAAACTAGCCAATAAACTTTAGCTTTCAATCAGAACTTACCTTTCTTTGTGTAACTTTAAATGTCAAACAAAGTTGGAAGTCATTGTGTCTCCGTCTGTAATCTTCGACCCGCATGTTTTGCATATTGCAGTTCGTTTTTTGTTGAGCACCTCGTATTTTTTTTACCCGAACGAAACTATCTTTGGTATAATTTTTTTCTAACTGGTGCATTGTTTAACAATATTATTGTTGTTGTTTTATTATTATTATTATTATTATTATTATTATTATTATTATTATTATTGACTAGTCATTAGTATTTGATTATTAGTTACTTTGCATCATTAGTTATGTTAAGAATCCATATAAATACATTATTACATTGTCACGGTCACAAGGGCTAATCCCCCACGACTGAGAGCTTCTTGGGATTTCAGATTCGACTGGAGACCAAAGTTCCATGCTGGTGTAGTTTATTCAAAACAGGAGCAAACAAATGACCAGGCACGGTGGCCGTAATAACTAGAAACAAAACAGGTATAGTTCTTAAGCTGTCAGAGAACAGACTCAAGGTAACCACTGAGTGCTCTACAAAGGATGCTGTAAGAATGATGCTCTAGTGAAGACGATGAACAGACAAGGAGTGAAACACACACAGGACTTAAATACATCAGGACTAACACAAAACAGCTGCAAACCCCAATCACCAGACACATTAACAGAACAGCTGAAACTCAGGAACACATGACATGGGAACACAAAACCACATGACCAGGAACACGTGACAACAGCAGAAAACCAAAAACACCAAAATAAGAGACACTATACCAAGATTAAACAGAACAGAACAGACCCGTGACACAAGCAGAAAAAACACACAAGCGTCTTAAAATAAAGGACCCAGAACCTGAACAGAACACAGAAAAAACCCACCATCAAAAACCCCAACAAAAAAGCAGTGGCATTCACCTGCCACTGACCAGGCCGTGACATACATACATTTTTTTTATAATTTTATTTTATGTTTTTTCCAAACATTACAACATTAAGCAACACAGAAAAGACAAAAACACTCCCCTGCCCAGGCTTAACAATAACAAAGTATTTTTAAAAAAAATAAATAAACTAATAATAATAATAATATTTAAACAAATTTAAAAAATTAAATTTAAATTTAAATGATCACATTACTTGAATCAAAACACGGTCGTATTGATATAGGCTTAACTCCATATTTAAGTAAGTATTATGTTTTCAACATATTCTAAGAAGGGGGACCAGATTGCATGGAACTTTTGTCTGCAATCACCTCGGCTATATCTCAAAAGCAGCGTAGAGAGCACAGTTCTTACCCAGTGTTTGAAAGTTGGTGGTCTGGAGGACTTCCACATTAAAAGAATTATTCTTCGTGCTAGCAGAGAAGAGAAGGCAACAGCCCTCACCTGTAAGCTAGTGTAGTGTTTCTCTTGTGGAAGCACATCAAATATAGCAACAAAAGGATTGGGCACTATTGTGGTGTTGCATTACATACATTTTTAATTAAAATTCAACTATATTATTATGAAGTACCTATTGGAAAACTTACAAGTCTAGAACTTGACTTGCGTTTTAATCGGAATTTAAATTGCATGTGTACTGAACTGATGACTGTTTCAAATCTACTGAAGATGTCTGACACTTGCAAAGTTAAAATCAAATTAATATCTGAAGAAAATAAGAACAAAATAGTAGCAGTAAGTGTATTTAAGAAGCAGAATGTAAAAGGAAACGGTGGTGAATAGAGCTCAGGAGAATCCAGGTGGTGGTCCTCGTCGGGGAGCAGGAGTCTCGAGGATGTGGGTCTC
>JBBPCW010000037.1:2946408-2962620 GCA_037974425.1 Phenacogrammus interruptus
GAATCTCGTGTATGTGAGTGAACACACACAAGGAATTCAAGCTGATTGTGTAACTCAAGCACAACGTTATAAAACATCATCAATATGTAAAGACACAATGAACAATATACTGAACATATATAATATATAATAGTATACAGTCTACAATGTGAATTTACGTTGTTATTTTTTAGAAATATGAAGATATATGTAAATTATTAGTATTATGTAAACATACATGATTGTACTGTTCATAAATATATGTATATAAAATGAACAAAAGAACAATAACATAAAATAAACAATCTTATATACCAATAATAAATGATACTCTCAATAGCATGTTCAAATGCCATTCATTACATAATTAAAAATTTTGCTCCTTTTTTTTTTTTTTTGCTTTTCCTACAAATCATGGATCATTTTCTCCAGAGCATGTACAAAAACAAACATATACACACATACACAAACACTGCTGCTTTTTGTGCTGGGCATTTTGCCATGGTGAAGAGGTCAGACAGCATGTGATTCTGCAGCACTGGGTAGAATGCAACCAGCGGGGCACTGACGCACTGAGTGACAAGCTGAGCCAGCTACAGGTCGTCAGTGTGCTTGAAAAATAAATAAGGCCATCTGCCAGACTGCCTGACTGCAGCACTCGCTCTCAAATCCTGTTGTGCATTTGAAACTGCCACTCTGCCTCTCATGCGCTTTGTGGCTGTTAAAGGCCGCTGTTTGGAGCGGTGTGGCTTGTCATGCGGTACAAATGGCATCTTCTGACTTCAGCAGGAAGGAGAGAATTCATCATTAATAAATAGTCTGTTGTGCTTGCATTTACCCAGCATGAAGATCATATGATTGGGTTGGCCAGTTAATAAAGTCTGAAAGCTGTGATCTGGCATTTTCAGCTACAGGATGTGGAAAAATGTAAAAACAAAAATTATTAAAACAGAACAATTATTAATAATTCAGAATTATTGCATGATTATTGTTTTAATGCATGATTTATACATGTGTCTTACAGCACAAACCAGTTGTAATTGGTTTATATATTATCATTAGATACATAAATATAATTAGAGGAGGTAAATAAATGAATTTGTCATTGTGATGTTTGGGAGTTAACGTTTTAGTCCAATTGTTTGAGGAGTCTTGACTGGAGAAGGAATATGGCATCGCTAATGTGAAACATCATTCTTCTTTTTATTTTTTTTACATCTTTATTTAGTCTAGTGATCAAATGAATGTGTCTCTCAGTCAACAGATGTTGTCAGACTGCCGGAACACAAACAAATGTGCTGGTACTTGTGTAGTGTGTGGTTCAGGTCTTCTATTTCATAGTAAAAAAAACAAAAACAGTGAAACTTGCTTAGAAAGCATATATATAAGCAAGAACTCCTGATGGTGTGGGTTCATGTCACTTTCCTGTTTTTACAGTGATGTGCGCACACTTTGTGTAAAAAAATTTTACCTGATGACCCTCAGTGTTGTACGTTTTTTTTTGTTGTTGCTGCTGTTATTGTAGCTGATTAATGGAAAAGTGCCAAAAATATGTTCTGTTCTATTACTTTCTTACAGTAAAAATTTTAAAATCTGTTCTAAAAATAATAAATGACCGAGACAATGGACTCTGTAGGGTCCTACATCTTTAACAGGCCCTACAGGATTTGAAAATAAAAAGCTGTGGAAAAAAATAATAAAATGTTCAACTATGTCACACACAAAAGTTAATTTATTCACTTGTTTAGTTTTTATGGCATTATAAAATGATCACTCCTTTACTGAATGCAGCACAGCTGATATTTGGGTGTGGTCCCCATATTGTTTCATTCTAACCTTACTGTAAGACTTTCAGTGGGTAAATCTGAAACCCACCCCCCACCACCACAAATGAATGTCTCAGCTTTATTATTTACAGATGCTTTTATTTAAAGTGACTTATAACTATCACAGATGTAAGCGAATGTGGTGATGAGTGTAGCCCAAGGAATCTTGTTAGTGTAATGTTTTGTGTCGCCCAGGGTAAGGAATCAAACGCCTTCCTCTTGCATGGAATATTACATGCTACTCTACACCATCCACATCATGACTTTACAATGAGAAGTACAAACAGCAGTATTACCCAACTTGTACTCTAGTGTTCATGTCATGCTTCACAATGGCCAGGAAGTATTCTGCCCTAAAACCATGCGATAAAGGCTCTGAAGAGTGTGTTTGTGTTATGAATGTTCCAAATATAAACATTAATCTTGAATTCATGCTCAGTTCAAAAAGCAATAAATTATTTAAGGTCGCCTAATGTGAGACGCGGTACCCTCTTTCGTCTCATCGAATGCATTTTCGCTGGAGTCAATTAATAATAAAGCTGCAGGCTGTGCTAGTTTTAATGGCGCCCTTAATGTTCTTAATGTCTTTTGTGTCTTTGTTCCATTGACTCGGAACAATTTTCTATCAGTGCCCTTCGGTTAAGAAGTGTTTTATCAAGGTGATCTAAGCCACAGTGTTTTACTTACAGTGCCTGCTGCCTTGCAATTACCTATGAGGCATTTTCTGCTCTTTCTGACACATGTAATTGCAAATTATGCAGACTTTCCTACAAGAACGTGTCCCTCCTCGGAGAGGGAGTGCTTGTATAAGTCGAAGTCATCCTAACAGCCCACACTTTATTCCTGCAGTAGGTTAATCCGTTGAATGATTCACTGAAGTGAATAGAGGCTCTTAAAGTAGAAGGCCGTATGCTTAACAGTTTCTTCTCAAAAGCTTTTCTGCTTTGGACGTTGGCCCGAGTTTTGCAAGGCTTACTTTGAGTGCTGCCTGATTTGGGTTGAATGGTATCTGCTAGGTATAACAGTCTGAAAAGGAGATGAATACCCCAGGAATATGATGCTTAAAAGGTTGGGGGGTTAGGCATCCCAGGAGAGGGGGCAAGTTATGTTAATATAAATGGAAATCTACACTTACCCCCGTTTTCTTTTTCGTGTTCTGATAAAGCATGAATGGGTCTGTGTAAAAAAAAAAAAAAAAAAAAAGTAATAAAATGTATTGGGTTTTTTTGGACTTCTTGTTCAGCATTGAATCGAAGAGATATCGAAACACAAGCAGCTGATTTTGCGCCCCCTGTTATGCAGAATGTACCCTTGGGATGACCGGAGACAGTATATAACATTATGAAAGCTGGTAAACCTATCCAACTTTTTTTTTCCCACTTCATCGTGACTCACAAGGGAACAATTAATTGTACCATTAGTGAACGGTTGTACCATTTGGAAGTCGGTTTGTTTTTAAAAATTTGGCTTTTTTTCTTGTCGTGGTACATTTCATTCATTCCGGATGTGATTTTGTGATACATAGCATGTACTGCGAAAATGTCTTTGTTTTTGCTGTTGTCATTAGGGAATGTTATTGGCATGAAAGATTGTCTGTGCCAGGACTTAAGTTTCCCAGCAGAACATTATCCAGAGCATCGCACTGCCTCCACTGGCTTGCCTTCTTCCTGCAGTGCATACTAGTGCCATTTCTTCCTGAGGTAACTGAAATGTACTCCTCCTGCTGTCCACATGATCTAAAAGAATATATGGTTCAGCAGAACAGGCCACCTTCTTCCGTTGTTCCATAGTCCATTTCTGTTCCTCATGTGCTCATTGTAGGCTTTTCAGCAGTGGGCAGCAGTCAGCATGGGCACTCTGACCATGCAGCCCCTGCATCAGAATCAGAATCAGAGAACTTTATTGATCCTGGAGGAAATTGTTCAATGGCATGGCATGTTGTGATGCACTGTGTACTTTGACACTTTTCTGTTATAACCAACGTTAACTTTTTCATCAATATGTGCTATACTAGCCCCTCTGTGGAATCCATCCAGACTAGTCTTCACCTGTTGTCTTTCTTTGGACTCCTTTGGAAGGTAGCTACCAGGAAGACCTTCCATTTTGGAGCTGCTAAGCATCAAAGTTTGGCTCTTTTCAAAGTCGCTCAGATCCTTAAATGCCCCTTTTTCCTGCTTCTTACTAGAGCCCGACCGATTAATGATTTTGAAGGCCGATACGATACAAATATTTGTTGGTTTTCAAATCCGATATTCCGATATATCGGCCGATCAGCAGGTTGCAGGATGTGTGGCGCGTTATACACGAATGTTGCCAACAGGGAAGGTGTAGAGTGCCCTCTGGTGGACAAACTATACAACGCCAACACTCATGACATAGTTGAAGGGTATTTCGTCCGTTTTTATTTTATTTTTGAAATATTCATTTATCAGCCATTATAAATGCCGATACCGATAGTTTGGAAAATGACTAATATCGGCCGATAATATCAGCCTGCCGATATATCGGTCGGGCTCTACTTCTTACACATCAACTTCAAGAACCCTACCATATGACAGGTGCCAGTCAATGCTATTTACTTTTTCTGCCACTGATTTTAATGGCTGGCTTTAGTGTAGCTAACCAGAGTATATACAGTTGCCCTACCACACATAATAGAAAGCTTATTGTAATTGTCACAAGCATCATGTTGCATACAGTTGCCCTGCCATACATAGTAGAAAGCTTATTGTAATGTAATTTGTCACAATCATCATGCTGTCTAGTTTTGAATATGTATTGGACTGCTGTGAGGAATTTCTGCTTAACAGTCCTCTACCACCTGCTGTTCTGGCAAGTCATGAGCTGTTTTCGTTGGGCCTAATGAATGGAGGCAGTGTGGAGTTCAGCAGGTGTTTGGGGAGTGCTGTTGAATTGCTGAAGTGTTGGGCTGCTGTGGCCCTGTCCTCCACTCCAGAGCTCCATCGTTAGTGGCAGGAGGTGGCTGCCGCTACTGAATGCACTCGCATTGTTACCCGTGACCAGCGCTCTTCTCCTCCAGCCCTGCACTGCTTGCTGCAGGAAGCCAGAAGCTGTCAGTCAGCACAGCAGAACAGGCTGTGCAGGGGCTCACCTTGTCAGCCGAGCACTGCGGCGCTCCTCCACAGGCATCCGTCTTCGTGACAGGCTGAGTGCAGAGCCCTGCTGGGGCCAGAGTGTACAAACTCAATTGTGTTTCTCTACATCCTTGTGTCCCTCCCAGCCAAGTCCACACTCGCAGATCAGAGAGACGTCTCTTCTTTCATCTTCCCCACCATGTCTCGCCTGAGATACAAGCTGACACGGCTTTTAAAAGGATAGCTTTTAAAATATGTTGCGGATATCTGAGGTGCTACCGCTCCAGAGGAACGGCTGTCTGTTTCGAGGGCAAGCCAACATTTGTTCCGCTTTTCCCCTGTTGAGCCAGTGATATAGAAGTGCATCGTTGCATCATACGTCTGAAGCTGGAGCTTCAACTGCATTCATTCCAGGCTTGCAGTCAATAATAATCCTTGAAGCTATACAAAACAAGAGCGTTTTATCATGTATAACATCACAGCTACATATTGTGGAGCCCTACTGTGACGAAAATTGCTGATACTCAGGATCACAGCACTTCAGGGACTCGGAACTGGCAATCGCTTGACAACAAGGCTAAATGATTGTGTCACTTTGATGCTTGGTTGCTTTATCGTAATTATTTGAGCTAATTGCAAGTATTTTAGCTGAACACAGTTCATTTCCCCAGTATTTAGCTTTCACAGTCTTAGGCAGCAGAGAAAATTGAGCGCTTTTTTCAGTAGTTGGATTAAAGAAAAATACACAATCATTTTTTGAGACACATTATCGGTCTTATACAGCAACAGAAGTTCTCATGTCAGAACTGTGCTATAACATGGTTGGAGGGCAGCGGTGAATGATGTTTGTTTGAGTCTCAGCTGTGTCTGTCTTCACTTTGGAAACAGCTAAGTATCGACAGCAAGAACGCCAGATAGATAATCAACCAGTTTGTTTGCTTGAGGGGTCTACAGTGGAAAAAGTTGATAATCAGACTGTTTAGTTGGCAGTTAATTTTCAAATGAACTTTTGTGATCATGGCAGACATAGGGACTGTTCAGAACTGATATTCATGTCAGTGAAGTGGTGTTTATTTCAGTATTGAAATATAAATATGAAAAAGTGTCACAAAAAGTTGTAAAATATACTTTTAATTAGGGCTGCACAATATATCACAAATTTACCGTCATCGCGATATCAACATGCGCAATATACATATCGCGAAAAAAATACCCATATCCCGAAAAACTGACTGAACTGTGATAAATGGTGTTTTTCCAAAACTCTTCACCCAGTGCCATAGAGAAGAGGGCAAACAAATCACTGGGCAGTTTCTTCATCTTCTGTGCTGCTGTTATAGATTCTTCCTTTTGATATTTGTTTCTGGCTAAGAACTTACTATCATTTAAATCATGTTTACATTCATATAAGATTATTTAAAATTTGTAATTATTTAAATAATAATTTTAGTTTTTTTCAACAGTGTGTTCAAATGTTTTATAGGTGGCATTAAATGCTCTGTTTAAGTAAAAAAAAAATTTAAATGTTGGATTGGAAATATTGGATTTAATTTTTTCCTGCATAGACTAGTCAGCGTCCGGAGTTTATGTTACCAGCAAATCCAAAGCAGAAAAGTTTTGACTTACTTATCGCATGTGATCTCGCCATCGCAACACTATCACATATCGCATGTTTTCCTAAATTTTTTCCTACTTTTATTGATACCAAAAATCTGCTTAAAGTAGCCCAAATGAAAGGGATGTGCAGTTACATCAAACTGGTGTTGATAGATACCTTAAATATATTATTAACTAGAAAAGCAGAATATTTAGGCAATGCTGGACTGCTGAGCTTTTTGTGATTTATTCTGGATTTGTAACCCTATAGAAAAAAGTTATTGCTCCATTACGTCTGGTATATCCATCCCCACTTTGTACATATTATACATTTTTGGTGTTGGCTTTGGCATCAGCAAATATATAAACGAAAAACAGTAGCATATGTGTGTCAGCTCCCACAGTTCCCAAATTGGTACATCTCTTGCAAACACTGCTGGTCCTTTTCTTCCACTGGTCAGGAGAATCATTTCCAGATATAAAAACACAGCGTGGACATTTCAGCTGCTCAGGTTGTGTCAGAAGTAACTAATGCATAATGTCCAATATAAATTAAAATGAAACGCTTTTTGTCTATATTCAATCACTGTCTAACTAGTTTTTTCAGCCGCATGTGTGGGTTCGGTGCCCGGAGGTCTCATGATGCTTTGAACCAGTTTGAATCACCTTGAGGTTGGAGATTTACACCCCTGTGTTGTTTTTTGAGGTGTACAGGGACTTCCCTGGTCTTTGCCTTGCTCCCAGCCTTGTTCTGCTTAATGAGGTGAAGAGGGGCCAGGGAGAGATGTGGATAGAAGGCATCCTGCCCTGGCCACTCACTCTCCCTTGTGTGGAGCTTTGTGGGAGCGACCGGCAGTTCACTGGGGGGCAACGGCTTCCAGCTGAGCTGAATGAACACAGATGGGCTGTGTTCCAGGGCCACAATCAAAGCAAACATTCACTTTGGCCCACCGACACGCTCGTAAACATAGCTCTCATTTCACATCGGGGGTGCGGAGCGAAACCTGGTGATGAAATGGCTTCTCCATTCACTGATGTGTTTTTGTCCAATATTTATTGACAGAGGCCACGCTGAAAGACGGGGCAAGATTTTTGCAAGCTGATGAGATTTATTCCGAACATTCATTTAGTTCAGCGCAAGGTTTCCAGGAAGGCTTTGTTACCAGATTGAAAACACAGTCTTTGATAATCCCCCAAGGAGCGTGGCCTTGCGATTTCCAGTGCCGGGCTCTTTACGAGGCCGATAGTTAGCTATGTTGTGGCGTCGTTACAGAACTTTACAGATAGTGACCAGACATTCTCTTAAATGTTATTTCTGTCCATTTTGTTACTTTTCGCTCAGCGTGATAGAAATCGTAATCCACATGAATGGAAAGCCACTCACATTTTACACAAAAGGGGCTTAGGAACATTGACTTTCATTGATTGTTAACATACAGCTCTCATTTAGTGCCCAGCTCAACCCCAGATTATCTTTAACAGGCATTCCTCCCAGAAGGATGACGGATAAAACCATATGGCCGATGAGAGAAAGTTCCAGAAGCTGCGGCCCGTTGTTGTGTCTAACTTTGCGTCTGGCCACCTCTGAGGCAGTCTTGTTTTCTGCTCGCTCGTGGCGCGAGATTCCGGGGGCTGGGGCCGCGCAAAACATTTGGCATGTATAAATCTCACCGCCAAAATAAATGACCTCATAAAATCTGTGAACCAGCATTTTCCCCCCTTCTCTAAACCATGATTCTGTGTGACTGAAAGCTTGTGGAGAACTAATGTGAAGGCTTCGGCCTGCACATTTCGCTCTTCAAGTGTTTCATTTTGCTCATGGCTTTTTAACAGCACAGACCAGATTCAGTGACTCTTCATAAATGGGGCCAATGAGCGTGTTACAGCTCTAAATTCTTCCCTCCGGGGTGCTGTCCAGCTGCTGCTGGAAGTTTTGCATGGTTGCCTCTGTGGTTACATTACCTGTTCAGTATGCATTAAGGCGAGCTTTCTCAGTCAGATTGACTGACACAGTGGTGGCCTGTAAGGCTTGTAATAGCCGGACATGTATTTCCTAGTGGCTGTGGAATAAATTATGTAAAATCACCAGTGCCAGTGTTGGACAGTGTTGTATAATTAATGTGCACTCCAACTTGACAGCAGTTGTTTCTTTTTGTGAAGGAGGATCTTTAAATATTAATTACTGCAGAACTTTTACACTGGAGAGAAACTAGCGCGGTAGCCAGAAGCCATAAAAAACATTTGTATATTTGTTTATTTATTTAAATTTAGGGACAAATCTATGGTCAGTTCTGCTAATGAATGCTACAATACCATCTTTAAAGCTGCACTCAGAGTTTTTTTATGACTTTTTTTTTATAGTGCTACTAGCATTGACTTATGACTCAGTTTGATTAGCCTATCTGGGATGGGTTCCCAAAAGCATATCAGCACAAGGACAATTCTTAAATGGTAGATCAAACATCACATCAAACGCTTAATATCTTACAGTGATTTTGAGAAACTCGGCTCTGATGGTTTGCCTTTGTCATGTTTAATCACCACAGTGAACTCACACACACACTATTGCGTATTTTAAACTTTTGTCTTTTCACTCATTTCCACAAAATGAAATAACTGTACAAACTCTTTGTAGTGAATACAATACAATATTGTTTTGCTGCAACTTGTGTGCAAGTAACTGTTCCCTCCTTTCATTTTTTTTTTCCTATTTTAAGAAAAGCATGAATGTAAAGCAGGTTGTTTCCATGATGAGCTAAAAATGTGGTGGCAGTGTGTTTTGTGCATGTGTTTCAGACTCATGTCTTGTTAGAGGTTAAGATAAAAGGTGGCCAGTTCAAAGCCACACGAAACTCCATCTCTATATTTTGGAGGATCAAATATGGATGGTGCTTAATGGCCGATACCCCATTAAAATATGGCTGAGCGGCTCCATACCTCTATATTCAGTTAAGAGATCGCTAATAACTAATTAATAATGAGGCAAAGTTTGGAGCAGTAACAGTCTTTGTAGTGAGAGTGATAGTTCAGTGCTTGTTTCATGCTTTTGGCACTTTTTTTTGTTAGGAAAGTGGCTGGATGGATTCATTACTAGGAAGCAGCGGCAAAAAGCAAGGTCGTATATCCAGGAGCAATTTCTTGTTCATTATTAAGTGACCCAGCTGGAATGCTGGCCAGGCGTTCTCTTTCACTGCAGTTCCCATGTGGCCTTTGCTTTGCAGACTTGCTTACTTTTTCTTTTCCTTTCACTTTCATACTGTCATTCATATGTTTCAATGCACTTCAGTGCTCGTGTGTAGTCTTTGTGCAGTTGAATTGCTCATCGTCATCAGGGCTGAGCTGATTGTATTAGAACTGATTATAATGACACAAATTACCATCATGCAAATTCCCAAGCAGTCACTTGTGATGTACTGAGAAGGTGAATTTTAATCAGGGATATTTTTAAAAGCGAGATTAATCGAATAGTCATAGCGATGCCGATGACACGCACGTTATTTTGGAACCCGATGTTTTCCTCCTTTATTTTCCTGGCAGGGCAGCACTCAGCATAGCTGTATGTTTAGGTCAGTGGAGAAGCTGTCTGAAAAGCCTCCCGTCGGTTTGAGTAAGAGAAGCTGATCTGCTTTCTCTTTCCCACTGCGAACAACTTACTGACTGAGCCCTTTTTGTTTTTAGCTTAACACACCCCCCACCCCCTCCCCCCTTCTCTCGCTCTCTTTCTTTAAGGGCCTCCTCCACCGTGCTCGCTCTGAATCAGGAAGTCTGTGCCAATGAAGCCCTTTTATTTGGCTGAGATTGAGTGCAGCCAAGCGGGCCAGGCCGCCACACAGCCCTATTACCGCTGTGCTGCGGCACGGGAGATTGCTTGTCTCGGCCTCCTAATTGCGGACAGCAGCTGAAAAGCTGTGGCTCTGCGGATTGAGCGGGCAGCCAGCCTCAGATTCATTGCTCCGCTGGATAGTTAAAGCTCAGGGCCGCCTTTGTTTGGAGGACACGGGTGGGCCACCGCGCACTCTGTCTGCTCTCCAGCCCCGTAATGCACCCTGGCAAAGGGTCACTCTCCCTCTGCCGCCCTTCACTGCGGACAATATGAATCTCTCATCACAGTGCTTATTGCTGTGACACGCTGGCAGCATCCCAGGCCGCTGAAAAATAAGGTCCTTTCACTTATCTGGCACCTTGTCAGCAGATTGTTGGTGCTGCACATTTTGCTCGCCGCCGTGTTTTCGAGTTTGTGAGCAGTAGGGGTGGAAATCACTCGATGCCTCCTGACACGATCTTCTCATGATACTTGAGCCATGATACAGTTAATATATAAATGATAGAGGTTGGAAAATGGGCATGTAAATAGTAGGTATAGTCCTTTACACAGTTGCAGTTCAAATATTTCTAAATCTCACCTTAAACCTTAATGTAATCAAATCAAATGAAAAATCAAAGCTATTTGCCATCGCAGTTCCCCCCAGAGTCCAGAGCATTATAGCAGTTGCAGAGGGGGACCAACTCCATATGAAAGTCTATGTATCAGAATGGTGTGTCATTAAAGACTGTTGGTGTAATGGTCAGGCATCCCAATACTTTTGTCCGTGGAATATAGACAAAAGTAATGGGACACCAGACCCCCACAAAAACCAGTCGAGATTTAAACGCTGTGTGTACAAGCACAAAAACACAATAAAGCAACCAACTTTCAAAATAAGAGTTAAAAAAAAAAAATCGTCATCATTAAGTAAGTAATGTGGTAACGAGAGAAAACATGTTAACATGTCTCTGTGTGTGTGTGTGTGTGTATATATGTATATATACACATACACACACAATATACTAATACAATTTATTTATTTTTTTAATATGAGAGATAGGGGTGTTGAAATTAATCCCATAATCGATGCATCGCGATACAGACGTGGACGATTCTGCATCGATGCAGTGGCAGAACATAATCGATTATGTTGTAATGATGATGCTTGATTTTTCTGGTGGCAGATTTAAGAAATCTAGTTAAAAAACGATCCCAGTAGTGACTGTGGCTGCCTGATCTGAGTAAAACGCTGCTCCGGGTAGCAGTACCTCTCAACTCCCTGACGTTACTCACCACATGGCGGAAAGAAGGCCAGTGTGTCCAGTGCTGATGTTATAGATTTTATTTTGTATATCATGACACTACAGCATGTTTTGTTTTTGAAGACTGACCATATTTACTGACGATGTCGGCTAGGCCTTTACTGTTTATTTTGGTATGTTATGGACACAGTTTCTGTTTACATTTTGATTAGCTATGTCTATATTCTGTATTGTGTTTTGTTAAATAAACACAGGAGCTTACATCTCACTACTTGTATTTGAAAACATAACAATGGGAAGTAATGTAGAAAACTGATCGAGATATCGAATCGAATTGTTGACATGATTATCATAATCGAATCATGAGACCAGTGAAGGTTCACACCCCTAGTGAGAGTGAGACAGTTCACACTATTCTGCACTTGAACAGGTTACACAAGACTAATGTGCTCTCTTTGCGACATGCAATTGTTCAATGTTTTTAGCAGCACTGACAGTATTTACACTGTGCACAGAAAAGCATAACATATTGTGACAGCTTATTAAGATAGTGATAAACAAGGTGATATGCAGAAGTTCCCTGGTCAAATGAATGATTTCTTATGTGAGAGTAAGAACATAGCCTTTGTACATATCTGCACATTGTAATACAACATTGATGTTTGTTTGCTGAATTTAACATATTGAGAGTTTTTTTTCCTTTATGTTGAATTAATCAATGCCGAATAAAAAATGCGACGTGTGTTTGTTGACTGTCTCCAAAAATTAACAAAACGTAATTTGACCGAATTTTGCTCCCTTCTAATGTGGCCTAGAATTAAATATCACAAATATATCATGCATTATCACTTCAGACTGCGAATGATGCTGAATCTCTCATAAATATTGTACTTTTATTATCTAATGAAACAGAACTGTGACATATAGTGTAATTCACATTTATTGATTCTTCTATGACTCTTATTAGTGTAGTGGGGCCAGTCCTGTCTGAACAGTGCACGGCTGTTATCCATTATACTGTTCAACCGTTTCTACCAATTCCACCTCTGGCAAAAGCCTTTCAAGACAAAACTAACTTGGACTTGCAATAACAATGGATTCTGGTATTCTATTAGTCTACTAAATGTTAATAATTCAATAATAAAACATTATTATATAAATGTGCATGTAGCAATGCCTATTTTTAGCCCAGTGTTTTTTTATGAAGTTCTTCTATAGAAGAGCTAAGGGAAATGCAAATGTGTCTGCACAATCTATTGTTAGCTGATTATTACCCCGATGTTAATCTTATGCAGTATTATTCTGCAATATGCAAATGAGCTCACTAGTGATTTGCAGTTTTTTATGTATATATAATATTTTGTGACATGTTTTGCTCAATTAAAAAAGAAATTGGTCATAGGTTTGCTATTGTTTAAAAATGTTATAAGCTGTATCACAATTGCAGTGCATATGCAGCCCAACCGAGTCTCTTCAGTGAATGTAGATATTACATGCCTTTTCAATTAACATGACACTGGGAACAATCGCATGGGGATGTGGATTACGGCTTAAAATCCTAATTATCCAGGAGAGGTTGGAAAGGCCAGCCTTTAAAGATGAGTTCAGGCTTTAGCCTGGATATTCAGCTTTGTAGGAGCTTTTCCTCCATCAAATTGTGAATCTTAAACCAAATATTTATTTATGCGTAGTTTGGTTTCACACCGGATCATCGAATTCAAACATTAATTGCGTTTTGATTTGAGATTAATAAGGAGCATCCATCAAGCCAGTGGTTTATTGCAAATGAGGAGGTTAAGGCTGAGCCAACAAATCCAATAAACGGAGCCTATAAAGGAGTAGCCAATCACTCTGTTGTTAGAGCCTGATGCTCCATTATTCTCAGTGAGCCATCAAGTAGTCTTTCACCCTTTAAATAGGCATCTGCTTATACACACACACACACACACACACTTTGTACTTCTGTTCTCCAGAATTTTTGCAAGCGAAGGTAAAGTCTAGTTGTATGTAGAGTGTAGAAAACACCAATTCTCTGATTTAACTAAGACTTATTGACATATTGTATACTGTGAATATATCCTGACATGACATCATGGTATATTTTTTGACATATTGCTCACCACTACATATTGTAGAAACAATTAACATTGACTCACTTTGAATTTTCTTCATCTGAACGCCCATTGCTTACTGAACCCAGACCACCAAATTCAGAGTTTAAATATTTATGACCGTTGCGCCTCTCTGCCACTTATGGCGCTCTCCGATTTGCTGTCTTTCACACTAACCATTGTCACTGATCAAATCAACGCATCAGAGTTTATTCTATCAAAGAAGGGCTTCTGATATTCACACATGTGCATGTTTTCTGAAGCTGCACAAATGTGTAGAGCTTGTGATTTTTGGGCCTTGTTTAGTCAGAGGGAAAAGGATGGAGATTTGAAGCTTTTTTTAAGAACTAGTCTGTGTAGAAAAAGCTTTGTGCTTTTTTTCTAACACATAAAATACTCAAATAATTCAATCTATTGAATGAAATGTTGACCTGAGAAAAACATCTTTTCTGAAAATAAACACACTGATAATCCCCAAACGCTTAGAATCAGCAAAATTGAATCACCACTCAGGTATTATGAGGACCCTCGTGTCTACATGTTCTCATCAAATGGTTTTAGTCAAATACCCGAGACTTTTACAGGTATATCTAGCAGTAAGTGTGCGTTTAAAACCTTGAAAGTGTCAACCTTTCCTTTGCTCCCTTTAGGGGAATAGCTTTAAAAAAAAAAAAAAAAAAAACCTTGTGCTTCCTGGCTGCTGAGACGCAGCCATGGCACACTCTGATGGCGGGGAGGAAATAAGATGACCCATGCCATTCCCCCGACAGATTAGATAGATGTCACCTTTTTCATGAAAGTGTCAGTCAATTTCGACTCTCTCGTGTCCTTCCTATCAATTACCACGCCGAAAAGCCTTTCTGTGCCCAGGCAGCTCATTGTTTCCCCTCTCCTTGTCTCTGCAGTATCCCCAGATCAGCGAGGAGTCCGCCTCTCCATTTGTCTTCATTTGCACCAACCCCCAGGAGCTGCTGGTGAAATTCCCAATGAAAGGAAAACACAAGATCTGTAAGTCCTTGCCATGTCTTTTCATTTGATGGCTCTAGTAGTCATTTGGATTTGCCTGCCCGTGTCCTAGAAGCAATTTTTCCTCTGCTTAGATTCACCTAAATATGCTCACACACACACTCGCACACACACACACACGCACAAGCTTTGTGAGCCCCATCTGTTAATATAAGATACTGCCGAGGGACTGCCCAGGGGATCAGAGAAGGTTTAGCTGCAGTGTTCTCAGGATGCATTGTAACCACAACAAACAGCGAGAACGAGTGTTAGTGAAATTCACATGAACATACTGACAGCTCGTTGCAAGCAAATTGCTGTACTGGAGGGCGCACAATATGAGCTGTTATTGTAACATCACAAATACTGCATTCATTAAACACCCTGTAGAGTTTAAATAACCTCTCTGTTTTACGTTGTACACTGATGTTCTCCCTACAGTTATATGACACTTTGTGTTGACATGTTAATGATAATTCAGCTGCGTATGTATTTACATATAGTGGTGTGCAGTGTAGATGATAATTCATCAGTACATAGAACCATGCATATATATGGGGCAGCTGGTAGCCTAGTGGTTAAGGCATTCGCCCTGCGATCAGAAAGTCCAGGTTCGTTTCCTAGGCCGCTATGCACCTCTGAGGTACCCTGAGCAAGGTACCGTCCCCACGCACTGCTCCCCGGCGCCGTGTTCCTGCTGCCCCTTGCTTCACTTGGTGAATGGGTTAAATGCAGAGGGTGAATTTCGTGCTGTTCACACTGTGTGCGGTGGTGTGTTCACGTATGACCGAATGATCACTTTCACATATAGTAATTTACAGCATCCACTTTATACAAATAGTTCATTGGAATTTATGGTTTAAAACGTAGTGGTTCAGCTCACACATTTTGATCATTAGTCAAATGCATATGAACGTGACAATGCAAAGTGTTGGCTATGCTTAGAACAGATGGAGTGCTGAAGTGGTGGTAGATACAGCGGGACAGTGTTCATTCACACCCTGTTCACACCTGCCACCGGCTCTGTGCTTGCGGTCTGGTGATTTAGGTGCTTCACCAAACATATCCTGTTAGAATCTTCGGGTAAGTCAGACGCCTGGGGCTTTATCTACTGGCCTACTGTCAAGATGTCTGTGCTACCAACTAGCTGTCACTTTTTGTATGTGTGTAATTTTTTTTTCTCTGTAGTTGTGAATTTATCATAACATAAACACCAACAGTCCTACTGGAATGGGATTTACTGTTATTTTCCTATCTACAGTCTTAATATTCTTTCCACAAGTCAGAAAGCCTGCTTGAATAATACAGCACATAGGGACGAACCATATGACAAGACTTACTTGTAACAATCTGTGAGGTTGTACTGTAGTTTTTGATAAATGTCAAGTGTGTCATGGAAATGTCTATAAATACTGTGATATAATAGTAGAATTTTTTGTCTGAATTACCCACATGTGTGTGTGTGTGTGTGTGTGTGTGTGTGTGTGTGTGTGTATATGTGTGTGTGTGTATATATATGTGTTTATGTGTATA
>JBBPCW010000037.1:3039553-3054203 GCA_037974425.1 Phenacogrammus interruptus
GCCGATATATCGGAATATCGGATTTTAAAACCAACAAATATTTGTATCGGTATCGGCCTTCAAAATCCTTTATCGGTTGGGCTCAGATATATATATGTATGTATGTATGTATTTTGTGAATTTTATTTTTGTTGTTTTGTTATTTTTGTTGATTCCACAGTGTTGATCTGCAAAATAATTTGTTCATTGCTTATCACATATGTAATCAATATATTGATATTATCCGCTCCACACCTGGACAGCGGCCCCTAGGCTGAGGACCTTTCACGATCAGTGCATTTGGAGAAACATTCCTCTATTTCTTGTGTAGTGGCAGTGCAGTGTGTGTACTGGTCGATGGAGTTCAGCTAAAGGTTTATAAGGCCAGCTGTAACTGCAGCTTTCACAAGCGCTTTATTCCAATAATAAACACATTACCACATGTGATTGGTTCAGGGGCAGTGGTAAGGGACAAGTGCCTCTATTCAGTTTAAATATGTTCCTTTCCCCTGGTAACATGGGTGTGTTGACCTATGATCCATTACACAATTCAGAAGCAATACGGACATCCTAGTGTCCTTCAAAATGAGCTCAATCAGATCATTTAGTTGTTTAATCTGGTATGTTGTTTGACAGAGAAAAGGTGGCCATGTTGTAATCATGTTTCAACTGTTAAGTTCTTCCACTTCTCTTTTCTTCCATTAGGGTTCAGCTAATAGATGACCTGTCCTTTGAGGATGTAAAGAAATGCTACAGAGGCTCTGTGAGTACCAAACATCATGTCATCATGTCTTTTGTAAACTACAAAGTTGTTTCACTGGAGAGCCATTTAACATGTGTTTCAAAGTAATACACTTTATTTTATGTTAATTTGAGTGATATCTTAAACAGAGTGTAGAAAGAATATACAGTATAGAATTACTCCATAGACTTTCTCAGTAGATGATGATAATTTGAGTCACCTTGAGAAACCAGATGATTTCCCGACCTGCTGTTACACAGTAGTGTGTTCAGGAAACAGTAAAAGCAAGGGTCAAGGCCAGGGGAGGAAGAAATGGTCACAAGACCTTCAGCCTAGAGTATGACGTATGTTGATTTTATCCTTGATTATGACTTATAAAACTGTGGTATATATAAAATATGGACCGGTAGCACAGCAGTTGTGCAATTGCAGGGTTAATCAGTAACAGGGCTCTCTGCCAGCTGGCTCGGCCCACTTAGATTATGAATATTGTTGAGAGCGATGTTGTGCATCACTGAAGTGCGAGGCAGCAGGAAGCACTGGTGTGAGGAGACGTAGTTCTGTGCAAGCTTGCAAGCCTTTTTCCGCTAAGGTGCAGTGGGAGGGTCTGTAGCGGACTGAGAGAGAGAGAGAGAGAGAGAGAGAGAGAGAGAGAGAGAGTTGTTGAAGCGACTCTTGTGAAACCAAAGTAAGAGGACACAGGATCGGATCACAATAATAAATAGGAGTGCAGTTGGGCCCGGAACAGAGAAGAGCAGTACTGGGTACCTGTAACCCTCATGGCACACACACGCGCGCTCAGCTGAGGCTCGACCCGGTGTGTGTGCGTGGGGATTGTTAGTGTTGTGTCAGCATGCTGAGCTTGGTGCAGAGCTCCCGTCCTCTCCGAGAGAAAAGCAGGCTGCAGGGGAACTGTGGGCTCATCTCTCTACCATCTACCGCTTCCTCTTCACAGACTGTCAGCAAGTACAACTCGCAGTACCACAAACTGTTTCAGAACGTGCCCAAAGAGGAGATCCTCATGAAAGGTGAGTTTTGGTTTAAGGCTCCTAATGCAGTTTTATCGTCATAGCAAATGGTAACCTTGTCGGCAGGAGGCAAAAGACGTCCTTAACTTTAATGTACATCGAGGTCATGCTGAGTCATTTTGGGCCATTTCTGTTGGTGCATTTGTTGTTCATTCACACACAGTGTACAGGACGGCTTCAGAAGTTTGCTTTTTATAAATGGCGTGTTTATGTTTGCTGGTTTGACTCATGTAGGAGTTTGTTTTTCCAAAGAGATCATTATATTCTGAAACAAGAATCCCTGCTGCAATGTTAAGTGTTTTTTATGCCTTTTATACTAAAATGACTCCTCAGGCCAGGCTGTAGAAAACCAGTGTAACCCAAGTCACCACTGCAGTGTTAAGAGGAATGTGAATAATGTAGCTCAGAGCTCTAAGGTATTCCTTTTGTTGTTTTTGATAAAGGCTTGCTGTTCAGCCTGGCTCACATATAATAGTTAAGATGCTTAACTATATCAGAACATTAGATCTAAGGTTTTGATATCTGCAGTTCATGTTCTCCCTCGGTGTAATCCAAGGCTATAAGCAGCCGCTGGGGGTTAGTCTCATAGTCTCACTAGAAAGTCTTTCTTCATGTCATGTTGCTGGATGACTTGTCCCTTCATCTGCTCTGTCTGTCAGTGTACTCCTGCGCTTTGCTGCGAGACATCCTCCTACAAGGCCGACTGTACATCTCCAGAAACTGGTTGTGCTTCTATGCAAACCTCTTTGGCAAGGACATTAAGGTGAGCGACTGAGTCCCAGCGGATGGCGCTAAACGCTGGTTAACCGCCAAACATGCACAACATCATATCATGACATCTCGACATCACTCGCGCCACTTCCTCAGCCCAGCCGTGAGAAAGCTCTGACAGTTGTGTGGGTGATGAGAGCAGCTAAAAAGGTGCACTACTTACTTCCAAACTGACACATTGTGTGGATTTTGGCCTGAATGAGTGTTGGGCCTTTTCACTACTTTGTGATTCCTGTATTTTTAAATACAGCACCTCGTCTCAAGCTGTGTAAGCACTTCTACATTTTTTAATGGTTCTATACATAAAGGAGCTATAAAATAGTTGTTTAAGCTTACAGCCCTGGGCCATACCATTTGTTTTGCTGTGTTGAACACAGGTAATGCTATATGACCCTTTTGTGTTGCAATTAGAGGTTGTTGGTCAGGATTACATTACAGTGCACAAGTGAATGTTCCATGTGGTTTTTTTATCTCTTTGTAACCCCCTCTCTCCCCAAGGGTGAGGGAAATGTGGTATGACTGAAGTTGTGTAAGGATTGATTAGCAAGCTCACAGTCTGTAACCTAATATTTCTGTCCTTGTGTTTCTCTTTTCTTCTCTCCTCTTCTCTTCTCTTGTCTTGTCTTCTTTTGTCCCTTCTTCTCTTTTCTTCTCTTCTCCTCTGCTCTCCTGTCCTCTTCTCTTCCAGGTTGCTATTCCTGTAGTTTCTGTGAGGCTGGTAAAGAAGCATAAGACAGCAGGCCTGGTCCCCAATGGCCTGGCTATAACTACAGACAGCAGCCAAAAGGTGAGTCAGTAGCTGTTCTGCAGGTCAGTCTAAGGAAACAGGGCTCTATCAGACTGCATGGCTAGTGCAGGACTGCAGCCATGTAAATGCTGAGCTCCACTGTAACCCACAGAGATCCTCAAGGTCAGAAAGTGGACTTCCCTCTGTGTTTCTCACACCTGCCAGTGTGCTTAGCAAGAGACTAGCCAAAGCCAAGTAGCTGCATGGGACTATTTATGGAAGTGAGAGCAGGTTTTCTGTGATGAGTCATTTATTCTGACTGGCTATTTTCCAGCGCTCACCCGAAATGTTATCTCTCTTCTGTATGAGTCTCTCCTGGTAAGCTGATACGATTTACACCTACAGCACTGTTAGGTTTGTTGCAGCTTAACGGAGCCCACATTGCTTATGAGATGTCCTGGCCTGATACAAACAAGACCTTGACATGAGACATTGTAGGGTTGTAGGAACGTTGCTATGATTATCATAATAATCTTTCTGTCATAGCCGTCACTCAGAGAACTCATCTCAGACTTGTTGGGAAAGGTAAAGGAGGGAAACGGCAGATTACAGCTCAGTATAAAAGCCGAGATACGGTTTGCTCTCTGTTTTAATCTTTTAAGCCCCAAACACCCCCAGCTAGGTCAGCTGTTCTGTGCACTCACTGAAAATATAATTTTCCTAGTAATAAAAATATTAATAACTGTATTGTAGGACGCTGAGAGAGTACTTCTTTTTCGTAGTGCCATGCTTTCACTGGAGTTTTTGTACTTATTTCATACTTAAGCCGCGTTATACATATTAATATCCGTAGTGTTCTTAATCGTACATTATACTGGCCTATGCATGTGAGCTACTCTATATGGACAAAAGTATTGGGACACACGGCTTTAGGCTACTCCCCTTACTTCCAGTTAAGGACAATCTTAATGCTTCAGAATGCCAAGATGTTTTGGACAGCGTCATGCTTCCAACTTTGTGGACAGTTTGAGGAAGAACCTTTTCTATTCCAGCATGACTGTGTCCCAGTGCACAAAGTGAGCTCCATAAAGACATGCTGGAGAAGTTCAGTGTGGAAGAACTTGACTGGCTACACAGAGCCCTGACCTCGACCCCATCCAGCACCTTTGGGATGAACTGGAACGGAGATTGTGATCCAGACCTTCTTGTCCAACAGTGCCTGACCTCATAAATGCTCTACAGAATGAATGGACACAAATTCCTACAGAAACTCAGTGGAAGATGTTATACCCGCAATTTCAAAGTCTATGTATTTGATAGCAATGTCATTAAAGTTGCTGTTAGTGTAAGGGTCAGGCCTCCTAATACTTTTGTCCATATAGTGTATGAGCCATATTTTCTCTGCTTGTCCATGTTTTGCAGCAGTACTGATGTTCTGTCTTCTTCCCCAGTATGTATTTGTGTCATTGCTGTCCAGAGACAGTGTGTATGACGTGCTTAGACGAATCTGCACACATCTACAGGTGAGAGGACCGTCCCTTCTCCCTTACTTGTGTATGGTAAATAGTGTCTGGCTTCCTTGTTTTGTATGTCAACATTTCTGATGTCTTCAATTAAGGTAAATGGCAAGAAGAGCCTCAGCCTCAAACAGTACATGGAGGAGCCCACCTCCTTGTCTCTGGTAAGTCCTTGTCTGGATTCATCCAACTGTAGGAGTTAATTCACTCCAGAGGTTCTGATTTAAAGCCACAGAACTATTTTTAGGAAAAACTAAAAACAAGTTTGGTTCTGTATAATAATAGCTGTGAATCACAAGCCATTTCCACCATTAAATGTTAATTGTGCAGATGACCCTATTTGTGGATCACGTAAATAAACCAAATAAAGCACATCTCTGGTTGCTCCCATATCTCTTCAGTTCAGCTCTGTTTGTGTCTGTCTGTGTGTGTGTGTGTGGCTGTATGTGTTTCCATTCTGACCCATGTCCAGGATGAGTTCCCAGTCCCTGATGAGTACCCTGTAACTGTAGATGAGTTTACTCCAGTGCTGAAGTGGAGGAGGAAGCCCTCAGTGGCATCCGTCTCCTCCTCCCTGCCTGATTTACTGGGCAACTCCACCAGCAGCCTCAGCGCTGTGGACACTCCTTTCCAGCCCAGCGAGCCTCTGGAGGGTGAGCGAGATAACAAAACACCTACAAATAGGAGTGAACAATATGTCAGTATGTTATTGTGGGGGGAAAAAAGTCACAGTGTGTTTTTCATCTGTACTTTCAGTACTTCAAACAGCTGTTTGTTTATCTTGTTTATCATTACAAGATATTAAAAATGTCTATAGAGAGTCGGTAAACAATACCCAGCGTATGGTAACGGCATAAACAACATAGAAACAACTAGCTGGTTGAATATCAGTCTATTTACAGCAGTTAGTTACATATAATCAGATATAATACATATAATCTGCTAAATCAGTTAATACTATTCCAGCACCTCGCGCTCATTTCTGGATTTTGTTTGTATTGTGAAACACATCGGCATTATTTACTTTACATCAGGTTTTATTGCTGTAGCAGATACATATATGTTGTGTATCATAAAATGTATTTTGACAAGGATTTATATTATATAAGTATTTATGTAATACCAAGTGTTTTGATATTAGATTTTTGCAAAACACATGTTCATAGTGTTTTAAATGTAACAGAAGTCAAGTCTTCTAAGCTATAAATGCCTTCAGAACAAAAGCTGGGGGTTCTTTATTCTTCCTCCCAGCTGTGGTGAATCCAGCCAGAACGTCTGGATTTCTTATCATTTTATTTACAGTGGAACTGTTTGGAGTGATTTCAATTGGAGAGGATAGAAAACAGCTTGACCATCAGCTGTAAATCTCTCTCTGTTTGGCTGTTTGATGCCTGAAAGAAAACAAATGGCTTCTACTACATTACGGATAATTGCTGCAGGTAAACTGGTAGCAAATCAAGACTAGGCTTACTTTCCTTTTGCAGGTGCTGTGGAGAAAAGAGTACAGTAGTTTAAATCATCCACATGTTTGCTGTAGATGTGTAAAATTAGGGGTGTCAATCTGCAACACAGCACGAGTTCCTCAGTTTAATTTAACACCGACTCTTGAACAGCAAGACATCTGTTCCTTTCTGCATACTAGCATAATCATTATATCAAAAACGACAAACAACATGTAGAATAATTCCTTGTGTAACTTTCTAAAGCAAATACTAAACTTCAGTGCAGACTTGGGGTACAAATGCTGTATTTCTTTGTCATTCTTGAAAGATATTGTTAGAAATAGGTTCGTAATGCTCCGTTAAAAGCGTGTTGAGCTCTGACTCTAAGCCGCCTCTTTGGAGAAAAAGAAATGCTGTTTAAGAAAATTGCTTCTGTCACGCTCTGTGGTAAACCAACAAGTTCCGAAGCAAGAGGTCCTGCATACAATTTATCTGCTGAAACAGGAGTAGGAACGCTAGGAATACAGTTTTATGCAAATGGTTGTTAATCTTCTAAATGAAGAAAGAGCACATCCTCTGCACAGAACACACTTCTATGCATTTTAATACACAGTTTCTGTTATTTGTGAAATGTAACATTAAAAAAAACAACAGTATGGCCAGTACAAAAGTTATAGCATGTTTTACATTTTGTCTTTTATCTTTGTCTAAAAAAGTTACAGAAAATGCCTCTACAGTGCATTCCCTGTAGAGGATGTGTTATCTTTATTTCGACTTGTTTAATGATTACAATTAACTAAACTACATAAATTCCATCAAAATGTTACTATTATTTATTTATTTAGTTTACCATATCATGACTTTAGTTCTAGAACACTGACCAACTGCATGTTCATTACAATGAGAGCATCATTCGTGTTAATTTGATTTAGTGCAAATCATTGTGTGAAACTTAATCGTTTGTATCTCAGTGTTTTGACCGTATATTTTTAATGTGGACCACTGGTTCTTTTTGATCCCTTCCAACTTGTTAGCTTGTTATTAGAGCAAAACAAATGTAATTATGTGTGTAATGGAAAATGATGCCATGATATTACATTTTTTCCATCATCACCCACAACTGACTTTGAATTGGACTGACTTTATAAGATTGGAAATCTCACCATGTGATTTGTCAACTATAGTGGCTTTAACATTATTCAACTACAATTTAAGTTTAATTTAACACATTTAATGAGAAATACTGTCCAGAGTTCGGTAGTAAAAATCCAACAATAGGTAACCAAATCCAAATCCACAGGGCAAGAAGACAAATCCAGAATATAAAAGCACGGCTCAGAAAACACAGTTGGGACAAATGACAAGTATGCTCAGTAACTAGGCTAGGCTGAGTATACTTTGTACAGGTAGACAGCTCTAAGGGTCTATATATATACTACCTGAAGGCCTGAAACTCTGGAGTGGATCTCTGGAGAGCAGTGCCTGACTGGGACTCCACTTCTGACCTTGTGCCAGGCCTTACAGTAACTACCGTACAGTTAAAGTAGTAGCCTCTTTTTCATAAAACTTGATATAAATGAAATGCAAACTGTGTAAACTTACTTGTAGTATGAGCGCAGTAATGTTTGTATTAAATCTACTTTATTTCTTCTTCAATTGCGAGAAGGAGCATAGGAGCTCTACAGAGACCAAATGTCAGTACAATGATAAAAAACAGTCCACAACAGGAAATAAGGCATAAAAACTGACCGACTATAGTAAGGCATGAGTAACAGAACTAACGTATTTAGACAATACTGTGTGCCGTACATTTCAAAGGGGAGGTTTCTGAGCATTACTGGTTAATGCATTGGAATTATACACTGAATGCATTTATTGGATTTGACCTAAATTATTCATTTTATTAGAATGAGTGCAGACTTGGGTCATCTGCAGACTCTCATAAGCAAGCAGCAACGACAGAGAATGCTTGTGTTGAAACAGTAAAACTGTAATGATGATGTGCAGTTTATTTGCAACCACAAGGGGTCAGTCTGTTAATCTGACAGCAGTTAATCTTTATGAGGGTCTGAGTGGTAATATGGCCTGATGAATATACATTTATGAGTGGATAACTGCACATGGAAAGCTTTTCTTCTACCCTGAGCGTATTAGTCCAGTCATCAGTTGATGTCTGCTCGGTGCACATGTGAGCCCGTGTAAATCCGCAGTGTGTGGGAGGAACGGAGCGGGCCGGCCTCATTCGGTAGAGCTCCCTTATGCAATATGGGATTAAAGAGGGAGTGATTTCAGAATCCTTTCCTAAAAGAAGGTACTCATTCTCTACGTTTAAACTGTTGTCTCCAGTTTACATCAGTACTATTTATTTATTGTTTTGTTGTTGGCATTATTGCATTGATTTAAATGTAAAACATGGCTTTACTGTCATGGAACATGTGTATAATCTGGTTGTTTCATTTTGCTTAGTTTTAAAGCTTTAATTGTTTAATTGATTCCGTACACTATATACAGTAGACCGGATTAATGGGGTGAGAAAGTATTGAGAAAAGGGGAGGAGTTTAATGTGGGATTTTGGTGGAATGTGAAGAGCAATGTTGAAGAGATGGTAAAGATTATTGGGGTCTGCACATTCCTTCATAAACCGGTTTAAACTCCTTTTTCAGTTTATACTTTTTCTTTCTCACCCCTATTAATACTGAATGCTGTCTATATCGTATAGTATCAGTTAATGCCTCAAGACAAGATTATACATTGTTGACATTAATGCTACGTTTTAGATTAAAGTTTCACACAATGGATAGATTATTGATGTCATGGAACATTTATATATTGAGCAATGGAGAGGAGTTTAAAATGGGATTTTGAAGGAATCTGAAGAGCAAAGTTAAAGAGATAAAGTGAAAGTGACCATTTGTGATACGTGAACACACCACAGCACACAGTGTGAACAGCACGAAATTCAACCCATTCACCGAGTGAAGCAGGGGGCAACAGGAACACGGCGCCGGGGAGCAGAGTGTGGGACGGTACCTTGCTCAGGGTACCTCAGCGATGCCTAGCGGTCTTGGGAATCGAACCCGGACTTTCTGGTCACAGGGCGAATGCCCTAACCACTAGGCTACCAGCTGCCCCATTGTTTGTGGGCCATGATATTTAAAGACTTGCTCCCAGTGTTGACCAGTCTGAATGTAAGGCCTTAGACAAGGAGAACAGGGTTTAAGAAGGGGGTAACATGGAGTAAAGCTGGACTTGGGCTGTATGAGTAAAAGTAACAGCAGTGTTTTTTTGTTTTTTTTTTAATAAGTAGCAGCAGATTTTCTTTTAAAAATGACAGCAGCTGAGTTTTGTGTACATGAAAGGATTTTGCTGTTAAAGCCAATATGTTTTTATAAGGAATCAACCAGAGCTTGTGCTTCGGTCATATTAGAATCACATGTAATATAGATAAAGAGAATTTGTGCTGATATTGTTCGTTCTTTATTTACACATTTCTCGGTTGTGTAGAGAGAGGTATAGAAGCTGAGAAGATTCTTCTGACAGAGCCAGTACCTGAACTGGGCCAGATGGAGTACCAGCTGCTGAAGTTCTTCATCCTGCTGTGAGTTAAGCTTTTCACTTCTGTGTTTGTGCCTACTCCAACTAATTACCAGCTTTTGTCCTCCGTTTTAAATACACAGATATATAGTAGTTCCCAAATGCCCAGTTACACATAATGCCTTATAGGAGTTTGTGCCTTGCATGCATGGCAGCAATTATTGCCTATTGTTGCATAATTGTTCACAATCTTTTCAAGTGTCTCAAAGCATTCTGTGCCTTCCTATACTGCCATCTAGTGCGCACAAGTCGCCACTGCATGTTATACAGATTAAAACATCCCTGGACTGCCAAATTAATTTAAACATATACTATTGAATATGGCATCATTTTTTGGAAATGAGCAGTATTAAATGGTAAGTAATTTAATGATCTATTTAGCAATTTCTCGTCCATTTATGTGGAAAGTCTTCATTAAAACTTCCTTCTATGCCTCTGTTCATCATTCTGGACGAATTTCAAATTTCTTTTTAATGCTTTTATGCTTCCATTGTCTGTTGTCTGCAGTCAGTTTTTTAAATGGAGAGAGAGAGAGCGCAGGGCAAAGAGAGGTTGAACGAATCAATGCTCTGTACGCTGCCCTACAATGAAATAGGAGTTTATCCTTTTTAAGTAGTAAACAAAATCTATAAGCGGCAGTCAATGTTAATATGTGGCGGGCCATCACAAAAACAAATAAATCAATGAATGGGAAAGCCTGCTGCCTCTTTAACATGAGAATGAGTGTATATTATATATCCATATGTTTGATTTTCTCGGCATGACTGTGCTTCTGTTCTGTTCTGCAGAATTATTCTCCTTATCCTGTCCTCCTGTTACTTGGCTTTCCGAGTGTGCAGTCTGGAACAACAGCTCTCCTTCCTGAACAGCAACACAGCACTCCCCCTACGGGAGAGGTGACAGACTGTCCCTTCACTGCTCACATACTCATACCACTCCTAATAGGCGAGAACACACTGACAGAGATTCACAGCCAGTAACTATAATGAACATAGAAATGACAGTCAGTGATATATTTCAGGCATATATATAAATAACAGTGCAGGTAAACATTTGCATTTTTAGCACACACTCTTATACAGAGCAATTTGACAGACACATTTCTGCCTGGATGTAGAATCACACCTGCAGTCTTGTTCCTTGAGTGAATAGTGAAATAATAGTGAAAAGGAAACTTCCTTTTCACTATTAGTCACATTAGTGGCTGTTCAGCCACTTCATTACTTACCACCTACCTTGTATCCACACTTTCTGTTCATTATATCATCTTTACTTATATTAGTTCACTCTGTTCAGCACAGACATGCCATACTGTGCTGGGAATGATCCTCCAGTGAGGAAGTAACTCATTGAGCAAGTAATACCTGCTCACTGGTGGTCCTCTGAGGGTCTTGACTGTTGATAAACAGATGGAAGGGGGGGGGAGGGGGGGGGGGGTACAAAAAACCTCAGTGGACTGCAGTCTGTAATTGTAAACTAGAAAGTTCAAACGTTGGGTGAGTGGAGCAGATAAAATGGACAATGAGTCTAAATACAAGGTAGGTTTAAGAGGCTTGACACTGTATGTATGCCAATTAATGTTAGCAAAAAATGGTTTATTGGTTGTGATTTTTGGCTGTTATTCAAATATCAGGTACATTATAATGATAACACTTCCCATTTACTGGTGAAATAATGGTAATTAGTTTGTTAATCTGTAGAAATAAAGCTGTATTCACTCTCTGTTCACACAGGTAACTGAGGCTGAAAGGACAAAGTTCCCCCGCCCTGGTCACATGAATGATTATGCAAAATGACTCTAATTTATTGCTGTAGTGATGCAGAGGCACAGACCCTTTGGATTGTGGGTTTGTAAACAGACTAAGGGAAACAGTAACTGGGACTGCGTTCCGATAAACAGTGATTCAAGCCATTATGTGCTGCTGGACAGCAGAAGACGCGAAGACGCAGAACTGTACATGGAATGCTCGCCTGTGGTCACTTACTGCACAAAATGGCTTTGGCATGGGTTCATATTCCCTCGTAAGAGCCACTGTGGTCGGTGCACATTTCACTTCTGTAAAAGGACTACGACATACAAAGCAATACGGCATAAAGATTGCTGACGTTCTCTGCGGGGAGATCAATTCAGATTTAACTGCATGTACAAAAGAATTACTGGAGGCCAAGTGCTCATACCCTGATCTCTAAAAGCAAACAATGTTACGGATGAAGGCGGTTAATCTGCTCACTCAGCCAAGTTTATTCGTTTGTGTGCTAATCTTTAATCTTGACTGCTGTCTGCAAAGTCATTACAGATACAGCCCGTGTCAATACGGGATTTACACATGGATCACACCACATCCCAGTAGGAGTTAAGTGAGAATATCAGTTAAGCAAATACGATCTGAAAAGAGCTGAACATAATATCCTCAAGATGTGGCCTAATTGGGCCGAATCACTTTCCCTCAGGACACTTTTCACAGCTATTATGAATATAATAAACGTGATAAGATGCGGAATCACCAGACAGATGAAATATGTGGCATGTTTGCCACAGTAAATGAGACACGAATGCACCAAGTAGCAAAACGAAACAGAAAAGAGATCAATTTTCCATTTTTTTCCCAAGTGGTCATCAGTGTATTGTACTGTTTTTCAGTATATACGTATATAAGCAATGTCCTAATCCTGTTCATTTCACACTGTAACCACTAAACATAGACATGTATATTGTCTATGCATTAAACCATACACTGAGGCACAGCTGTGCTGTTTTCAGGGCTATGAAAGGATGTCATTTTGCGTCTCGACACATGGATGACAAAATCAGGTCTGTGGGTCGAAAAGGTTCAGTTTAAACCTGATGAAAGTTAAAGGGATATATTTAGACGCATCTTCAAAAACTTTCCCACCAGCTCTCTTATATGCACTATTATATGACTGTAAGACCATTGTGTCTAAAATATAATGTTCTTAAGAGCTTAAAACTGGAACATGTGATGCATATGTTTTTGTGAGGTTTTTTTTTAGTGAATGAACGCATTTCTGAGAAATGAAAACTGGCGAGGTGTTCCTCAGTAGTGTTCTTTTGGCTCAGGCTAGTTAAGCTGAATGTAAGTTGTTATACAGCCCAATGTGTAATAAAATATATGGTAAGTGTGTAATTGGAAGAGTCGTCTGTTGTGTATAATAGAATAATACAGAAGGTTAATGAGGATCCGTGACAACTGAATAGTTTCTTGGTTGTGTTGTAAGTTTAAACTGCTTTTAGACTAGTTTGTTGTGAATGCCATACACTATATGGACAAAAGTATTGGGACACACCTGTTTTTCAGGGTTTGGGCTAGGTCCCTTATTTCTATTGAAGGGTAATCTTAAAATTGTAGAACACCAAGATATTTTGAAAAACACCTTTCTTCAACTTTGTGGACACAGTTTGGGGAAAAACCTTTTCTATTCCAGCAGGACTGTGCACAAAGCAAGCTCCATAAAGACATAGTTGGATAAGTTCAGTGTGGAAGAACTTGACTGCTCCTCACAGAGCCCTGACCTCAACCCCATCCAACACCTTTGGGATGAACTGGAACAGACATTGTGAGCCAGACCTTCTAGACCAACATCAGTGCCTGACCTCATAAATTCCACACAAATTCCCACAGAAACCACAGAAATTTTTTGGAAAGCCTTTCAAGAAGAGTGGAAATTGTTATAGCTGTTGAAGTGGGACCAACTCAATACTAAAAGTCTATGTACTTGAATGCAAGATCAGTCTTTTGGTGTAATGGTCAGGCGTCCCATTACTTTTGTCCATATACTATACATTTACATGACAGAGGTAACAAACAAAAAAAAAACCTGCGCAGAACCTACATAATTAGCAGAACTGTTTTGTATTTTGGGACAAAACAATGAGTTGCTCTGATGACTAAAATTATGCAAGTGGCTTATTTTGCAGAATCCAATTGAATTTTTATTGGGAATCTGTATCATTAACTGCTCTTCACTTTACAATGAGTAGATTCCTAGATGAAAAACTGGTCATATTTCTCCACATAAGCAGAAAATTTCTGGAGTGTAGCACTATGTTCTAGGAAAGTATCCAACCAGCAGATTGCAGCACTTGGCACAGAAGCTGATTAACCAAAATCAGAAGCTGATTCACCAAATGGTGAACTTAAAGCAACATTTTGGCTAAAAGGTTTAACAAAGCCAACAAAAATTCTGGAGAAAAAACAATGAAATGCAATAAACTCACGATCTGGGGTATAAATACTATAGATAAGTAACATAGTTAAGTAAAGAGGGCATTTGGCAGTCGCTGTTATCATTAGTTACAGTCACCTTGGAGCAACTGAGGGTTTAGTATCTTACTCAAGGACACAATGGAGAAAACGTGGGAGGACTGCAACTTTGTGGTCATCAGGTTCACAGGCAAGTGTATTATCGACTAGACTCTAGGTAGTTAGGAGACTGCCCCCTTTAGTTAAGGAATTTAAGTCGCTTGGACGAAATCGTCTGATTAATGTCATAAATGCAAATGTGAAAATATTAATGAATTACGAACGACACGGCTGATAGCTAGGAGTTCTTGCACACGGTAAAGATCAGTCTTATATCTAACTTTACCCACCGCATCACTGGACCACAAGTCTCAGCCTCAGACGTCACGCCCACGGAACGTTGGCTAAACGTGTGATGCATATGGTACACTTAACTGGAAACACTTCAGGAATGTCGAAATCGTCTCTGATTGGTTGAATTTTATCGGATGTCGCGTTTATTTTCGGTCCACCGGGAAACAAAGCGCAGACGTGTGATCTACTGATTTACTCGGTGTTTTGATCAGATGTGGTAATGCAGACGCCATT
>JBBPCW010000037.1:3073712-3085612 GCA_037974425.1 Phenacogrammus interruptus
CTCTCTCTCTCTCTCTCTCTCTCTCTCTCTCTCTCTCTCTCTCTCTCTCACTCTCTCTCTCTCTCTCTCTCTCTCTGCAGACTGGAGTATTAATAGCACTTCCACTCAGGAACCATTGTTCGAGCTCAGGGGCATCTCCATTCGACTTTCACTGACACAGCGAACGTGAAATGGTTCAGGCACGAGTATTTAGCCTGAATCTGTAATGCATTCAGTTTTGGTCCATTCATCTACGCGAATATTTGTAAACGGGAGAGTCTCGTCTTCTCGTTTACTCTCGTCAAGGCTTGTCTTTGTGAAAAGGCCCTGACGTCTTACTTAGAGACGCTATTTTACGAGGCCGTAAAAATGGCACTTTAAGCAGAGCTGTCTCTAAGCCTAGACATTTTTCATGAATTTTTTTACCCTCCATGAAAATAATGTATGACTTCTGTATAAGCTCAAGCTGCGAGCTCGTGTCATCTGTGCTAATGTAAAGTTCCCCTCTGAATCTCTCAAGTGTAGAAACAGTGAAATTTCCAGTGTTTCTGGAGTGCAAGAGGTCATCTGGCTGTCGTAATATTTTCAGTGTTGTTAAGCTGCTTGGTTCGTCAGGAAGGCAGCGCTTCATTAAAATTCCAGCAAAGCTACCAGGAGGATTACTGTCCAGAAAACATTCACCTTCACCCTCGAATGGCTTCACATGAAAATAAGCTTACTTGTCAAATGCAGATTATTTGGAAATGTTTCAGCAGCAGATGTGTGATATTGTTTTGGGGAGCGGAGTTGAGTAAAGACGCCTTCAGACGTTTCAATAATCTTTCTAAATGTATTTTTAAGTCACACTGTGAGATATGGAGCCAATAAACTTGTGTATTACATCCCATTTTGATGTATGTAGACTGTACGACGATAACACCTATTATGACGCTGCAACTGCAAGTCAATATTCATGAATAAACCATCAGCGTCTGCCTCTGCAGTGCTGTATCAGTGTGTCATTTCATTCTGCCTCCCCATGGAAGGGTTAGTTGACATCGCTTCAGTATCAGTAGTCACACTGTACGAGGCCCGTCCTTCATTTACATTTCTGGTGGTCAGAGTTTCGTTCCAGGCTGTGTTTGGTCTTTGATCCTCTCACAGTGGGATGTAGGACCACAGTTTTAGCCACCAGCAAAAATATCACCACTTTCTTTTCACGTTGGTCATCTTCTGTCTGTGACGGCACAAATGCACAACTGAATCAGAATCAGAAAACTTCATTGATCCCACGACTGCACAGACACAATATAAAATAAAAATAAAGGCCTCCAGTAAACACTGGATACTAAGTACACAATGCATTCTAATAGAAAATGATAAGAAATATCTTTTTGTCCAAATTCTTGTCCTTAGCATGCTCTGTGCAACAATAGAGAAATGAGACAATAGAGAAAGACAAGATAAACAGTAATCGAACAATAAACAGATGCAGTGCAGATTAACTGTAGCACTTATGTTGTTTGTGAGAAATGAGTGTGAAAATGTACTCTCTTACTTTAGGACAGTATGAGAGGTGGATATAAATGCTGTATAAATTCAGTGTGGGTTTTTGTGTCTGAGGGTTTGTTTGTTTATTTATTTATTTATTTGTTTGTTTGTTTGTTTGTTTGTTTTCGACATCATACTGACGCACACTTTTCTCCACGCCAGGTCTCTGGGTCAGACCAGGCTTGCTGCTTTCTCCTGAATGCCTTTCTTTTTGAGTTTTCTAGTTGAAGCCTTGCTCCCCAGTGCACTTTTACTTTGGCTCCTCAGCAGCTTTTATTATAGCCAAAACAGCACATGCCTCGGGCCTTTATATAGGAACCCTACCTCCAAACCCGCCCCACCTCTCTCGCATTTCGGAGAGGGATTCACATTTGTTGCTTCCACCTGTCAGCACTCAGGGTTACACCGGCACGTTCCGTTTATAGCGGGGAATGTGGAGTGAACGTGTGCTCCAGTAGGGTTTGGTTCCGTGTCCTGCACTGTGATTATTTACGTGCTGCACGAGGGGGCCAGCCTGCGGCCCCACAGTCCTCTTTATTTACAATGAAGGCTGTGGCGCGAGATTGGACCGGAGCCGAGGTTGGACGTCTGCCAGGCCTGACAAGCACGTGGAGGTTCGCGGGGCTGCTTGTGAGACTGCAGTGCGGCACAGTGTGTGTGTGTGTGTGTGTTTGGTGGGGGGGTGGGTTAGTGCCCCACTCTGTCCCCTGCCCCCTACCTTCCTCTCGGGACGTCCCACTGAGTTTAGAATAGGGCTGATTATTTCTAGAATCAATTCAATTTAGTCACAATAATTAAAAGTGAACGCAAATGACGCCAAGCTAATTGGTCACTATTCACTTCCATTCATTTTAGTCAAACTTTACCTAATTTGCATATTGAGCTGTCCATGTGGAATTAGTGATTATCTAATTATCATTGTGACTCTTAAATTGTGCCATTTTATCCATTTGTTGATTACATTAACACTATTGAACCTTTCGAATTATTGTTTATGAAACTTCATCAGTCTGATTAAAAATTGTACATAAAACGCAAAAGACATTTAATAAGTGTTATGCTGTCTGTGCAAAAAATAAATAGTAATAATAGTATCTGTTATCATGTTTTCATCCATTTATTACAATAGAATTTTTCTTATTGTGAGATATTTATATTTTTCTTATATTTATTTTTCTAATTCCTGAAGAAATTAGAATATTTTAGATAATAGATTGTTATAAATATTAGTTTCATCCTTATAATTTACAAAATCTTTGAAATGAATAGTTTACTCATAAAAATCAATTAATGATGCGACTTTAATGACAGATGAAACAGGTGATACAGTGCTGCAGCATTGTAGTGAGATTTGGAGGTCTTCAGACTTGAATGCTAATGTTTACTCAATTCTACCACTTTGTGTTGAATTGTTTTGTAGTATTTCTTTCTGTATTTTAATGCAGAATGTTAAGTTAGATGATCGTGCTGATCACTTGATCTATGCTGTCCCGTGATGTATACTGCAGTTGAAGCAATAAGCAAGGCTGTTTTTTTATATTTTTGAAGCTAGATGACTCATCCATTCCTTTCTGGAGACTGATTCTAGTCCTCAGTGTGGAGTCTGGTGTCACGTAATAAAAGTGCTTTCTGTTCGGGTTTTTACGACGTACACTGGTGTGCGTTTGAGCCAGTTGTAATTGATGGCCAAGTCTTATTTTTCACCTTTCAGCGCCGAGACAGATGGCTTTTATTCCTAATTGTGAGCCTTGAATTAATCGAGAAGTGATAAAGCTGTTTTATTTTCATATATGCGCAAAAAACATAGTCTCCTGGTAGAAGCAGAGAAAGCAGCACTCTACTGTAGATGCAATGTGAATTACACTTCACATTTATGTTTCATAGCGGGATCAATAAGTAATGATCCATTGCGTTATCCGTCATCCGAGCACTCAGGAGTATTTTTAGTCTGTTGATGAACTGACTTTCTTTAGGCCAAAAGGGCCTCAGGCCAGTCTGTGGTTGGCACAGAGATGGCGTTTGCTTGGTCAGAATGAATTTTTCCAGCCTGTATGTTTACAGTGTTACAGTTTTTTTGGGTTACACACACATTTTTGGACCAATTTGTTGTACTGTATGATCTATGAACCCATTTTTCCTATAGGCCTAATATATTCCTTCCTTAACGTCTGCTAACCTCGGAGAGTCAATTTCGCGTCAAGCCAACTGATTTCATTTTTAAGTGTTTTTCAGAGCCTCTATTCCTTATTTACTGCCCTCGGCACTATTCATTGTAAGTCACTAAGAATCATTGCTTGAGTTATTCTTCAGCAGAGCCAGGCTTTTAAAAAGCAATCCATTTGCTGGCTGCAGTACGGTGGTCAGTAGGACCAAATTTCCCCCCTGAGATGTTGCCTGATGTCTGGGCTGCTCTTCTAGTGTGCCTGTTCATCCTGATCGTCCCCTGTCCCAGTTTGAACTCGCTGGTATCATGAAGCTGCCAGATTTGTTGTCCAATAATGAACCGAACTCTCTCCCTCTCCGGCTGAAATGACCCAGCGATGTTGTTGGCTGGCTATAAAGCATTTGCACGGACAGGAATATCGTTTACAGACAGGAATTTCTCCGCTGTGGCACTTAATGATGTTTCTCTGTGGAGACTGCGTTTCTTATGATGCAGCAGTCCTGGAGCGCGAGGCTGATCAGGAGAGCCGGGTGTGCTGCCAGACTTGGGGGAATATCCCACAAAGAGCTTTTCATAACGGTCTGGCTGAATCCGAGGGCCGATAGGAGCATTTGCTTTGCAAATTCACCGCTGCGGTCTGTGCCAGCGAGGGGAGTAGCCGTCAGGAGTGATGTCATTCCTCCCCCTGCTCAGGGTGGGCAGGGGGAGGCTGCTGTGTGCTCTCATTCCCCGACAAGCTGTTGACTGACTCTAGACAGACCCATAAAATCCACCCCCCCTTTTTTTGGTGGCTCAGCCAAAAATAAACTTTTACTCCGTTTCCTTTTTACCCCAAACACAGTCAGTCAGCAAACAGGTTGCCTAAAGCTTGCTTCTTGAGATTTGCACATGAGCTACTAGGGTCATGTAACTAACAAGTAGCTAATTTTCTGAGAGACACCGTTACGCCGAGGAGAGAAAAATGATATTTTATTCTGATAAATGAATCTTTATTTATTCTATAAATAACTGTCCAGAGCCACACAAGCATCTCTAATGTGTGGTGATTCAGATATGATCCTTTGGCTTGACATTTGAGGTAGGGACCATTGATTTCAGTCCCTCCTTTTTTCCTCTTTTGCCGTGTCACTCTCTTCTGTCTCCTTTTGATCAGATTTCAGGAAGCGGCAGGCCCACCCAGAGCCCTCCTATGAGCTTGCCTTGCTGCCCAGCTTCCAGGCCCCACCCATGCAGTGACTTCCTCTGTGCATCCAGCATGTGAGCTGATAGGGGTGTGTGTGTGTGTGTGTGTGTGTGTGTAAGAGAGAGAGAGAGAGAGAGAGAGAGCGCGCGCAAGACAAAGAGTGAGATCACCCTGGGGGCAGGAGGACCAGAGCACTAGAGCGTTACACTCACTGTGGGTTGGGCAGTGGCTCAGCCGGTGGTGGGCTCTGAATTGCAGGCTCAAAAGGGAGGGGGAGGGGGAGGGGGAGGGGGGGTGTGTGATTCAGGCCAGTCAATCCGGGCTGGTCCAACAGAAGTGGACGTCACAGACCACACAGGAAACACACTTAACACCGCACTGACTGTTTTTCTGTGTCCAGTCTGGAGAACAAATAGAAAAATAAGGAACGGATTGAATTATGGTTCCATAATCTGTTCACCCACCGACCATTATTCGATTGATCTAACGCCTTCTGAGGTTCCTCTCCCTTTGACACTGCCGCCATTCAGCATTTTATATATTGGACAAAATGTTTGTCTTTTCTCCAGGTACATTTTGTTCTTTTAAAGCGCAACATAACCCAACACTTCTGTACTACACTGTATCCGAATGGCCTTGTGTATCACAGGAATGTTTACATAGCAGGACTTCATTTCAGCATATCATAATATGGTGTTTCACCTGTTCAAACACACCCACCAGACCTGTTGGCAGATAACAGGTCAGTTCAGATCAGTTATGTTTGAATAGTTACTGAATTGTGCAGAAAAGCCGCCTTTGTAAAGTACTTTAGAATCCATTTCTAATTGTAAACAAATTAAACAAATACAAATTATCGATGCATTGATTTTATTTAATGTTTAAATAAGTGACTGGAAATGTTTGTTAAAGTGTTTCAGTTGTACTTTATTTAAAGTAAAAGTTCTCTGTTTTGTTTCGGTCGAATGCTCTATTCCTTGAATGTTGGCGCCAAGCAAGCAAAAGCTGAATGCAAGTCTTGATTGAGTAAAAATGCTAATTCTATACGATATGACAT
Source organism: Phenacogrammus interruptus (assembly GCA_037974425.1). Taxonomy (NCBI): domain Eukaryota; kingdom Metazoa; phylum Chordata; class Actinopteri; order Characiformes; family Alestidae; genus Phenacogrammus; species Phenacogrammus interruptus. The sequence goes on from JBBPCW010000037.1 coordinate 3,079,626, forward strand.
CCATACAGTTAAAGCTGGTGTTCAAGATTCAAGATTCTTTATTTGTTACATGCATAGTCATACAAGTACAACACACAGTGAAATGTATCCTGAACCGCTCCTTTCTGACTATGCAAACATTATAAACAATAAGTACATTTTTAAACAAAAAAATCTGGACATTTTCTGAAATACAAATAAAATAAAATAAAGTTATCTACCTAGCAGAACTTGCATATCTGGTCTATCATCTGTGTTCAAATGACCCTCACTCTGCAGGTTTTCACTTCTGGGCGGAGGCTACCCTGAACGTTCTCCCGGGTTCAAAGATCTTGTTTTTTTTCGCTTTGTTTCTTAGACCCAAAATAAGATATTTGCATGTGACGGCATTAAAAAATAAACGCTAGCGGTTACTATTACATGTTTTAAATGACACTAATTTTGGTTCTATGAGACATAGGAACGCCTGACACCCAGAGTATCGAGACAAACAGGAGGAACTTCCATATAAGGAGCTGTTTGGCCAGACGATGACGATTTACCATTTGTTGCGCTGCCGGCACAGATCCGTGCTGCTCTTGTTCTAAGGGTTAATGGCTCCAGCTCTAGTTTGCATCTATCCTGCAGCCTATATGATATGGTATCGCTTGTGAAGCCTTTATTTTTATTTTGAAACAGTTACAGAAAGGCCGTCCTCTTACACATGCTCTTGCAGGGCAGCAAAAATGTGTCGTAGCTGTGAAGTCCTCTCTGCAGAAGTGTGCTCGAAACTCTAAGGACATTGTTTGCATGCTCTAATCCTCACTAGCCACTTTACTTCCAGAGTCCGTCTGTTATCAGCTTATCAAAGCCAAGCCGTGGGACAAATAGCCGCATCATTTCTTCATTAATGCTTTGGTTTGCGGGCCAATTCTGCTCTGTCGGGTCAAAGAGTACATTTTGCTGAGACAAAGGGGAAGAGCACAGAAGGTATAGAATGTGAAGCTCAGGGAAATGGGTTTTTATTTTTAATATTCAGTACCGGAAAGTACTACTTCGTCTTAATTAACGACCCTTGGCCCCGAGGCTTCCTGAAACTCTACACCATCTGTAAAAATCAGGACAAACAAACCCTGTAAGACAGGTTATGGAATGACTGTAGTCCTGTAGTCTGTTTCACTAGTCTGATGGGCAGATGTTCTTCGCTTAATTAAGAGTTCGTTAGGTGCACTTCTGTTATTTAGACGATTTTCTGATTCCGGTAGCAGGGCTTAAACAGTGTCATTATTTTGCACCAGTGGGGTATGAAGGCTCTTATTTGTATGCTTTTAATACTAAAATGTATAAAAAAAACAGGGTAAAACTGAAGATGCAATATTATATATTATTTATATTAAGATATTAAGACATATATAAGATATTAGGTTCTATACGGTGGCAAATTACAGGAAAATTTCACAGATTTTTCACAATTTCTTCATAATTAAATGGTCACACGTCATGCCCCCCGGGAACATCTGTGGAAAGTGAAATGTGGGGCCAACACAGGAAACAGGAGAGCAGTGTAACATGTTTAACACGGCGCTGAACGCTTGCTTTGTGCAATCTGGAAAAAAGGAGAAGTGTGGAATGGTTTAAATTAGGGCTCAGTAATCAGTTAACCCTCCGCCTATTATTGAATTGGTCTAATGCCTTCTGAGGATCCTCATCTTTTGACACTGCTGTCATTCAAAGTTTAATCTAAATAAGATAAAATACAATTAGATGTTTTTTTAAACATTACATTCACTCAGAACTCACTTGTCATTTTGGATAGTAAATAAAGAGGCTTCATTTCTTGTCGCCACCACTCCAAAGATATCTGAGCTGGCAGGTTTCTGACCAATGAACCGTTTCAAATCAGAACACTGACTGACCGTTCAGCATCTGATTTCTGCAGAAGTCTTAAACGTGTGGCATTTTCTTCAAATTGCAGAGATGCGGAGACATGTTTACTGTGTTGCGCTATGCTGATGCTTTTAACAGCGGCTCTCATAATTTCTTACCCTCAGTCTGTCTGGCATTGTTGGTTGTTCTTAAACTACATTTATGATGCTGCATGTATATGATTTATGTCTAGTTTACTTGTGTTCTCGTTCATAAGACAAGTATTTGCCCAAAGAATGTAATGTGTGTATAAGTGTATGTGTGTGTCTGTGTGTGTGTATATGCATACTCTCTTTTTGGAGAAACTGGTCTGACAGTCATTGCTGTCCCTTACAGAGACGCTTCAGGCCCGAGGTGCTCAGGCAGTGCTAACAGAAGCCTGAGATTTCTGCAAGTCAGCTCGTCCGGCCGGGTGAAGCCAGGTCTGGACTGTAATTAGACGGCCGTTCGTATAGGGAGTTTATCCACGGGGCGTGTTGGAGCCTGAGCCGGTGGTATGCCCAGCACCCTCCTACTCCTCCACCCCTGAAATCAATCAAAGGCCCAGCTGCTAGAGAGCTCATTATCTGCATAATTATCTCATCCTGCAGGCCTGCTTTATCTCAGAGACAGCCTGGGCCTCAGCACCAGTCTGCTCCTCTCCCGAACCCTGAGACTCCCTTTCCCCTGTCCCTCCCCGAGGAGAGCCTGTACCGCTCCACAGCTCGGCCTGCTGGACCTCTTGGGGTCAGGTTCCCAGATTAAGCCTTAGACTAGTGTTGCGCAATAAGTCATCTGTCGGTGCATTTTAAGCCATTTTTGCGGTTATAAATAATCTGATTCCTTTCTGGAAATAATGTTCGTTTTGGCGTAATTTTAAGAGACGCAGAACAGAATGAGTCCGTAATGTTTTGTGAGATGTTCTTCTAACAGAGCACCATTACTATAGATGTTTATGAACTTTATTTCTGTAAACGTAATGCAAAAATCAATGCAAAAAATCACTACTGAATTATTGTCTTTGCTTACATTAAATAGAATTATATTCTTAGTTTCTCCTGATACTGAATTCCATACATGCCAGTATAAGCTGAAGTGAATTTTCAGTTTGTGTTTATTTTTTTTAATATTATTTCATGATTTAGCCCAAGACTAGTCTTAACACATGTCTGGGAAGAGACTCTGAGCCCATAAAGACTTTTATAATGCAGCAGATTTTCAGTGTGGTCACCTTTATGACCACATGCTTTCATTAAGTTGTGCGCACCCCGCTCTTTGTTTTGTAGTCTTAGTTTTCTATGTAAATTTTTCTTCACTGAATAATAACGCTTGCCTTCTTGAAGCTTTCCAGGCTTTTCTATTTTTGAATCAGGTTCCATGGAGCGACTCTTCCCTTGCTTTGAAAGTTATTTGCTTTCTTTGTAACTGTATCTGTGCTTATTAGCAGCAATAATAAACCAAAGCCCACAGGCAACGAACATATTGAGATTATGGTTGTTTGTACTTTGCATTTCTTGAGGCCCAGGCCTGCTACTAAGCTATTTTGTGTAAAAGTGTGATTTCCTCTCTCTGAGTATCTCATGAGTATTATGGGCTGTTTGCAGTGGCATCTGAACCCTATACAGAAAGAATTCAGTTTCTGTATATACAGCCAAGCACATCATGCCCCATTAAGCTCTAATTCAACTCTGTATATGCCTGTGGACTGCACAGTGCATGGCCTTATAGCTCCTTCCTTCTAAATATATTTGCTGGGGTCTGATTATATGGACCAGTGTCTGTACTGGGTCTGTATCAGAAGGAAATAGCGAATACATTAAAAATCAAACTGACTAATCCGAGTTTGATTGTAAAGCAGTCCAAACAGAATAGCTCATCTTGAGCATAGAAGTGACACTCTTAATTGGACAGATGTATTGGGACGGCTGACTATTACAGCAGTAGGGACTTTATTGACTTGGATTCAAATGCAGAGACTATAATATGGAGTTGGTGCCCCTTTTGCAACTACAGCAACTTCCATGCTTCTTCGAAGACTTTCCACAAGATTTTGGAGTTTCTGTGGGAAATTCTACCCATTCATTCTGTAGAGCATTTCTGAGGTCAGATACTGATGTTGGATGAGAAAGTCTGGCTCACAATTTCCATTCCAGTTCATCCCAAAGGTGCTGGATGGGGTTGAGGTCAGGCCATGTCTTTATGGAGCTCGCTTCGTGCTCCAGGTCTTCATGTAGTCCGATAAAAATCTAATTTTTAACCATTAAACGTGTTGCTGAATCTTTGCATGAATGGGTGGTGCTAAAGTGTTGGTTTTGTGACATCACAAATCTGTGATTTGAAAATGGGCTGTTCTTGTAGCTTATTTTCACATATGAACTGTATAGATGGAGCATGAACAATATTTATTTTAAATATTTTTGAAGCAATGTTTACAAACTTTAAGCCTTTTTAATTCCGAAATTGATGATTTAGGCCCTTTAATATCATGAAAGACGTCACAATCACAATGTGTAGCAGTACAATCACAATACAGAATCATTAGTGAAGATTTTGAAGGACAAATATAAGGTCTGTGTTGGCTGATGTTTAATCAGTATTATTATGTGATTTCTGTTTGTAGTTTGATTAGTGGAGAAAAAAGCTGAGGTTTTGCTATTAGATCATTTGTTTGTCCCGTGCTCCTAAGTGAAACGTGTCCGTTAAAACTAATTTAGAAGCTTATTACTTAAAGAATCCGCTCCTGTCCAAGTGTTCAGTGTTTCTGCTGTTATTTTTAAAAGAAAAACACACACGTCGTCCTGGTCTCTGGTCTAGACTCCTCATGTTTTCTAACAGAGTGTCTGTTGTGCACAGTTAGGGAGAGCTTCTCCAGAGAGGTTTTGGGCTGGAGTGCGCTGGGGGCAGATAGACTCTGAGACATCTCGCACATTGCGTTTCAGAACAATGGCCCCATTTCACTAATTGACTCACTGCGTTGCACTCGCAGTGCCATAGATGTGACTGCGCTGTTTGAATGGACCTCTGTCTCTCATTGTCTGCTTAATGAGTCAGTTTCTGCAGGCTGCTGGGAGGCTGGTGGGAGTTTTCTTTCGGGTCCCGTGCGCTAGCTTGGTGCTGCATAGCACGACTCCTGCTTTATCAGCATCTCGAGAGCTTCACTCCAGCTTTCTCAGCCGCCTGTCCTCCATCTCCATGACATCATCACTTAACCACCCCTCTCCCTCCGCTAAGGACGGCGCTGCTAATGGGGTTTTTGTCTTGGTGCCAGATAAGGGTAATTTGGTAACACTGGGCTTGTGTGGTCCTGCAGATAAGTGCACGCCGCCATGTGTTTCTACTGTACCTGCGTGACGATGTCTCTCCGAGGAACTGCTTAAATGAATGATGTAGATGCCATGTCAGGCGTCTTTGCCAAGTCTTTGACGCAGAAGAATGCCTGGATCGCTCGCTATGCTGCCCTGTGTTCATTCTCACGTTGTTTATTCGCGTGTGTTCTGTTTATTTTACCCCAGCAATACTCCAGTGCTTCCAGACTAATCTCTACACCTGTAGCGTATGATAAATGGCCTCAAACTGTAATTTCAATGAGGAAAAGAACAGACAACCTGTTGATTACTGTTGCTCCTGCCAGTCAGATTTTTTTTTTTTTGAAGTGTGCTTTATTCCGACAGGTGTTATTTTCTTTACCTTGTACAGGAAAGTGGTTTATCCAAGTCACTTCAAGTCAAATATGTTTATATAGCACTTTTTTACAGCTGACATTGCTGTGGAGCAACTTTACAGAATCTGGGTCTGAGCCCCTAGTGAGCAAGCCAAGGACAACAGAGGCATGGAAAAACCTGGAGGAAGAAACCTCAAGCTTCAGAACAGGAATTCATCTTTCTCTGGTCAACACAGAAGAAAAGAGCTTGTTTCAGGCTTGAGGCAGCCGATTTCTTTGGTTGTGGTTTCTAAATGGTTGTCCTGCGTCGTACTGTTTAGAGATGTCACGGCACGCATTGACAGTACGATTATTTTTATAAAGGGCAGCTGGTAGCCTAGTGGTTAGGCATTCGCCCTGCGATCAGAAAGTCCAGGTTCGATTCCCAAGACCACTAGGCACCACTGAGGTACCCTGAGCAAGG
>JBBPCW010000037.1:3147347-3158397 GCA_037974425.1 Phenacogrammus interruptus
TCTGTGTGTGTGTGTATCTGTGTGTGTGTGTATCTGTGTGTGTGTGTATCTGTGTGTGTGTGTATCTGTGTGTGTGTATGTGTCTGTGTATGTGTCTGTGTATGTGTCTGTGTATGTGTCTGTGTGTATGTGTCTGTGTGTATGTGTCTGTGTGTATGTGTCTGTGTGTATGTGTCTGTGTGTGTGTGTGTGTGTGTGTGTGTGTGTGTGTGTGTGTGTGTGTGTGTGGATGCCATAACAATGAACAGATTTAAGATACTTGTCTATTTAACCCAATGTGCAATAGCTTTGAATTCATTGTTACTGTTTCTTGCAAAAGTTACCTCAGAAAAAAAAAATCACTGTTTGAGCCATTTAATTTAAAACTTTGATATTCATTAATAATCAAATCTTGCCATTAGACTCATGGTCTGAGTTGTCTGGCCTTTTTAATGAGTTTTAGCAGCTGCTCTTTCCTGCCTCTTTTCATCACAGCATTCAGTAGTTATGATCCTGTTAATGGGGCGTAAAAGTTCTCTTGAGGCCTTGTGTAATGTAAACCTGACAGCAGCTGCTCGTTGTTGCTGTTTCACTGTGCGGACCAGGTTGGAGTTAGAGATGGGTTCAGTATGGCCCTTAATTCACTGCTTTTGTTTCCTCATCTGTCAGGACTTCAGGGAAAAGAACACGGACCACATGCGGCCGGACATCGTGGCTCTCCTGAAGAGCAGCAAGAACGCCTTCATCTGTGGCCTGATCGGAATCGACCCAGTGGCCACTTTCCGCTGGGCCGTCCTGCGGGCGTATTTCAGAGCTGTGGTGGCCTTCAGGGAGGCGGGGAAGAGACACCTGGAGAAGAAGAGTGGTGAGTCTCCGTTACTTCAGACCCTTAGACACTTACTTAAAGCGGGTGTGTCACTATGGTGGAGTATACTGATGCCTCATTTTAGCATGACATAGTTAAAATGTTACAGTAGTTTGCATTTGGCCTGTTAGGGATTATATTATGTTTTACTGCCTATTTTATAGCTGGTTAAGGGTTGTGTTTTAGCCCACTGTGTTTTCTGTACTGGAGGCCTTGCATGTTATGTGAGTCTGTAAGTCTTTTTGGCCACACATTAAAAGTTGCAACACGTCTTCTTTCTTTTTATTTTGATCCAATTGTTTGCATTTGTGCAGAGTAGAAGCCTACCCTGATACCCTGGGACAGCTATGTTTTACATTTTTGATGACCAGATGCCATAATTGTGTGTTATCTCTGGGCCTCAGTATCACTCATTTGCAGGGCACTTCCAGCACAGTGCTGTAATATCAGTAATTGCTCACAACAGTCCTCAGTACAATTGCTGCCATATGGTCACAGGTGGGGTCAGTTGTGATTGTTTGTATTCTGTGTTTGTATATATATATGTGTGTGTGTGTTTGCAGCCAAGCCAGCCTGTATTATCTAAGCTTCTGAACTTGCTCAGTGGTAATGCATAGCTCCTATCGCTTCAACTACTTATTTTTCCCCGTCATTCTTTAGACCTTTAGCACCTCGTTGCTTTCTCCTGTCAATGGATTAAAAGTATAACATGAAGAACAAACTATAGAACTATAGCAGAAGCCTTCCAACCACCAGGCTGAGGACCGGACTCTGTGTTGTTTGGTACTAGGCTACAACAATGGAATAAGATTCAAGATTTTTATTTGCCATTTGTGCATGAGACCAGCAGTCCATGCACATTGGAATTCTTGTGCAAAGCTCTCCGAGTCAGGTTACATTTTTGATATGTAGAAAAGACAGGAAAAATAAATCAGAGAATAGAGCAGTCTACTACTAGTATATAAAATATAAAGATATATAAAGATAGAAGTATCGCTATACAGGAGGGTTATCTACAAAGGATTAAAAAATATATATATATATATATTTATTTATTTACTTGCAAAACTGTTTCACTGTTTGTTTGATTTTTTATCCATTATTTTTTTATATGTCCAGTTTCAACCTGTAACTAGGAATACTACTATTATGAATAGAAATAGGATATGTATTATAATGCCCCCCCAACCATCCAAGTCAACAGAATTGACCTCCATTCATTGTCTTAACAAAACAAACCCTCTCTGTAGGCAGCAGTTAAGTCCACATGGTTTAAAAAGTTGGGAACCCATGATCTACTGCATTGATCGTGATAAATGTAAGCGAGGCTTCTTCACTGTGACTTTGGTGACCTCACTTTCACATATCCAGGCACTAGAGGCCGGGGAGGACCTTGAGGTTACCAGCTTTTCATTTAAACCAAGTAAAGACCCTCACTTCAGGGACGTCCCCTGGATTCCCCCATCAAGCCTGACCTTTTCACTCAAGTGTTTATACACAACTCCCCTGTCACTCCTGTTTTATGAATGAGCTGTGTGTTTCTGAAGGCAAGTCTCGATGACTCATCTCAAAAGTGCTCCCCAGGAAGGCTTCATTTAATTGAATAAAATTGCTCTCAAAGTCATATTTCATCTAACAGAAGAGGGCGGGCGAACGAGGGAGATAATTACAGGTGACATCATCTTCTCTGAAGTAGCGAATGTGCTAGGAGGACGCAGCCAGTGTTGTGCTCAGGTAGACGAGGTAGTCTCAGTGCCTGCAGTGTGTGTGTGTATGTGTGTGTGTGTGTGTGTTTCTCTCTGTTTCTCTCTACAGCTGAAGCTTTGCAGGTGATTCTCTAGTATTTGCGCGTCTTATTTCTCTCTGTTTAATCTGTCTTCTCTCTCTCTCCATCTCTCCTCTCTTTTTGTTTTGTTCCCTTTTTTTTGCTTCCCAAGGGCATGATGATGCTGCTCCATGTGCAGTTTTGAAAAGTGTGGATAGTTTTAGCTTTCTGCATCACCCTGTGCATCAGAGAAGCTTAGAGATCCTGCAGAGGTGCAAAGAGGAGAAGTACAGTAAGGCTGCCTTCCCACTCTCCTTTCTCCTCACTCCATGCACCCAGGGCCGAGGTGGTCGAGGAGCAGCAGCCACAGACACAAACTGACTATATAGGGGTGGGCAATATGACAGTGTTATATTATTGTGATAAATACTGCATAAAACACTCTGTATCATGAGTGCGCCAGGAATTCTAGAGCTACCAGTGGACCATTATTCAAATTTATCAATAGATTTTTAGTAATGTATTTTTTCTAATGTTATTTTTTATTTAATATTTAAAAAACCAAGGCGGGGGACACCCCAAGCTCACTATCAGCTGTTGGACCTAACCAAGATGGGTGTGTGTACAATGTACAGTGCATCAAGAAAGTAATACAAATATATTTGCAAATAAAAGAATGATATTTTCAGACTTTTCTAAACGTGACGCTACTATTTTGTCTGGTGCATTTTGTCCATTCCACCATTTTTTGCACAAAAAAAAAAGTCTTGTGAAACGTATATCATAAATCAGATATCATGATTTCCCCATATCGCCCACCCTTGACAACCAAAAATTGCATAGTTTTAATCATTCTCTCAACACATTAATGTGATCAACCAATCATATTTCCACAAAAAGTGAATGGGCTTTAGTTCAGCTTTTTATTTGGCAGCTCTCCTCCTCTTATCTAAGCCTGTTGATTCTTGCACCTGTCTTTGTGTCATTACGCATTCTTGCATGATGTCAGATTTGGGCATCTGTGCCAGTCTCTGTCTCTCACTAACTGCCGTGTGTGTGGGTTCAGCACAGCCTGCATGTTCGCCCAGCAGTCCGCCGCTAACCCCCACCTGGAGCCTGCACTCTGTCCACTCTCAGCCCAGCAGTCCAGCTCCAGTGCAGGGTAATGCTGACCACTCTCCTGAGGGCAGGGTCTGCTGTTCTGTTCCTCACAAACAGTCAGGCTCTTCTGTTAATGCATGACACAGCCACTTCCTATTTAGCGTTATTGTTGGAATGTTACTCTGTGGGTTTTGTTTTCTTGCCAGTTTATTAAGTACCCCTCGTACCTTCGGTCACCGGAGTGTATCAGAAACGACTACCTTGGTTTGTGGATTTTACGATTACTGACTGTAACCCATCTGCTACTGCACAATTTATCAGCCCTTCACCACCCCATTAAATCAGGGATGCACAGTCGGAACTGACCGATTTATTATTTTGTTGATATCTTATGACGTAAATAGCTTGAGCCAGGTAAGTGCACTTCTGGTGCATTGGAATGCTTTTGCCACACCTGCATGACTTATTGTGCTAAACAGCCAATTGTCTTTCAATGTAGCATTTAAAATTCTATTTAAGTAGACCTCTTTTTTTTTTCTTGAAGGATTGTAGTGCTAGTTTGGACCATTACAGAGTAAAAGACAGTGTGAGCTTTAGGTATTACAAAAGTTCTACTTAAAATCAGCTGAAGAAAACCATAAAAACTCATTAAAATGGTCGTTACATCAGTAGAAAGGGACCACCTTAGAAATACAACTAACCAAAGATTATACATTCTTGGCGTAGCAATGACACCAACATAGTTGTGTCATGCTAGCGTGTGTCATCCTGACACGAGTGTATAAGGCTTAGCTACATGACTGGGATTGTTTTCATATTTAAAACGTGAAGCTAAACCTGCCTGATAATCTCTGGTTAGTGTATGTACAAGACAGATGTGCCTAATAAACTGGCAACACAATGTAAATGTACTATTTTGATACTATTTTAATTATTACTGCTAAATGTGTTTCAGTTTGAAAAACGACAGATGCTTTGGGTAGCAAAACTGAACAATGAACTGTAGCAGTTTTCAAGGCGAAGTCTTACCTTTTAGAACTGCCCCCCCCCCTATATTTCTCAGTTAAGCACTTGTTTAAATAGGTCTAGGCGTGAATACGCGTATTGTTTGTCTCAATTATAAAGCATTAAGTACAGCAAACGTAGGGCAGCTCTACTTAACCAATCACAAAGCTATGAATGTGCATCCCTCTTACGCTGACCTTAAAAAGCATGTTTTGTGAAATTGACTCATCGCCACAAAGGGCTGTCATTTCCAATCCACCCAACGTTGGTTATTCCATAATCATGTATATGAATTTTAAATTCATGTCATCTACCGTGTTTACCATAACCCCATGCTCACCCTCATCTGTCTTTTATGTTTGTATGAAGTCAGTTCACTGCCTGGACTATCCTCCCTGTTTCCGTATCTAAGGGCTGTGCTGTGTGCTTTGTCTCAGGTATGAGCAGAAGGAGCCCTCGCACGCCGCTCTCGGACCTACAGGGCACCAACAACGAGCGATCTCCTCGGTAAGGACTCACCGGGCATCACTTTACTCGTTCGTTGTGACTTTACGATGAGTCAGATTTACAGTTTTTCACTTAATCCCAAATGTAGTGGATTTACCAAGCTGTGCTTGGTTTCCGGATTTTAGTACTGAAAGCTAAATAGGCTAAATAGGCAATAAACATTTGAGGGAACTCAGCAACTTTTTGTTTTTGAGTGTGTGGTTATTTATCCAGGAAACTACAATACCTAATCAATCGTGTAATTTTATATTACTTTGTATTACACTACAATTAATTCTTTAAATTTTTCCAAACAAGTGTCCAAACACTTCCACTCATTTCCACACTATTTATATTATTTTATTTTATTTTATTTTAATTTATTTTATTTTGTTTTTTATATATTTATCTGTACAAAGATGCCAAGAGGAATATTGGTTTATGCAGTAAGTTAATGTTCTGACAGATGAGTCAGGCTTGATCTCCTCTTACCTATACAGCAGCAATGATAAAGAAGTATGTTCAAGACATGAATATAATTAGATCTTTGTTTAATGACATATTTTCATTATCAGTTTAGTTTACTGAGTGGTGAGCCAAGTTTCTGTTCCATTGCTAACTTGTTGATATCATCTTTCTGAACATTTCTGTTCCACCTTGAATTATGCAGCAGCGAGAACGTAACGTTTACAGCTGGAGGCGAATTGGAAGTGCTATTAAAATTTAGTTTGCTTACACATTGTTTATCATTGTAACATCTTTTCTATGCAATTTTGTCTTGCTTCAGTCTTTGAGAGAAAAGGAGTGAGTTTTGAAATTGGAGACTGGCTGTGCTCATCCTTTAGCTAAAATTACCTGAACAGGACCCTGATATCATGTGCTTTGAGTAAATGCTATTTTCTCCTAGTTTTATGATAAATGTATTTAAAACAGTGATAAATAAGCCATTTACTCAGAAAACGGTCACGTAAACAACCCGAATACCAGAAATAAATACCAACATACTAAAGAAATTCTTGAAATGTAACATTTTTGGCTGTATTCGCCTCGTAGCTCCACTGTGAAGCTAAAGAAGCAACGGTCAGACACCCAGCATCCTAAAGTAAGGGGACTTTAAAATTGTCACCGTCCTTTCAGTTCACTATTATATTCACTATTGTTTTGTTTTCAGTAACATCCCCATTCCTAAACGTTTAAAACCTTTATCAGCCAGCTTCCTCTTTGTTTTGGCATTGGCTAGGAAGCAGTGTGTGTAAGATCTCCTCTGTATAATCGGAACACATGACTGTGTTATTTGACGAGAAACAATCCGTTGAAGATGACTATCTAGTCGCAGCACTTGTTAAGCCCTTGGTGTGGGTCCTTAAGGGGCAGTGATGAGTGTGCAGTGACCCCAAGGATGGCCCCCGGCCTCCTCCGCCTCATTCCTCCATCATGAGTGCATGGCACTGAGATTAGCCTGCATGTCCTCAGCAAGTGGCCGCGGGGCCCGACTCCACAACAGCTCTTTTGTTTGCCCGTAAAGTCCTCCTAATGTGATTTGCAACCGCACACACTCGGCTAGGTTACTAAGTGACCGCTAAAACCCCACGCAGCTGCTTCCTGTGTGATGTCAGGGAGCAGCAATGCGTTCACCCAGAGACTCCGAGGACAGGCCTGGGGGCTGATGGTTACTCGCTCTCTGCAGGTTCTACTTCAGCACGCCTACAGTGATCTGCAGAGCCTCTAAATTACTCCCAGCCTCACGTAGACTTTACAGTCTTTCCCTGCTGAAGTGAGCAGGATCCGCTCCGAAACGGGCCTCACCGCATCTGCTTCTGATAAATAGATCGGCGAAGGAGTCCAGGATCATGTAGCTTGCTTTTTGTGCTGGAACTATAGGGGGACTCCAGACAATTTGATCAGCTTTTTACACACAAAATACAGCTGTTTCTTTTAGTTCTATGCAGGAATTGGATGAAGAATCGTCTAAACTTTACACTTTAACCTGTAAAGCACTGAAGGACAGTTGCTAAGATTTTGAAGAGCTCTTCACATACTTCAAAAGTGCATTCTATTACTGATGATGCTTTGTTCTAAGCATTTAATGTTACTAGAATGAAAGGCAACAATTGATTTGATACGGTTTTTAATTCTGGGGCAGAAATTCAGTTTTATTTTCAGTATTTTGATATTCTGTACACTCCACAGGATGTTTTGGTGCAAATAAATATTCTTATAGGATGTTTTTAAATACCTGCTGCAGTGCCCTTATGGGGTGAGGGCGCAGTGGGGTGACCACTGATGCAGCTTTAAATGTCCATTGTTTCTTATTGGGTTTTCAATACTGTAGCGAGAATCCAATATACAATATTCATTCAATATTACACAATTAAAGACTTGGTTTGGTCAGACGCCTTTGTGAAAAATGCGGTTGGTGCATGACGTTTTCGAAGTTGCACTAAGATTAGTGAAATTAGTCAGGTGTGTCGATTCACCTCCCCTTTGTTAGAATCCTCCAGCAGAGGCTCCACCTGTGGAACCTTCAGATATTTCCCTTACTTTCGGCAATAGTTGGGAGCAATACTGCAGGCTTCCTGTAGCCGTGAGCAGGGGTGGTATTCTCTGCCTGGTGTATTTATAGATCCAGACTGCACTGTTGCCTCTGAGCAAAGCTAATTTATTTGCACAAGGGCCTCTGGCTCATATTGCTTTATGGAAGTACTATTATTTACAGTCCCTGTGCTCAGCATGTCCGTGCATGCCAGAGGTTTAAATCAGCCGGAGGTACTGGACTGGCTGTTATTGTTGTCAGAATGCCTCTGGACCCAAGCTTTCCTGCCTGGCCTTTTTCTTAAACATGTATCACTAAATGGTTCAGGTGATAGGCTAAACGTGCAGAGACCTCCAGAGCCCATATCACAGCTTTGCTGCAAGGCGAGGAAAATATACTGCAACCTTTTGGAACCCAATTTAAGTTAATGTAGTGTTTTGGAAGACACACTCCCAAGCTCCTTTCTATCATTGGCCCTGTATTTTGTTAGTTTGTTAACAACATTGGGTTGGTTAAGGGGCAACATGAATTTAAACTGTAAATGTAATGAGTGGGTTTTACATTTGCAGTTAATCTAAAAAAAAATCACTCGGCAGTCCATATGGAAGCTAAGCTCCATCATGGTTGTGATGTCACACCCATACATCACAGTTTGAAATGTATTGTTTTTCCAGTGTCCCTGCGGATTGCAGTCTGAACGTAGGAGTTTGTTCCAAAGATTCCGGTTTGCTTTTTTAAAAATAAGGCAAAATACAGGGCAGCCAGTCAGAGAAGAGCTAAAGATACCGGTCCTAAAGATGCAATCCTTAAAAAATAACATCATTAAATCCAAAGGATGGAAAGAGTTTGGAGTATAAAACCACAAAGTACAGATGTATGTCCTTTTTAAATGCAATGCAGTAAGATGCCGTTTTGTTTTACTGTCCCTACAAACCAAACCAGCAAGAGGTTCTGTTAGAAAAGAGACATCAAACGCCGTTCTCCTATTACCATGTGAGCTAGATATTTGGTCATCCTAATAATCTTAGGAATGCACCAAGCTTGGTTTTTCAAACACCCACACCATAAACCACAGAAATGTCCCCAACTGCCATAGGTTTGAGTACCCATTCACCCATTTATGACTCGATCTAACTGTGTGTTAAATTGTTCTGGCGAGCCATTTCCAGTCACATGGGCATCAGATCTGGTGCGGATGCCATCAGTCCCAGCCTTGTGCTGTCTCTGTGTGTGGTAAGACCAGTGGAGCAGGTTTAAATCACAGCCACAGCTGCAAAGTAAACCCCTCTGCACCCGCAGGCCTCCTGCTTGCCTGTGGAGATGGATGGACTCTTCCCAGGACACCACAAAGTGGATTGTACTTTTTTCCGCCTTTTCCTCTCTCTGTTTTGCCCGTGCCTGAGTGGTTTGTGTTAAATGGTTTATTCTGGGATTAGGGTTAACCATCCCCACCACTGAACAGACACAAGAGCTTCTGTTTGTCCAGCCAACAGGGTAAGCAGGCTTTACCTTGCAGCTAGAAGGACGTTTACAACCGAGACCGAGTCTGATTGGCTCTCAGACTGTTAGTCCAGTGCTGAGACTTCACTCTCCTGAAGCTAATGCAGTGTACTCAAGCCAGGCCTAATGAAATAGGTGGTCATTTTTTCTCTTTTCTGTTCACATTAGATGTCTATTTTTTTTTAAATGACTAAGAATATGAGGAAACACTCCAGTTTCAGGACAGTGTGCGACCCAGAGTAGAGTATTAAGTGCTATATGTCTATCTAAGAGTAATGCAAGTGCGTTAAGAGAGGAGATGCTCTCTGAACAGATGAGAATGCAGGTTTTTGAAGGTAAATCACATTAGATTTCAGATCTGCTAAGGACCACGCTTACCCAGTTCACATTACAAAGATGAAGGATGCAGACTTTCTGCCTGAATGTGTTAACATTAGATTTCTTTTTGTTTGGTAAGATCTATTGAGGACCATGCTTGAACAGTTTTATTTACGAGGCCTGACTTCACTAGAACCACATATTAAAAGGATGACGCTCAAAACAAATAACTGTAGTCACTGTGCGTGCTCTCAGCAACCCCAGCTGTGCTGTTACATTAATCATACTTGCTCAAGGAACCCCGCTGCTGTTGTCTGGATAAACTCTGGCGTCGTATGTGGTTGAGAGTGTGTGGGTGTGTTGGTTCCTGATCATGTGTGTCTTTTGTTCGTCAGAGAGGGCCGGAATGGCCGCGTTGGAAGACAGAGCAGGCTGTCCTCTGCTGGCTCCGTCAGCGAGGAGGATGGGATCTTCATCAACTCGGCCAGCAGCAAGCTCCTGGAGAGAGCCCACGGCATCCTGATGTAAGAATGGTTCTTTCTCCTCGTGACAGAGCTCTTCAAGTGGTGGTTCAGCCAAAAGTCAAACACGGTTTCTCTCTGACCTGACATGCAGTTGATCAGTTAAGACATGTTTGGTGCTTCACAGATGAAAAAAAAAATCATTTTGAAAGCAAAAATTTCGTCTACGCTTCTATTTTCATGGATATTGTCAGAAAACACACAGCAAAAGACTCATTACCTGTAAATGCAGGACTGAACGCCACAGGAAATCCTTTCTACCTGTGGCAGTAAGACTGTATAACTCTTCCTCGTTCTGCAGATGATCCTTTTCAGCCTTTATCTCATTCTCTCATGAGTATCAGTTCAGTATAACTCATCAGTTTTTAATGTTTTTACTGAATGTTGTCTCTTCACCTGCTACACTCTTATTTTATTGCATTCATCATATTTTCAGTGCTTTTTATAACTACTTGCACTAATAATCTATTTTATTATATCTGTTATAATTACTGGTTAGTTTTTTTGTAAATTATCTTGTTCTGTTTGCACTATTAATACTGTGTTTTTGGGTTTTTTTTAAATCCTTTATTGACTTATCTTTATTCCTCTTGTTGCACTGAGCATGTTTATAACAAAAGAATTTCCCTCGGGATAAATAAAGTGCTTTTTTATCTTATAACACTGCTCTCAAGTGTCAGAAACCACACAAGCAAGCCTTTCTGAGAGGTGGGGCAGGATTTAGAGGTAACCAGTAGGTAAAAGCTTCTGTTTCTTGGTAGCTACGTTTGGCTTGTAGCTCCAGTACAAAAATAAAGTGCCGTCCAAAACACGTCTTGGTTGATCAACTATGTTTTTATATTGTATTAATTTGATTACACAGGTCAACAGGTCAAAAGCATCAGAGATAAGTTTATTTGGGTTTTGTAGTGTTTTTCATGCTGAATTCAATTCAAATTTTCCTGCAGGTACAGTGTGTGTGATGAAGCTAGTTCTAT
>JBBPCW010000037.1:3162990-3177884 GCA_037974425.1 Phenacogrammus interruptus
TGTGTGTGTGTGTGTGTGTGTGTGTGTGTGTGTGTGTGTGTGTGTGTGTGTGTGTGTGTGTGTGTGTGTTAGGTATTCCTGCGTGAGGTGGAGCGGCAGCGGCTGCAGGACCTGCTCCATCAGGAGGTGTTGAGGAGGATTGTCTGTCTCCAGCGCCGTTTCCGAGCCTTGCTGGAGAGGAAGAGTTTCCTGAGAATGAGAGAGGCCACCTGCCTCATACAGGTACTGCTACTGCCTCTCTACTTTCATATTTCGTCTACGGAAGATTCTTGAAGATTTTTCTCAGTTGCTCTGTACAGCCAGTGTTTTGTTTATTCAGTCATTTGGTTGACTTGCATTGATTTTCTGGTCATTTCCATCCATGTGTGACATTAAGAAACTTTTTGGGGAAGTTTACTTTGTCATTTAGAGAAGAGGTTTAGAATCAGCAGCTTAGTTCCTGCTTATAAAAGAGGACCACTCATGAAAGAGGACCACGGTAACAAGGAGCTTTTCTTGATGGAACAAAAATAAATACACTCAATGCAGAAATCTGAAGCGGAGGAAGGACCTGTGAAATATAGAAACAGTGTATATGCTATTGGCAGTGAAAGCCTGCATAAACCAGCTTGAGAAAAGTGTTCTTATAACGTCAAACATGTGAACAAATCAAATCATTTTAATCATTTTAAGCACTGCTGGAAGAATCTGGGGCAAAAACATTGCATTTATTTGGTCTATCTTGATCATATTCTCTAAAAATGATACTCGTTTCAGGTTCAACAGAGCCAAATTAACTTAGAATTCAAGCAGAAAGTCCAAGTCTAAGAGAGCAAATCAAATCATTTTCAACATTTTCAATATTTTTGCATTTCTGACACGATGCTGGAAAAGTTAACGGCTGAAACATTGCATGTATTTGGTCTAATGTGTGTGGGTGCTGTCACTTACCAAAAGTCATTGTATTGGCTTTCATGTGCAGGACTGGTGGCGGAGCTGCCAGGTCAGGCAGAGGGACGAGTTAGAGTACGATCATAATGTCCAGCAGGGAGCAGCACTGTGTATTCAGTCAGCCTGGAGAGGGTTTTGGGAGCGCCGCAGGTTCCTCCTATGGCGAGAAGCTGTACTGGTCATCCAGAGAAACTGGAGAGTATGCTGCTATAGACGGGGTCGAGCTGCTCTCACAATCCAGGCTGCCTGGAGAACCCACAAGGCCAGGGAGCACTACCTCCAGCAACGGCGCATGGTCATTCTGCTGCAAGCAGCATGCAGGGGCTGTTTGGCTCGGCAGAGGTAAGCTACCGCCCTCACTACAGAGGGCTGCTTTGTTTAGCCATATTGCTTAATAATGCAGGCAGTTTGTTGGACCCTAAAATGAGCTGGATCAATCCAATCCAAGACCTAAGCTTGTTCATGCCCAGGTCTTACTGGTAGTCAGCCAAGCAGAAATCTCCTGATTCGTTCATTGCTAATGTTACACAAACACTCCAGCACTAAGTATGAGCAGTGTGTTGGGGGGAAAGTGTAGAATTGTCTGAGTGTTCCACACCGAGTGGCCAGGGTGCTGTTCTTTTTAGCAAAAACGTAGCATTTAATTTCCAGCTTTTTGAATTTTGTTTAGTCTTCAGATGGACATGTGTGCAGTCTCTCGCCTGAGGAGGTTGTTTACTTCAACAGCCTTTCTGACTTTTTTAAAATCTGTAGGTTCAGAGAACTAAGAGAGCAGAAGCTGAAGGAAACCCAGCTGCTGAATGGACAGATAAGCCTGTCTCCAGAGGAAGAGAAGCTAAGAATCATGGGTCTGGATCTGAGCACGTGGGAGGACCGCTCTTGTGACGAGCGAGAGAGGAGCCTGCAGCGCCTCAGTGAGACCGAGGCCTCTGAGGAGGAGCCACACAGGGAGGCCTTGGAGGAGATGCAGGTAAGAGGAGGAGAAGAAGAAGCAGCAAGAACCCTGGCGCAGGTGGTGGTGCGAGAGAGAGCGCGGACTCTGGACGATTCCAACCAGAAGACGCGAGCCAAGAGGGAGAGCCGGCGGATGCGGGAGCTGGAGCAGGCGAAGTTTAGCCTGGAGCTGCTGAAGGTACGGTCTACACAGGAGTTTGAGGAGAGACGCTGGTCCATAGAGCTGCCCAGTGAGAGCATGCAGTCTCCTCAGGGCACCCCAGACAGCCAGAGTTCCAAAGGCAGCTTTGAGCTGCTTAGCATGGATGACTATCCCAAAGACAGGGCACCGTATGCTGAAGCTGAGGACCTTGGCTCTCCTACTTCAGCACCAGAAGAACAGGATGCATTCTGTGCCAGCCCTAAATCAGTTGTTCCACCAGAACCCCTTGTACCTGAAAGTCCTAAAAAAGAACCAGCAGCTCAGCCTGTGCTTCCAAAACTGGAGAACTCTCTTCCAACGTTCTACGTCCCTCCAGTAGAGTCCAGCTCTGTAGTCGCAAAGCCTAGTGTGGGTACAGCATCCTCCAGCACGCTGCCTGAGGCTCCCGCTAAGTCTTTGAAAGACAGAAGGGAGTCTTCTCGTAGACCGGTGGTGGTAGTTATCAGCATGCAGAAGGAATCTTTCCTGAATGAAGGGAGCAAGTCCCCAGAAGTCAGAGACAGCTCTGCTCAGACCAGCGAGCCTCCCAGCCCTGCTCAGGCCGATGGCGGTGGGAACCTGGCTGTGCTGGAGAGACTGGAGAAGCTGAATGAGGAGAAGCAAGAGCGTCGGAAGCAGCAGCAGCAGCAGAACGAGAAAGAAATGATGGAGCAGATCCGCCAGCAGAAGGAGATCCTGGAGAAGCAGCGCAAGCATTTTGCCCAGTATGAGCGGGAGATGTTTGAGAAGCAAAGGGGTGAGGCCCTGCAGAGGATAGAGCAGAGCAGGCTGGAGGGCTCTGGAGGAGCCGCAGACAGATGCAGCTCAGTCGTCGCAGAAAGAGCTCCCATAGCCCAGCCTGAGCTGGATCTCATCTCAGGTTCACCAAGAGCTCAGGTCAAACAGGCCGCACCCTCCACAGTGAGAGAAAGGCCGAAAGACAAGCGCACCGTGCCTGATGGATGGGCCCCCAAATTGACCCTGGAGTCTCGAGATGGTACGGCTAGAGGGAGCCCACATAAGAAGCCCCCTACACCAAGTGTTAACATCAACATGGGAGAGAGGCCTGGGAATATATTCTTCTCGCCTAAAGACAAGGCTTCCTTCTCAAAGTAAGTGTGAAGCTTTTGACTCCCTATAGGGTGCCGTCATTCACAATTCTACTCTTCTTTGCCAAGAAACTAATTTCATGGAACCTTAACAAATGCCTTGCAGGTTTGACAAGGAATTCTCCAGTCAAAGGAAGTCACCCGGAGTTCAGAAAGAGGCCGCCCCCTCAGATTTCAAATCCTTGAAAGCACAGAAAGGTCGCGAGGTGAGGAAAATAAACCATAATCTCACATTCGACACCACTAACCCTTGCCAAGTAGGGGTAGCTTTTCAAAAGCCCAAAGAAATTGTATCATTTTTGCTTTTCTGTGCATTTTTGTATGTAATGTAATATTGTAAAACAAGGGTCTTCTGGATCACAGGAACATCACACACATTTGTGGTAAACATCTCTGCACAGGGAGGGGGTGGGGGTGCATCTTGTTAGAGGAGCGTTTTTATACTTGTGTTGTTATTGTTTGGTTGATCAGGTTGGCAGACCAGGCCATAAAAAAGCCCGCATGGCGCGGACGCGCTCAGACTTCCTGACCCGCGGTTCAAATGCCCCGGGGGAGGGGGAGTCAGAGGAGGAAGAGTATGATGAGACCCCTCCGTCTCTTGGCCAACCCCTCCCCAAGCAGGACTCAGAGGGTTTGACACTAGAGGCGTGTCACAGTGACTCTGAAATGGTAATTCAATTGGTCCACGCTACCCCTTAAGCAGGCCCAACCCAACAGCGTGACCTCTCTCTACAGCTAACCCCTCCAGAACCTCCTGATAGGCCTCTGTACTCACCACTCAGAAAGCTGCAGCACTGTAGCTTCTACAATGTCTACTGTCCGATGGGAAACACCTTTTGAAAACCGTCCTCATCTGTGATGGCAACCATATTTTCTTTAGTTTGCATGTGTTCCTTTGCTTCTGTGCGCATGTCCCTGCGTTTTAGAGGGAAATAAGTAGTTGCGCATGTACCTGATTACCAGAAGGTAAAAGCATTTTATTGCATTTGGGCACTGATAGTCATTCAATTTGTTTTGGGTTTAGCCATAGCATTCCTATTTTTACAGCAACTCAATACTAGTAATAGTTTTTCATTCAAAAACATTGGGTTGGTTTAATGAATGAAACTGATTGTAGTACGAAATCTTTTGTAGTATTGACAGCCACACAGATCTGGAGAACCCGTCTCAGAAGTGTGTTTTCCCTTCAGAAATGAAAAAGACTGCACTTTAACCCACACCGCGCTTCACATTCTGATTATTGCACTAGAATAGATGGTAACAGCCACTGTAGCTTCAGGTTGCCTGCATTCCACAGTGCGAAACTCTGCTGTCCGCAGATTCTGCTAAAAGCGTCACCCTGTTTTAATGATCACTGCATGCTGTAGGCACCAGCTTTCTCTCTTTCTCACCAGTAGAGCCTCGCCTCAGAGCGAGGTGCAGGACGTCTGCGGCCACCCTGGCCGTTTCCTCACTCTGTAAATGTTTTCATTGCCGCTCACCATTGCTTATCTTGTCTTCTTTTACTTTGTCTTTTACTTCTCTGTTACTTTTTGTAACAAACTGTTTATCTGATTGTGCTGGTAAGTGTTCCCGTTCGTTCGAAGTGTACTCGCAGTTTTATTATTCAAACTTCAACATTATTGTGTGAATGTGAAGAGACACCGCTTGCTTCCAAGAGGTATTGTCTTCTGAAGATTTTCACTTAATACAGACCACCCTTCCATTTATTTATTGTCAAATCACCCATTAAATTGAAGTTATTCATGTTCAGCATCAGGACAAATAGCAGAAAATTGCACAGAAACCTCAACAACTTAAATAGTACAAAACTCTTTGCCTTATCACAGCTTTTTGTGAGTCATGCTTTTAGTTTTCTGCAGAAATCTGCAGGGATATTTTTTCTTATTTCTCACTGATTGCTTTTTTCTGCTTCCCACATTCCAAGTAATTCCAACTACAAATGTATTCTTCTGTTCATAAAGCATACTTTATCACAAATGTTCAAATGTTATTCTTATCTTCTCACAGTGGAATGATGGACAGAAATTTTCCCAGAAATGAAAACTATTTGTTGATTTCAGGATCAGAAATTTGAATGAGGGTAGGGGTAGAGTGCAGCGAAGTACAGAGTGGACAAATTAGATACTGTTAGATTTTATATTGTTGAGTCGTTTTGTGTTTAATTTCTGCTTTTTAAATTTCTGTTATGCTGTTATAATAGAAATTAAATAAATGAGAGGGTGGTCTCTGTCTCAGTACTGTCCATATTTGGGAAAAATGGACATATTCCTGACTGTCTTTTATAAAAGTAATTTTACCTATTTGTTTTTTTTTTCTTCTTTTTTTTTTTAAAATGCTGTCCCCAAGATGAAATGGCAACTCTGATCTCCTCTAATTTTTAAATTAACTGTGTTGTCATTTTTCAGCCATCCACACCCACTGAGTCACAAAAGAGAATGCACAAAACCATGTCGTCTGGAGACCTGGGCAAGACTGAAACCTTAAGAAAGAATTCACAGGGAGATGGAAGGTATTTACAATTGGAGGCAGCATTATTAATTTAGTCAAATACACTGTATGGACAAAGGTATTAGGACCTCTTGAATTCAGGTGCCCCCTTTACATCCAGTGAATCCTTCACCATACCAAGACATTTTGGACAAAACTTTGGGCACAGTATTTGGGGAACAACATTTTCTATTCCAGCATGACTTTGTTAAAGTGAGCTCCATAAAGACATGCTGGCCACACCCCTAACCCTACCTGACCTCAACCCTAACCAACACCTTTGGGATGAACTGGAACGGAGATTGTGAGCCAGACCTTCTCCTCTAACATCAGTGTCTGGCCTCATAAATGCTCTACAGAATGAATGGACACAAATTCCCTCAGAAACTACACCATCTTGTGGGAAACCCTTCCAAGAAGAGTGGAAACTGTTACAGCTGCAAAGCATCAACTCCATATTAAAGTCTATATTCTCCCTGTCCCAATACTTTTGGCCATATAGTGTATCTTTCCCCAGTATTATATATTAAAGTAGAGATCATTCTAGGAACAGCAATGTGGCTTTTTCAAACTGATTTGAGAATGTATGCGAATGGAAATGTTTTTGTTCTCAGGGTTCGGGGTAAGATGCGCTTCTGGACGAAAACGAAGCAAGCAGAGAAGAAATTATCAAGAGAGAGGCTAGTGTGCGGCAGTGACACCTTAGATGGAGACTACGCTGACACCGCACTCCTAATGGCTGAAGGTGTGAGGAACAGCCAATAGGTCTTAATCAGCTGTTTCCTGCATGGACTCTTTGTGAGAAACTCTTTGTGTTTCTGTCCATAGGAGAATGCCTGTCCCCGCCGCACAGCCCTGACCTCAGCACCCAGAGGGAGTTTAAGGAGAACAAGGAACCCTCGCCCAAAGTGAAACGGCGCCGCAGTGTGAAGATCAGCAGTGTGGCTCTAGAACCCACCCAGTGGCAGAATGATGCACTGCAAATCCTCACATGTGCCAACGATTACAGGAGCATGAATGATTTTCTCATGAAGAAGGTACAGCTCTGGCTTTACTTGGTCTGCAACCTGGTAAAGTGTACTTTCCCCAAATTAAAGCAAGTTGCAGAAACTAGAAGTTGCATAGAACTGCTTTTTTCCTCTTCTGGTGCAGATAAGAAGCTGATACTGTGTCTTCTTTAGAACAGCTTTAACTACAGTTTCACACTGAATAGTCCACACCCAGGACTCATTCTGGGGTCAATCAGGGTTAGAGGCTTGTTTTCACACAGGAGAATTACTTTTGAACCAGGGATTAATTGCACCACATTTGTACACATGGTTTTTGCAAAGTGACTGATAATAGGTTCATACTCAGAGTTTTATTATTACGTTCCTTTGGTGGGCTGCTGACACCATAGTCCCTTTAGGAAAGCCCATTCACTGAGAACCATTTTGGCAATTATTTCCATTCACAAAAACTCCAATGAAAAGCCAGAATAAGATATTTCAAATCATTGGTAAAATCTGATAAAATAGGATAAATATCAGTGTTTATAGCATTTGGCTCAAGTCCTGTCTACTTGGCCTTTTCTTTATTGGAGAGCATGACTCTGTAATACAGCTGCAGTATTCAGAACCTGCAACTGGGGTGCTGTTCTTAAGATTGTTATTTTTGCCAAATGTACTCTTGGGACAAGCAACCGCTCTAAAAAGCTCTACAAAAAGCTCTAAAGCGCTATTTTTAATTGAATTTCTTAATGTAATCACATCATAAAAGCCCAGACCTCTCAAACAAGCCCTGTTCAACCCTATATGAAGAACGATCCAATCCTCCGAGATCCAATCCATTTTCTCCTGAATTCAGCCCATTACTAATATAGAGTGTTTGAATGAATGCCCTATTTTCACAGATCAGTGATTTGGATACAGAAGACAGTAAGAAGGACACAATGGTGGATGTTGTCTTTAAAAAGGCGCTCAAAGAATTCCGTGTGAACATTTTCAACTCCTACTCCACAGCTTTGGCTGTGAGTATTTTAATTTCCTTCTGTTAAAACATGCACCATATTACTCTTGCACTGCTATGACAGGATATAATACCTACTTCCAGATTCATCCTGGTCAGTTTTTGCTTTGTGCTTCGTTTGTGCGCAGATGGATGACGGGAAGAGTATCCGCTACAAGGATCTGTATGCGCTCTTCGAGCAGATTCTGGAGAAGACCATGCGGCAGGAGCAGAGAGACTGGAGCGAGTCGCCTGTTAAAGTGTGGGTGAACACCTTTAAAGTGTTCCTGGATGAGTTCATGACTGAGCACAAGCCTCTGGACAGCAGCATGAGCAAAGTATGCCATTTATTTCTGCCTCCTGCATCATGCATTGCATTGTCTTGTTCTGCATGATCACGCTTTTTTTCTCGCTTTTATTACAGGCCCCGAAACCAGACCGCAAGAAGAGGAGGAAAAAGGACTCCGACATTGTAAGTGTAATGATGAGCTGCACTTTATTCATTGTGACCAATGAACTAAGGCTTCTTTGTTTATACTTTTTACTTATTTATTTATTTTGCTTGTGACCATTGTCTTGTGTCTTTATTTTTCTCCAGGTGGAGGAGCACAATGGGCACATTTTCAAGTCCACTCAGTATAGCATTCCCACGTACTGCGAGTACTGCTCCTCCCTCATCTGGATGATGGACAGAGCGTGCGTCTGCAAACGTGAGTTTGTGTCCTCGGTCTCGAGACTCCTCACCAAAATGGCCCTGACCTCAATTTAACATAATCAGATTGTTTACCGCCAAACCCATGGCTTCTTAAGGGCATTCTGCTCCCTTTCTGGACAGTTTGGCTTTGTCAGGCAGGATGTTTTCCTCACATCTGCCATGTTACAGTGCGAGGAATGTTGGCTTCAGCTCGAAACGTGTGCTTTCTACACGTTGTTTGACTTTACCCAGAGATGTGCGTGAGGCCTGAGGTTGGGTTTAAATAATGAGACTCATTGAGATGTCTGTCTATTGTGTAGTGTGTCGGTACGCCTGCCACAGAAAGTGCTGTCTGAAGATGACCACCAAATGCAGCAAGAAGGTAAGGAATTTCCCTCTGTAATCAGGATCACATGTGATTGGCACTTAATTCCATGTCATGAGACAGAAATGATGGTAACCCTGACTGTTTAACTGACTTTATAGTTGTTTAGAGATGAAGTTTAAACCACTTGTTTGTGTTGTACGCAGTACGATCCTGAACTGTCATCGAGGCAGTTTGGGGTGGAGGTGTCCCGACTGACCAACGACGAGCGCTCGGTACCTTTGGTGGTGGAGAAACTTATCAACTACATTGAGATGCATGGCCTCTACACAGAGGGCATCTACAGGAAGTCTGGCTCCGCCAATAAGATCAAAGAACTGAAGCAGGGTCTGGACACAGGTACGGCACTGGAAACAACCATCAGAGACAATAGCAGCCTGGTTGCCAGCGTGGAGCTCTGTTATGGTTCACCCTGAGGAATAACATGATCCGCTGTTTGATCTCTCTTCATTGTTATCTGTCCCCTAGATGTAAACAGTATGAACCTGGACGAGTACAACATCCACGTCATCGCCAGTGTTTTCAAGCAGTGGTTACGTGATTTGCCCAATCCCCTTATGACCTTCGAACTGTATGAGGAATTCCTGAGAGCCATGGGTAAGTGGTTTGCCTGGCTGAGGTCCAGTTTAATTCTTGACCTTTCCTTTTAACTGTTCTCAGGTGTTCTTGTAAACTTGTGTGTTAAGCTCAAAGCAGATAAAGACCCAGTTTATTGGTTAAATGCTTTTTTTTCTGCACTCTGTGCTATTCATAGAGTTAGTAAAAAGTATCTTGACAAAACAAAAAAATTAATGTCCAGGCCTTCAGGACAAAAAGGAGGTCGTGCGAGGTGTGTATTCTGTTATAGACCAGCTTAGCAGAACTCATCTAAACACTCTGGAAAGACTCATCTTCCACTTGGTCAGGTAGGTGACAGATACTTCAATTCTTGTCTTTTATGCTGTAATATGATGTGCTCATATGCTGTACCGACTATCAAAGCATCAGTTTAAGAGCATTTGTGTAATTTCTGTCCAGGATTGCTCTGCAAGAAGAGACCAACCGTATGTCTGCCAATGCGCTGGCTATTGTATTTGCCCCCTGTATCCTGCGTTGCCCTGACACAATCGACCCACTGCAGAGTGTTCAGGACATCGGGAAAACCACAGCGTATGTTACGACTCTTCACTCTGTAGGGTTAGATGAAGGCTGAGGGTTTCTCTGTTCACAGACAAAGATGGCAGTAGAGCTTAATATGAACTTAATGTCTTAATGTCGCACATGTCCGTGTTTCTGCAGATGTGTGGAACTGATCATTTGTGAGCAGATGAACAAGTACAGGGCCAGGCTGAAGGACATCAACAGTCTGGAGTTTGCCGAGAACAAAGCCAAGAGCCGACTGACACTCATTCGCAGGTCCATGGTGAGTAAAACTGCACTAGACAGGTTAAAGGGATACTCCAGCGAGTTTCAACACAGCCTCTATCTACAGCACCTAGAGAGTACAATCAGTTACCATGGATAATCATTTCAAGCTCTAGAAAGCAGCATAACACCAGTTGCCACTGGGCTCTGAAGTTCTATCAGTTTCGTATGATTCTGTATGGATACCTAAAGACTTTAGAGAAAATCGATGTATCCTGAGTTGCTTCGTTTCTGAAGAGCAGCTTTGCTAAGACATTCTTCTTTGTCTGTGTTAAATAATAGTTGTCCTGCATTAATATTTTATATTAGGCTTGAGTCAGAGGGTACAGAGAAACATAACAGTCTCTATAGAAACTGGCTGTGCGATTTAGATGCTGTAGTAGAGATTGGGTTGAAAATTGCTGGGTTATTTCTGTAATTGTGACATCCCATGTTGCTATATAACTATAAACCCAACACTCCAGCCCAGCTCTGAGCTTTTTAACTCTGTATTTGATCCCTCCTGCTTCTTTAACTCTGTTTCCTCCTTTCCCCATCTCTGTTCCCCTCTCCTCTCTAATCCAGAAACCTGTAGTAATCGCGGTTAGGTTTATGAGCATAGCCCGCAGTGCAGCAGCGGTAGGTACTCACCAACTCTAGCCTCATTGGTCCCGTCCGCGGTGTCCCAGCACTGTGTGTTCTGTCAGTCTCCATCGTCACAGCACACCAGGTCGAGGCCCTGGCCTTGTATCTTTGTCGCACTGTCAGATCACTTTCACTGGCTCTTAACCAAAAGCCTGTCCAGTTATTGTAATGTGGCACTGTACCAGCAGCACTTTGCTTTCAGCAATGGGCATTCATCCACGGCTGTGGCTCATTTCATGGTGTTTTGTTCCATTGAGTAACTTTGCTTTACTTTCACGCATAGGTTTCCCATCCCATCAAGCCCATGAATTAATGTGTTGTATAATTCTCTTTTTTTTTTTTTATATCTGGCAACCTGCAGTCAAACGCAGCCAGAAAGGTAAAAGCTAGTGTGAGCAGTAGATGTGTTTCTGTGGTGATTTTATTAGATGGGGCTTCTGTAGTGGCTAGTGAGTGATCTGAGTGGGAGAGTAACCTTGGAAAGCATGGCTTTTTGTAGAAGCAGCGCTTTCATTGAGAGCTTTCTTAAATTAAAGGAAAAGTTTATTTAAAAAAAAAAAACACAATTTCCAATTTTCCTCTTAAACCAAATGTACTTGGCATGTTTGGTGTTTTTTAGTTTTGCATTAGCGGTACAAGGCTCATTGTAGGAGTTGCCAGTTACCAAATAGCATCCTGCAAATGTTTGTTTCATTTTTGTAACCTTTCAAATGGTGATATTTCATTTAGAGATTATCCAGCAGTCAAGAAAAATAATTAGCAATGTGCTTATTTTATATATATAGTCAAAACAGTTATCAGTTGGATTCTAAATACATGTTACCCTGTTACTAATGATGTACAGTACTGGGTAAAAGTCTTAGACAGCCAAGAAAGTTGTTTTAAACTATATGTCATGGCAGTATATTTTTTTATTAGTAGTGTACATGACTATTGTCTGGATTAGTCCAGTTCCATTAACAGCACACTTGATTCAGTTTAACGAAGTCAGTTTAATGGAATAAACACGTTTTGAACAGGCTTGAACAAACAAGAAACCTAAAAATGAGATAAATTGACTAATTAACCATCATAACACCCTGTCATGCCCCCGATTCCCAAATTAATTAGGTCTGAACGAGATGATGTTTAATACTGCGTACTCTGCAGCTGCAGTTCTTGTGAGCGGTTCTGAGGTACTGATCGAACCAAGGTAATCACGTAATCCCGCGAAAATAATTGTACTGGGATAAATATTCAAGTCAGATTTTTGGTTCACCAGTGCAAAGTAAAGTGTATTGCTCTCACAGGCCATAGCAGTACAATCTAGTGTTTTGTCCAAATAAAGCAGCTGTAATGTGCCTTAAGCCACTTGACAAACAGACCTATTTGCTGAAAATAGGTTAAATTAAACTGATCCTGTTTCACCTTCCTAGTCTTTTTACCGGTCAACATCTGCCTGTATCCTATCTGAGTATCAGACTAAAAGCAAATGTAGCAGCTATTTTTTCATGCTGTTGTTTTAGACCTATAAATAAACATTTAAATAAACACCTGAAGATAATGGACCAAAAGCTGTACAGCAAACCATCTGCCATTATAAATGAGATTTGATTTAATAAATAACCTAATTTATGAGGGCCTGTCTACCAGTGTGCTGGTGACTTTAATTCACATGGCTGTTATTAATGGACATTTCCAGATAAAATGTTAGTCTATTGGATCCCAGGCGGAAATCTAGTGTTACTGTGTAATGTTTCTTTCTTTCTTTTTTGTAGTAATAATAAAATGAATGACAATAAGATAAAAGCCATCTTCCGTTCAGACAGTGTGTCTTTATTTGGCCTGTGAGTGAAATAGATCCCTATTTCCTTATTAGCGCTGCCCTATAAAAGATAAACTATGTAGTTTATTAAACAATGTTGAAATTAGTTCCTTATGGGACATACGCTGGCTTGTTATCCGTGGCCAAATAAAGGTTGTAACGCTGTGCTATTGAATTATTTTCCGTGACTGCAGTGACATTTAGCCTTGTGGCTCCTAAAGAAGCAAACATGCTCAGAGGAAAATTGAGAAAATGTTATTTTTGTTAAACTATTCCTTCAGGTTCGGTGCAGTAACTATCAGGGGTAACTCGACTAACGCGCTGTGAATTGTGTTTGGCAGGGTAAGGGCCGAGTGCGCAGGGTGAGCTATCACACTCCGTCTCCTCCGGTCAGCCCTCGCTCTCCCTGCGCCCCCGAGGTGATGGAGGAGAGCGGAGACGAGGAAGTGAGCAGAGACCCCGAGGTGACGGAGCAGCAGCAGGCCGCCATGCAGCAGGAAGAGCGGGTTCTGACCGAACAGATCGAGAGCCTGCAGAAAGAGAAGTGAGTGTGCAGTCAGGATGACCCCTTCACTGCTCAGAAGTTGAAATCATTTGTCATATTAATAATAAATAAGACATTTCAATTTTATGAACAACTTACACCCTGTAGGCTTAGGCTTGGCCCCATTAAATATTGAAAAATACCTACAGTGTTTTAGGAATAGGAAGTGTGCAAATGATAAATGATATTTTGAAATATGAGACATTATTATTTCTTTATTTCACTGAACACATAGTTTGTGGTTTTAGAATTATTTTTGAAATCTGGGAAGGTTTAGAGATCTATAATTCAATAAAATTCTATTGAATTGGATACATAGGCCATTAAATTAGTCATCTTGATTTGTTATACACATATAAACACATTTTATTACATTATTAATGTTTTATTCCAGTTTAGTGATTACGGTCTTTAAAGGGAAAGCTGAAATTCTGTACTTTCATAGGGAGGAGCTGACATTTGAGATGCTGTCCCTGGAGCCCCGAGCGTCGGACGATGAGACTCTGGAGTCAGAGGCGTCCATAGGGACAGCAGACAGCTCTGAGAACCTGAATGTTGACTCTGAAGGAGCCACTTCTGACTTCTCCGGTAAGTTTCTGTGGACCTCTCGGGAGCGAGCGGCTTTGTGAGACGCAGTGTGTGTCCGCTGTTTACTGAGGGTACCTCTACTCCTGCCCTACAGAGAGAGGCCCAGCACCGGCCTCCACCCGACCCAAGAAGTCCGAGGGCAAGGTGAGGAGGACTTTACGGAGACAGCCTGACTCGCTGGACTCGGTGGACTCCGCCTCCACAGCTTCATCCGTCTCCTCCTCTCATCTTCTCCCCGCCGCCGCGTCCCACAGCTTCCATCTGCGCTCCAAATCTCCCTCGCCCGGGCTGTTCCGTTCCAGCCCAGGCGATGATGGCCCGGACATGTCTGATCTGCAGGATAGCGAGGAGAAGCCGCGCTTCACCAGCCGGGGCACCTTCAACCCAGAGAAGGGCAAACAGAAACTACGGGGGGCCAAGTATTCACCCCTGAGGCACCGCGAGCCTCCAGAGGGCGGGGGGCACCATAAGAGAGAACCCGACCTTACGCCACAGCAGCTAGTGTTGTACGGCACCAACGAGTTCATGGTATGAAAGCCGTAGTGGCCACCACTCCTCCGCCCTGAGAGCTAACTTATTTTTCCTCGCTAGCTCGCTCATCGGCACCCCCCGTGTCCACGTCCACAAGCCAGCTGAACAGTCCCTAAGTGCCATGTCCACGGAGAGGCAGGAGGAGGGGGTCGGAGAGGCTCTGCCGGGAATAAAGTGCCGTGCCCTTAGTTCATTGGCTGTCTGAGACATGGCTGCATATTTGCTTCTTTTTTTAAAAAAAAGAAAAAAGGTTGCAGATGAAAGGGCAGTGCCGTCAGGAGCTGGGTAGAGCCTTAGGCAGGGTAAAGGGAATAAGAGAAGGCAGCAGGATAGCACTCAGCTACAGTCAGCTCTCCTCAGCAGATGCACTCGAGTTCCCCTCGCAGATCCAGGAGACAAAGCCATTGATAGTGCAGACTCCACGAACTCAAGCGAAACCATTGGCTGCTTTTGAAGTTTACAGTTTATAACCATGTTAAGCAGCGTGCTCTATAATTACATGTATGTATTTTTTGCTCCCAAGCCTATTTAATAAATTTTAATTACATAATAATAATTGTATTTGTATATCAATATAGATTTCAAAAATCTTGGAGACACCTGCTGTAGTTACTAGAAAGTGTTTTCTAACATTTTCTTTTCTTTTTTTTTGTTGTTTCCACATTATAGA
>JBBPCW010000037.1:3265561-3275630 GCA_037974425.1 Phenacogrammus interruptus
ATACACACTCCATATACATAGAAATATACATATATGTATATGTAGTGTATTTACTTATAATTATAAATGAATACAAGATCCACAAAGGGCTAGGGCTGGGGCAGAGACCCTCATGTTGAGTGGCCTGTTGCGATATGAGGCGGCCCCCTGTGGTGTGGAGCTGGCGGAGCCTAAAGCCTGAGCAGCTGGGACGTGAACATCTAAGAGTATCCACAGTGAGGGACATGCACCCCAAGGTTTTTTGTAGACCACTCTACACCCCAGGTCAGCGATCTCCATCAGTGCCCCGCCCCTCCTCCGATGTCTGGCTGTCATGGCCTTGAGCAATCCTTTTATTTATTAATAGAGTTTTTCTATCACGCCCCGCCACCTTGATGGAAATTAATTGGATGCAGTTGTTCGTGTGTCAGTCTGTCGCACGACGGGTCCCCTGCATGGGCCAGTATTTAACACACATCCTCAGGGTCAGGAAAAGTGTTTTTATTGTGTATGTTTATTTTTTTTGGTAGATCATGCCAGGTACCTGTCAGTCAAGCAGTACCTGGACCATATGTGATGGTTAATTTAATTGTTAACATTGTCTCGGCAGTCCCACGTCCTGACAGGTATTCATAGCGAAAGCATAATTGCATGCATTGTTGCAATCTGCTCGCTTCCATATGGCAGTCAGCGAGTGAAAGGTGGAGCGCTGGAGCTCTTTTTCAGCCGAGTTTCCTGCACTGTGCCGACTCCTCCCGGATCTCGCCCGGCTCGCTTTGATGACTGAGTGAGATTGAGTTCCAATCAGTGTGGTTAATTACTGTGTCCAGTGGAGGTGAGAAATGCAGCAGCAAGTGAGGCGGTGGGGAAATTACCTGAGTGCTCCCGGGATTCGGTATCTGGGAGCAGCAGCAGGTTGACTCTCGAACATCACACACGCAGCTTCTTATTTTCATTCACTGGGCTGCGCAGCTTTTCCAGCACCCCACCTTCCTCTCATTTACGCCTGATGTTACTGGGTCACACCTCATGTTTTTGTGCCCTTTTGGGATTTGTATCTGAGCCCCTATTATGTTCCTTTCTTTATGGAGGAGAGTTTCACAATTTTAATCGAAATGTCAAGAATCATTTGTTTCTTTCTCATTAGGGTCAGCAGTTAGTATGTTTTCATCATTTCCCAAAGTGAAAATAAGAACTCATTCTCTGTAGAGCACCTCTCTGCTTGTTCGAAGTTCACAATAAAATGTGTATTTGTTGAATTAACACAAAGCATAAAATGTGGTGTGTGCAAAAGTTATGGCACGTATATGTAGTATATCAGAAATGTGGAACTCAGCAAATTATCAGAAATTTGTGTGATAACTTTAGCTAAAATAGTCATACATTTATGTCCTTGTGAACTTATTTCACTGCACTTGACCAGATGTTTAAAAGTAAGGTGAGCCCACTATAGACTGTTTGACACAAAGACAATGCAGTTTGGACAAATTTACTTCACTTAAACTCTATTCTTCATGTGTCATTAAGCTTTTATTAAGCTTTTCAACAGTTTTCTGAAAATGTTTCAGCACCCCTGCTCAAATGTCATGTGTATGTACTCTGAAGAGAACAAGTACTTGTTTTTTTTGTTTAGAAAATCAACAGAACTTGTCATTTTTCTCAGTGTGTGCAAACGTTTGCACACAATACCACACAGTGGTGAGCCTGCTGGATACGTGGGGATCGTAGTTGTGGTGTGAAACGCTGAATCGTCCACACTGCATGCTCTGGAGAAATGTGCTTCCCTGATTTGCGGATGGAGCGCAGCTCACTTGGGTTGACACTGGAGTCGCTGAGGAGAAATAGCTTTTTCATTTCTTTCTTTACCTGAGGCGTGCGGCTCGCTCTCGTGGAGGATTATAAAGTCGCATTTAGGAGGAAATTGTCTTACTAAAGTACCTCCGCAGGCCCCTAGAATAAAGTAAATGTGCACATTTTGCTCCAAAGCCTCAGTACGACATCGATGCCAAACCACCTCCGACTCTAATTCTGAGCAGATGTTTATGCTAAACAGGAAATTGAAAGGATTGTTTACTTGTGT
Organism: Phenacogrammus interruptus; assembly: GCA_037974425.1. Classification (NCBI taxonomy): domain Eukaryota; kingdom Metazoa; phylum Chordata; class Actinopteri; order Characiformes; family Alestidae; genus Phenacogrammus; species Phenacogrammus interruptus. The sequence goes on from JBBPCW010000037.1 coordinate 3,267,621, forward strand.
TGAAAATGGTAGCTGAGATCCTTGATTTGGGATGTAAAAGGGACATGCTCATTTTACGAGGTGTGGCGTGATTGGTCGTCTTTCCGCCCTCAGGTTTTGTCCTGGGTTTACTGTACTAATCAGAGTCGGAGCTAATTCCACTTACCGTTCGATAAGTACAGTGGCAGGGGGACAGAACTGGCTGGAAAGTGCTTTACTTGGGTTAGCCTTGGAAGTGGCTGCGTTGCCAGGAGGAGGGGGGGTAGCTTGAGGTGTTTTGAGCTGAGAAAATTGGATCCTTTTCCTCTTTAATCTGCCAATTGAGCCTGTGCCAAGCCAATAAACCTGGCATGGAGGCCTACCAATCATTTTGTACAGTCTTTGCACCTTGGCCCCTTGCTGCGAGGGCAAAGGAGCTATCAGAACATCCAGACCGCCAGCGCGGCGAGCTGTGGCGGGCCGGGGACGCAGGCGGCGGGGAGCCAGCATTGTTCCTGGATCCTGCCTGGGAAGTTGGAGCGGACGAGGCATCACGTGGAGCACAAAAGAGAGGAAAGAAAAGTGCTGAAGACGACAAAGGAGATGTTCCACTCCATCCCTTTCTTTTCTTCAGCAGTGACAGTGACCTTTAAAAATGGCTAATCTTCCCACCCCTGCATTATCTCCGTGCCCCGGCCCTCTCTCTTGAGAAGGGGTCAGCATTTAAATTCATCACAGAGGCCCACTCTGAAAAGCCCACTCATTTAGACCGGCGACAACAACTTTTCTCTTTTTTTACTCTAGATCTCATTTTCTTCATGGCATACTTAATTAACATCCTAGGTTCCCCATGACGTGTTGGCCTTAGTTTAATTATTATTAGCTTATAGAAAGAAAGATGAGATTATCTGAAAGGCAGGGATGTCCATTCATGTTGGAACTACACCAGTGTTGCAGGTTTGTTGGATAGAAAAAGAGATTGCGTCAGAAATTGTATACATTTGAATGTGTGTATCAGAATTGAAAGATATGTACAAAATACCAGATTCTGGGACGGAGTAATCTTTCTCTGACTGTTTTTTTAAGCCTAGTCTTTGCTAAGGCTTAATTTCTTATATCTTGAAAAATACATTTCCATAAATAGTGTAAGTTCTCGTTACTGAAACAGATGTTCTCTTTACCGAAACCGGCCTTAAATTGGAGCGGTGAGTGCGAAAAAGGTGTTGCGGGGGACAAGGAACCTTAATGTGTTTTACTAACAACAGAGAAGTCGTGATAACTGAGCACATTTTAGTCAGTATACAAAATTAGACCCTAATTGAGTCTTCTTCCACAGAAAAAATGGAACCTTATGTTTTTCTGCCTGTGTGTGGGAGTGTAAACAGCCTTTTAAAAATGTGGCGGAGGATGAGAACATCTGTCGTTTTCCCACTAATTTTTTCGATATTACTTCCACTTGCATTTTTTATATAAGTTAATGTATTTTGAATCATTTTTTTCTGCCATGTAAAACCTCTCATAGAAAATGTATAAAAATTTTTAATGAATATTTTCATTTTAATTGCAATAATTATTCATTCATTGTTACACCATTATCTTTACTATGATACTGCCATGACACTGTTCATGAAAATCACACACATAACTTTGATCTTTCAGGCGTCTTTGGGCTCTATCCTTTGCTTCTGCAAGTGCACTAATAAGTCTTCCTCGCTGTGGAATCAAAAGACTCCCAGTTTTTGTGTTCTTACTGAAGCCGAGAGCCTCCCCTCTCATGTGGAGATCTCCGTGTCGTCTTCATTGCGCTTGGCAGTGACAGATGGAGGGGAGTGAGTGATGCTGGAAGATGAAGACAAGCATGGAGAGAAGCCGACAGGCTGGAGGTGGACAGACAAAGAGGCAGAGGCTTTTCCAGTCTGCCTAACGAGGCCCCGGCGCTCAGGGGTGGAACGATGAGGAGTTAGAGGGAGTGACTGAAAGAGAAGAGGAAAGGAAGTTGTGTATCTTGTAAATAAAGACTTTACCTGTGACAGCCCCATTACACCTCTATTGTCCATTGGCGTAGTATTGGAAATTAGGTTCTCTCTCTCTCTCTCTCTCTCTCTCTCTCTCTCTCTCTCTCTCTCTCTCTCTCTCTCTCTCTCTCTCTCTCTCTCTCGTGCTCTTTTGCTCTCGCTCTGTCTCTCTTTGTACTTCCAGCATATTTTTTTCTACTGAAGGGCAAACAGCTGGGAAGCTTTTGCTACTTAATAAAGAAAAGCCATGGGGCATGTTTTCCCCTCATGCAGAAAGAGGGACACATTCTGAGAGAAAAATATAACAAGCGTGCAATTTCAGTGCCAGTGATTGATGATAAAATCAAAATCTTTTATTAGAATATCTTTACTGTGGCATTTGAAACGAACAGCTCCTCGGTGCAGTGGTCAAACGAAGGAAGCTTCATTAGGAGCTGGTGTTTGGCCCTCTGTTCGTAAGTAAAGTGGCTTTTCAGAGCCGCCTCTGGGTTGAGGTCCGTAGGGAGTTGCGACCGTGGACCTGATTGGCACAGACTGCTTTTTGTGGTATAAAGCAAAGGGGAGCCAGAGTGCGGCTTCCTGCTGAGAGGAGACGGTGAACAGGGGGTCTTTGTGTTTGAGGAACGCTCCTGTGGCTTACGTAAGGGCGGGGCAGGCGTCATGAATGTGAAATTAGTCTTGTTCGTAAAGCAGCTCGAGTCTCGTCTTTCATACTTGGCTCTTAGTTCTTCCTCTGTGCTCATATTCTGGTGATTGATGTAAATCACTGACTGTCTGTTATAAGCATATTTATGTCAGAGTGGTGGGGGGTGTCGAGCAGTTCAAACAAGTCTGGGACGGGATTAGTTGTAATGCGCTTTGATTCCAGAGCCTCTTATGCAGTACTGAAGTCATAGTTAGGACAAAAATCAAACAATCTCAACCCAAAATCTACGAAAAGGTTGTTTTTCTCACGTAAACGGCTGAGTTTTATTTAATAGTTTTGTCTTTGAAACAGAGCGAAGGTTCGGCTCAAGTTCCATGAACCTCTTTGACTCCTCTGAAGTAGTTCAGACACTTCTGTGCTCATCTCCACAGCTCTGGAAATTCTGAAACTGGAAATTGCAGAAGTATTTCACTGTATAACATGGCAACTACCAAACATAATATTTGCATTGATGCTACAAACCACCATTTTTTTATTGAAGAAAAAAAATTAATAAGAAGAATAGTATGAGGCTCTGTGGTGTTATCAAATATAGCTATAACCAGTGGTTGATCTAAGTGGTACGAAAATACGCATGCGCTGGATAAACAGTAAAATGCGCAGCAGTTTTCAGTCTTCATCTCTAATAACCAGGTTTTATTGTCATATACAGATAACAGTGTGGCATCATTACTGTAATGAAATTCTTAGGCTCGTGTTCCCCCAACTTTACATAAATATATAGAAGATGAAAAAAATAAGAGAGAATAAAATAAAAATAACAAAATTTATAAAAACATTTGACAGTTGGACAGTATCTATGTATATATAAATATGGGAATGTAATGTATATGTAAACATTTTAGAAAAATATATGCAATATTTGGAAAATAACGTTTTGAAGAGTGTTTAGTATTTACAGCAGGGAAAGGTAATAGTACAGTAGGTATTATTTGTCTAGTGCAAATGTTGCAGTGAGGAATTTAGCGTGTGGAGTGCAAAACGATACAGTGAGAATTTAAAGAGGCATTTGTTTAAACCACCACTCAGGTAAGGCAGTCTATACTTTTTTATGCGTTTTAGTGCTAAATTGTTAAGAAAAACATAATTTTGTAACAAATATGAATGTAAATACAGCTAAAATTACATATAAAATATAACTGTATACATTTTTTGTACTGTCAAAACAATACAAAGCAGCTGTATATTACCTGCTGTCCTGTGACGTGTCCCTAACAGCTGCAGTCTAGCATTTCCGCATTAGAACAGTTTCTGGCGTGGAGCGTCTCCAGTGTTTCACTGAGTGTAATTGTTTTTTGTTTTGTTCTTCTTAGAGCTCTGTATTTTCACTGTAAATTTGATTAAATTATTACTGTATTTGCCTTATACCAAAGAATATGCATACTAAAAGAAAATGCTCGTATTTACATTCTACAGTACAGTCTGTACAGCGGTATTTACATTCTAGCAGTTTTCTAAACCAGTCCAACAATGCGGAGCATCTAGAAGGGGTGGTGGTCTGATGGACTACAAGCCTTTCATTAATCCATGGGTGTAAAGTAAGTTAGTAGCTGGAAAGCCCACTCAGAAAGCTCCAATGTGGCTCATTTTTTTTGGAGAGAACACACTGGGGTCTCTGTGAAGCAGGCTGTGAATTTTGTTGTCCCCAGATGTCTAACGTGTGGAAAATAGTTAAAATAAGGAAAACCCTTCTATGACATGATATGTCTACACATGATACCTCGTCCCATTAACAAAACTACATATGAGGACTTTAACTCTCCTGCAAATGCTAGAGGATGCCAGAGAATGAAGCTCAGTGCAAACACGTTCTCTCATCGTCTGCCTTGAGCCAAGCTTCCAAAACACTGTTTGAATGTGGACTAATATGGATTTCATGGGACTTGGTACAGGGGAAAACCCCCTACTTATCAAACAGACAGCCTCATTTTCTCCCGCTACCCTGCATGGAGGCGGCGGCACTTTTTGAAGTCAGACCCAAGGCACAATGGAAGGTAGAATAGATTAGGCTTCTGCTTGTGTTGTGCTTTCTGGCACTGATGCTCCCAGCCCCCTTCACTCCTGAAACTGGTTTTGCTTAAGTGTTGAGTGAGTCGAAATGATCATCCCAGCAGCGCACGGATCATTTGCTCATAATCAGCATCTTCAGTTGTTGTTTTCTGAACTGCCATATACATATTCTCAGAGCTCACTGAACAGTGGAAGTCGTCCTGGATCTTGTAAAATAGTCTTATTCTTGTGAAGAGGTTGTGGATGTTCTTGTGAATGTTTATGTTCAGGGTTTTTACTGTTGGAAATAACAAGTTGTCCAAGGGCAATGTTACTGATGTAGCACTATAAAAGAGTATGATACATCTATTGCTGTTTTGCTCTGTAGCCTTATCAACTGGCTAAGTTGTCTAAGGATTAGAAGTGACTTTCTCAAGGGCAAGGTGCAGATGTGTGCCTTACCTTTTTTAAAATAGGAAAATGAAATAAAAAGCTTGGAGAAATTATTACAGTGGAATGTGTTCTCTATGTAAAGGTGCTGGAGATGTACCCAGGCCAGCCATAGCATTAATACCGTTTTCAGTTTTCACTTTCAGATGTTTACAGCAAGAGAAGGATAAAACAAGGTTGGGGTTCTTTCAAGGCTGCAGGGTTAGCATGTAGACACAAAGTGTACTAGTTGTATTGAATTTTTGGTCTATACACGAATGTTCTCGCAAACGTCCTTGAGTCCACATAGTCTAGGTGGCCTTTCCATCTGTTTGTCTCCTGGTCATTAGAGCATTTGCTCTTGCCAAGTTAGCTTTACTCTAAGAATTCAAATGCCCTGCTGGTCTAGGGAGGCTCCAATGATGTCTTCTCGATACAACATCAAATTCTGTTTAACTGTTTTTAATGCTATAACTGGTTCTTAAGCAGTTGCCCTGCATTATTCACTGCATTTTCCTTCTTGACTTTGAGTCCATTCAATGTTAATGACCGTAGGGGCGTTTAAAGTTTGCTTCTTGCTTTATACAAGGTCTAAATGGAAAATGTGCTTACTGCTCATATCTTGCATCATCAGTAAATGTTTACGTTCACCTGTAGAAATTCCTTGGGGACATTGGAGCCACCTGCAACTCCAGCAGAAACACAAAAGAAAGACAAGAAGCTTCTATTCGGTGCAAATACCTGCAATACATCTGGCAGTTATTTGAACTTGAAAGCGTACGGATGGCGAAAAGGCTTCATTGAATTCACATGAAGAGGTTTGAGACCAAAGGGACATTTGAAAGCCTGGGTTTGAGAATCCCCTGTGCTTAGTAGCATCGACTCACGTTGGTTCAGCAGGCTGTGATGAAGGTCTCGTGTGGTTTTGAGCAGGATGACATCCTGTCTTGGTCTGTTCCACTGTTCAGCTGTTGAACGCCTGCAGAGGTAACCAACTTATTGCAAACAGTGAGAAAACGGAGAAAACAGTCTTCTGCTCCTGTTACGCCATGAGCCGGAGGGATGTAGTGTCTAAATCAGGCAGATGGTCCTCTGGTTTTGGCTGACGGCTTGCAGGGAGCTTTGCGAACCATACTGCCAGCCTCCCCGAGAGGTGCGGAACCACTAAAGATGCTAATGATTATCCGTGCAGTTCTGCTGATGGCCTGCAGGAGAGTGGAATTCCCTTCTCACTACCGGCGGACAGGCCTCACCATCTGCCTGCCCGTGATATCTACGTGGTCTTACCCCATCACTTCTGCGCAACCGTTGTGGGATGTTATGATGTCTAAGGGAAAGGCTCCCCACCGTTCCCAACAGTAACAGTAATCATGTTCCTGAAAAACGGCTCACCCTTACACAGTTCCTTTATTTTAAAAGGCAGAAAAGCTGCATGATGAATGTTTTGTGTCAGACGACTGTTGATGCTTTGCGTCAACACATAGCGGCATCCATCTTACCGGACTTAATTTGATCCAGATGTGTTTATGCTGGAACTGCTTCTTGCCTTGCAGCAATGCAAGGAGAACCTCTTTTTGCACATTAACATTAGCCAGACAGTGCCATTATCTTCTTTAGCACCAGGACTGCCTGGCCTATGACAAAAGCAGCTGTTGTATAGCTCTCAGCAGTGCTGCAGTGCTGTTGTAGAAGTAATCGGAAGAGTGGGAGTCAGCAGATAGCAGTGATAGTGTAAAGCTCCAGCATAGTGCTCATGCAGGCGCACAGACGCCTGACCACAATTGCTGCCTCCACCTCTATGAAATGTCCCACGCAGTCCATTACGGGCCAATCTGAGGGTGGAAGGGAGGAGAAATGTGCCTCCCTATAATGGTACCAACCCTTTCTGAGGCCGGTGCTAAAAGCCAGAGTTTGGTGACCATACTGTGCGAGACTGAATAGAGGGATACAATGTGACCCAAGCGGAATCCGGGGCTGCCTCATTAGCTGAAGTTGCAGAGTGATGCCAGATTTTGAGGACAGAGATGACACCCCCCCACCCTCCTACATTAAAATGGTGGTTCAGAGAGTTCTGCAGCTGGTAATGGTCGCGGAGGCTTGTAGCTCGAGCTTGTAGCTTTGCTTCTAAGTGGAGCGCAACCGGCTTCTCAGCGACTGTGTTAATCAGTCGGCTTATTATTTGGTGCTTTAATAAAATAGACCTTAAAAACCTCATTATTTTTTGTTCCATCCCTGTATTTTGGATAATTACGGTTATTTATTTAAACAATTTCTTGAGGGCTCTCGGGGCCCAGATTTGAATAATTTATGAGGGCAAAGTAATTGCATTTCCTTTGACTTCTGGCGGTAATCTTGTGACTAACTTCCAATTCTAACAAGTGAACAAAGAAGCAAAAATATTTAAATGTGCGTTGGTGTCCACTGGCAACACTGCTAATATGAGTTTGTTGTGATTAAATCTTTTCTCCTTTTTTTGTGTTTGTGTTTTCATTTTTGCTGTAATGGCCTTGGAATTTTCTCAGTCTTTGCATAAGGCAGACAGTAAGCACAGATGATGGGAAAAACTGTGGCTGATTGCATGTTATAGTCGTGACTAAGCCTCTCTTGTCTAATACATATTTTTTCATTACGGTAGTATGTGATCTTCAAACCCAGCCTAATCCTTCCTAGGTCATTCAGGCATTGTGTTCAGTAAAATGAAATATCACAGAGGAAAGATGAATTGACAAACACACTTCTTGGAAGGGGTAGGGCAACATCTAACGATCATTTCTGTCGATTAATCTGTTGACTATTATTTGACTAATCAGTCAAACCAACCTGCCCCAGCTGGTAGCCTAGTGGTTAGGGCATTCGCCCTGCGATCAGAAAGTCCGGGTTCGATCCCCAAGACCGCTAGGCACCACTGAGGTA
>JBBPCW010000037.1:3389622-3406811 GCA_037974425.1 Phenacogrammus interruptus
CATAATTTTTTTAACGCCGTTAATCGCACGGAATCTTCGCGATAACGGCGTTAACGGCGATAATTAAAACCCCTCCGATAATTAAAACCCCTCCGATAATTAAAACCCCTCTCGAATGTCTGCTACAGAATTCGGCCGGAAGCAGTAGATCATCCGGGAACTTCTCGCCTACTGTTTTTCCCCCATACTACAAATTCGGACATTCTACTCGCCTCACACACTGCTTTTCGCACTATATAGTATGTAGTATGCGATTTCGGACGCAGCCAGAGAGATGATCGCACGAACGAGAGACAGAGAAAGGGAGAGCGAGAGAGAGACAGAGTGAGTGAGAGAGCGAGAGATGATCCGCGCGCTCCAGAAAAATCACGAATGAGAGAGAGGCACGGAGAGAGCACGCGCGCGCGCGAGAGAGAGCGAGACCGGTTTAAAACGGGCGCGATCCGGAAAAGTCACGAACCAGAGAGAGACAGACAGACAGACAGACAGACAGACAGACAGCGAGAGAGAGTAAATCCGCGCTAAAATATCAAGGTGAAATCATAGCTTGGTAGTACAGACCCAGCTCCCAACCCAACTTTGTGAATAGATTAACGCGATATTTTTTTATGGCGCGATAAGAGTCTCGCGTTAATGCCGCGTGTTAACGCTGTTAACGGCCCAGTACTAATATATATATATATGGTATTCTGCAATTAATCACAGTTAATTTTTTAAACAAAAATAATTCAAAAAGTAGTGTATTGCACAGACTTATTTTCAAAGTGCTGCTGTATGAACAAAAGTGCAATAACGTTTGTTTTGCACACTTTAAATAAGTTTTTTCCAGCAGCAGTGTTCCCTTTAACACAGTCACACAGTGACGGATCAAATATTTCTGTAAATCTTAAACATTAGTGTAATCAAATCGAATATAAAATCAAAGCTATTTGCCAGGGCAGGGCATTCACGTTTATATGGACCAACTCCAATGACTGGACAGACATTAAAGTCCCTATTGGTGTAATGGTCAGGCGTCCCATTACTTTTGTCCATGTAGTGCATGTTGACTTGTAGGCATTTGTATTATCAATCATAAAATTTTAGACAGACGTTTCTTGTGAAATCAGAAATATCGGGGGGGGGGGGGGGGGGGGGGGGTGTACTGCTGTATACTTCTGGGAAGACTTTACACTATGGCTAGAACATTGCTGTGAGGATTTGATCGTGTTCAGCCACAATGGTTGATATAGTTCTGGAACATGGGGGCAGAATCAATATAACAACTGCAAAGGAGGACTAGCTCCATATTAAAGTCTATGTGTCTGATTGTAGGGTCATTAATGTCCCTGTAGGTGTAATGGTCAGACGTCCCATTACTTTTGTCCATTTAATATGAACAAAAGTAATGGGACGCCAGACGCCCGCAAAAAAAAAAAACGAGCGAGCAAAAATGTTTTCTTTTATATTTGTTAAATATAAACTGAAATATAAACTGAACAGCTTTGCCTTCGTTTTTGAGAACTGCTGACAATATTTCTTAACATTTCCAAATTAAAATATAGTTCTTTAAAGCATCATATTTTAAAGCATCATGTCAGTATGTTTTAAAATAAAAGAAACGATGCCGTGTTTACAGAACGTGAATAATTCAAAGAAGAAAAACATCTTGTTCACTCACAAAATGGCAATAATTACCTTTGATGGACTTCTAGCAGTGTTTTACCATCCTGGTCTCAGCGTGAGAGGAGAATGTCGATTACAGCAGTTTTTTTACTTCCTCATTAAATTAGATGTGATTCAGGTGATCACTAATCAGTCCCTCACGAAGCAGAATGAGGTGTTTGAGGAATTTAACCGACGCTGGCAGTTTTTTGGGAGCTGTAGATATCTTGTGCACCCTACTATAATCATATACAGGCATCACATATGATTCCTTGTGTTTCCACGGAGACGCTGCCTGTATAAAATATACATATGGAAAGGTAAAAAAAATATTGAACTATGTGAACAGATGATTAGAAACAGTGCTAACACAGCCCAGCTAATCTCCTGACAAACTACTGAAAATATAGGGACAGCTTTTGAGCAAAATAAAAAAAATATCTCTGTCAATTAATAAAAAAAACCAAACATTTTACTCTGCTAGGTCCGAGTATGATGGTCATATTTAAATACAGAATCAGATGATGTGTGGGCTTTAGAGATTTACTGGTTAATGTTAAGACGTGATAGAAATGATTTCAGCTTCGAGTATCTCCATGGATGCTGGTATCTATTGTGGACCCTCGATCCTGCTCCTGAACAGCTGCTCAGCACCTGACCTCATTTGTTAAGCGTCTGTTGTATGTGCTCGAGTCCTCAGGTCAGTTTCATGACCAAGTATCTTACTAATCCCTTCCCTTCTCATCACATTCATACTTTTAATGCAAGATATGCAAAGCAGTATGAAGTTTCATCTGCAGTTTGCCTTTGAGATTTTTTTGGGAAGAAAACATTGTAAGCCTTTTTCTTTCTGCAATAGAATTTTATATTTTAAATCATACTGAACCATGGAGCCCCTTATATATAAAGGTGTCCAAGCAACCATTCAAAAGACAGCCTTAGTGCCAGTATGATTTCATTAATTAGATGAGAATCAGTGTTTCTATACACTTGTATAGAAACATGACCAATAAAAAGCTTATGAGCTACAGAACATTATTTTTGCAGAATGGAGTGTCACTCCCCACCGCGTCCCCACCTTCCACCACTGTTGATTTGTAAGATTATCAACCTACTTGTCTTTCACAGGTGCTTAGAAATGTCTTTGGAAATGCCATTAAAATGTCTTGCAATTTCTATTGTTTGTGTGAACCCAGTTAAAACATCTGAACATTTTAGAAGTAACCTTTAAAAGCCGATTTTGAGAGTAGTGGACTGTAGATAACAGCAGTAATAATCAGCCCCAGAGAAGAGGAAGCTCCACTTTCTGCCCTTTTGTGTCCCTTTCTTGAGAAAAACAAAAACAAAAAAACACAAAACATTTTTTTAATTCCATCTTTATTATTCAGAAATACTTAAACTCTGGGAGTTCTGAAGTTCATTCCAACGATTGGCTGGGTGACCTGTAAACTGGGGAGGTTCCCAAAGTCCTGTAAAATAAACATGGGTGTCAGGTCACAACTATTTTTGTGCCTATAGCAGGTCCCTGAATAACTAAGGAAATAATTACTACTAGATCTGTCTATGTCTACACAAATATAGACTATCAGAGCTCTACAGGGAGCATCAGAGAGATGCTCGCAGGCAAGATTTGTGATTGCAGTCTTGTAATAAACCTATATGGGAGTTGTGTTTGCTTGCTATGCAGCCCGAATTCAAATGAGTAATAAGTTTTCAAACATCTCCTCATTGTCAGTTTATGTATCTAATAGGACTAATAACTTACCAGCATCCTCAGCATCTCCTTGGTGTCTGGATCAACCTCAATGATCTCCTGATCCAGAGCAGACACCTACGATTCATGATAAAAACAGGAGCATGTTATAATATGAGAATATATCAGTGTGATGAAACACTGTCCAGTAACAGTAAGCCTGAGTGATTTTGCATGAATGACACGGTCAGTGTTTAATCGAGTTGTGCAGTCAGACTCGAACACAAGCAACATTATGATCGTCTACAAAAAGCACACTTTAGAGCTGTAGATGCCACGCTGCTCAGGAATGATTTGAGAAATTCTGCAAATATAAAGTGGGGTCCACTGAACAAACTGGTCCAATCCATGGAGGACCCACATCTGAACCTGCAGGACATTGAAGGTTTGCTGTGGTGTTTGGCATCCAGACATTCGCAGCAGATCCTTAGAGTCCTTGTGGATTTCGTGGCTCAATGGTTCAGAGCTGGTTTAGTGGCATGAGGCGGGTGATTTTAACAGTACGGCTGAAAATAATGCCCTTTTTGTGTATTCTGCTTTTGAAAGAGACGTGACACTACTGGCTATTCAGATTCGTCACTCTTCACCCACACTATAACTAACCAACTCCACCAGCCTTCAGTTTCACCACTGCAATGTTTTTACACATACAGGCCTCAGATGAACAAGTAATGTCACCTATTGTGAACATTAGTCATCTGTGTTCGTGTCTGTAAATGAAAACAGGCTTACTGTGGATTCACTGGAACTTTATCCCCACCAGAGGACGCTAGGCCAACAGGCTCTAGTCATATTCAGAGCTGCAGGTTAAATCTTTACTGAAGAATGTAAACTCCGACCTGTTCTATCCACATTATAGAATGTTACTTACATACCGGTTTGAAGCATCAAATGTGTTTTTACCTACAGTACAGATTTAGAAACTTGTGGGCATGATGTCTCCTCTACCAAAACTGAAGGATAAGACCCTTTACTGGGGATTTTTCTTCTTTAAAATATGTCCTTTTAAAAAAAACCCCACATAATTCAGGAAAAAGAAGCTAAGAGGCCTCAACTGACCTCAGGGACATAGTTGTCTCTCCTCTCCCTTTCCTCCTCCTGGAGCTTGATGGAGATGCCCCTGACAGGAGCCCTCTGGATCCTCTTCATCAGATGGGTCACATACCTGCAGACAGAGGAATGAATGGACACTCAGGTGGACGTGAAAGTGGAGCAGCAAATAGACACCAAGCATGCAAAGTCTGTGCATGTCCTGTTTTAATGGAACTTTAAAAATTCAGTGTATGTATGAAATGAATAGCAAAAACAGACACTCAAGTAATGTACTACAAAGCATATACACACTAAATACACAGCTCCTCTTTTCAAACTGACTAAAGATGTGGTCAGTATCTGATGGATATACGAGTTAAGCAAGTCTGAAAGGTTGCAGGACTGTTCAAAGGTTCTTCTTGCAGTTCCAAAATCAAGCCTAACATTAAGTGGAATTTCATTCAGGCTACACAAACTGCCTAAATGTTGCTTGGTTGACATCAGTACTGACAATAAAAAGGATGTTTATATAATATAATCAATTATATTCTCATGCCTCATTGTGCTTTACAGAGAAACCGTTGAAGCATCAAGCCTGCCCTGAATTCAATATTAAGAAGTGTCCCAATACTTTAGTCCATAAAGTTTGTCTTGTTTTTCATTCCTCACTCCTGTAACCTTAGACTGTTTGTTCTTTAACCTTGGAAGGAAATTATCATGGGATGTTAAATATGGCACTACATGCCCTTCATCGGTTGAACCAGACAGATCAACTCTCGTGTTAGGAGCACAGATCTAGACCACCCCAATGAGGATCACACACCAGAGGACCTGCTGATGGGCTCCACCTCTCTCACTATTTTTCATTCAGCTTTGCACAAAATCTTCATCAACATGTGAATCCGAACAGGTGGTAAATATGTCTACAATATTTATTGCTGTCTACCTGGATACAGTGCCCTTTCCTCGTGATTCCGTTCTTGTGTTGCACCATGGTCATGGAGGCATGTTTCGTTTCACAGCAAACCTATTGGACTTGATAGATCAGCTCCCATGTTAGGAGCCATCCATGCACACACCCCAACCACCCCACTGACCGGCTCCAGCTCTCTCTCACGCACCCTGCAATCTTGTTAATCATTCAGCTCAACACCAAACCTTCGAAAACCTGTGCATCCAAACAGTTGGGAAACATGTCTACGATATTTACTGCTGTTACTTTCTGCTACAACATTTACGGCATTTATCAGACGCTTTTATCCAAAGCGACTTCCATTCCCTAACTATAGGGGACAGTCTCCCTGGAGCAACTTGGGGGTTAAGGGTCTTGCTCAGGTATGGTCCGGAAGCAAGTATCCTACCCACTGAGCTACCTCCACCCCAAGAACACAGTACCTGTCATAGTACAGTATTCATTCAAATTAGTACAGTAGCTATTTGCACAATACATATTCTTAGCAGGCTGTTTCACTGTTGCTGTTTTTCTTGCACTCTTTTTTGACATGTCTGTCCTTTTGTTGCACTATGGTTCTGGGGGCCCATTATTTAATTTCACTGTGTACTGCAGGAGTGGTCAAATCCAGATTTCCTCAAACACCAGTTAATTTCCAGGTTACATATGTTGTCTAGTTTGGAGACAGTGGCACTGACAAAGATAGGAAGCAGAGCTGAGGGTGTTAGTTGAAAAAATGTAAAGATTTGCACTGGGGCTGGCCAGAGGGGAAGATACAGAGGACAGAAGGAAATGCAGGCGGATGACCAGCTGTGGTGACCCCTGATCAGGAGCAGCCAGAAGTAGAACCACCACCAAACTGTGCTGGACACCAGCCCTCCAGGATCAGTGTTTGACACCCCTGTTTTACTGTGTATATGGCTGCAGTAACAACAAAGCTACTTGACTGGACCGACCCAGACCACCCTACAGGGGGGAGACCACGCGATGGCCTCCACCTCTCACTCACCCTGCGATCTTGTTTCTGAGGGGTTTGCTGGGGATGATGGCAATCTCCTCACACACCCTCTTGTTGACATGGAAGTCGTTGCCCAAGCGTGTGTAGTACTTCTCGATGATGACCCGAGCGGCCTTCTTCACAGTCTTCGTACGAACACGACCCTGTGAAACACACAAACCTGTTTAAAACTCATCTATTTAATAGATGCGGAGGATCTCTGCAATTCTAACATCGTCTACATGTTTTAGGGGATAAGAGGAGCCAGTTTGAAATGAATACGAGTCTGAAGAAGCTGTATGTTCACGGTTCAACTGACAGATTAGCCGGAGCTAACAGCTAAATGGAGCTCCTCTTTACAACAATAAAACACATTTAAACATCCATCTACTCACAAATTACTCGGTGCTTATTATTTCTAACAGTGTGAGAAAATTAATTTAGTGCTTAGGACATGAATAATTCAGCCACAGACACAGGATTAAAGTGGATTTTCTGAGGTCCAACTCGACTATAAACAACCCACCATGTTGCTCTCGGCCCGAGGAAAGGACCCGCGACAGACCAGGGCGGGGCAATCTGAGCTATGGAAGCAAAATAAAAGTCCTCGTGTGGACCGCAGTTAAAACTAGTTAAAACTAACGATTTTGCGAATTATTTAATCAATATTTATTATTTGTTTATTCACTAAATTGATTAAAAACACGACATAATTGTTAGCAGCCGTTCGTAGAGTGACGCATTTTCCCAGTTAAGTTTATATTTTTATTGGTTTTATAACACGGTCCCAAAGCAGCTTTACAGAAGTCCAGAAAAATAATAATAACAATAATAATAATAATAATAATAATAATAATAATAATAATAATAATAATAATAATAATAATAATAATAATTATTATTATTATTATTATTATTATTATTAAGTTAACACCGTTTGTAAAGTGTCGCATTTTGTTGGTTGATTTGTATTATTTATTTAATCACTTGTAATGTGATAGCATTTGTATTTTATTTTTAATAATGCGGTTCTAAAAACAACTTTACAGAAGTGTAGAACGAATTTAATTACAAAAGGGATAATAGCCGACTTGAGATTAATGAGTAACAACTGCCTGAAGTAAATAGACACTAAACGCTTTCGTGAACATACATAAAACATTTATGAAGAGTTGTTTCAACATCATTTTTCATAAAGACGACTCTTAATCTTTTAACCTCGGTGATATGAATTTTGACTTTTTTTTGGTGAAAACTTCAGAAATGACAAAACTATATTTTTTTACACTATACTGACAAAAGTATTGGGACACCATTGTTTGGAGGGTTTAGGCTGGACCCCTGAATTTCAGTCCTTTTCTAATCTAGAATCTTTGTCCCAGTCCCAGTGCACAAAGCAGTCTCCATAAAGACATGGCCTGGATGAGTGCAGTGTGGAAGAACGTGACAGGCCCGCACAGAGCCAGTGACCTGAAAGGGCACACACTCCCACAGAAACTTCAAAATATTGTTGATGGTCTTCAGAGAAGAGTGGAAGCTGTTATAGCTGAAAGTGGGGTGGGGTCAACTCCACGTTAAAGTCTTTGTATTTGAATGCAATGCTATTAACGTATGTGTTGGTGTAATGGCTAGGCGTCCCAATCCTTTGTCCATATAATGTATTTACTGAGGTTTGTTCTAATCTCAGCCAAAACTGCCATAAACCTGGTAAACATATATAACGCATTAGAGTCCAAACACATGCTTAGCTGAAGAGACATCAAAATATACAGCTTTTTTATTTTCACTCTAAAATGCTAAATATATGATAAACATAGGCCCAGGTCTACACTCTAACACTTCTTGCTGGGTCCTTTTCAGCACTTCATGCTCGTAAAGTCTGTCAGATTGTGGGGACGTTTAGTGTCACACCACACTGAATGACAGAATGTTGGTTATGGCATTAAAATCAGGGTAAAGCAAGATTGCAAATGAGTTAAATAGCCATTATAACTAAATGTTACTAAATGTTCTGTGCACCAATTCCCACTTCAACATTGTCTATTTCTGATCTCTCTACATCCAGAATAGTAAACAGATTTTATGATGCCCTGTCTTAAAGACTGATAAATGTAAATGATCTATGTTTTGACTGGATGCTTTATACAGTGCCTGGTTCAAAAAGCAGCTCAAGCTAAAAACACTTTCAAACTTTAGCGTAACTGGGCGGGGCTAAACTGCAATAACCAGAAAGGAGGTATAGAATATTATATATACCCATGTAATGCACTGAAATTTATTTTTTTATTTTTGTGGTGAAAATGTTTTTACGCGATTCAGGCACTTAAGATATTGCTCAGTTTAGATAATAAATACAAAATCCACATCCTGGTTGCCAGATCCTTCTCACGGCTTGTTGCACAGCTTGTGTAAAGACGAAACACTTGAAGACAACACACGCAGAAATTGAGACAATTTGTTTTATTTTACATAAAAAAGGGTGCAAACTTGAGTTTCCCTTTAAGAGTGGAGGGAATAAAAATTTAATTTGAAAGGTTAAATGTGGTACTTCATATGACTCCTCAGGAAAAAAAAATAGGCATTTAAGATTAAGACCTTTCTGCAACTTAAAAAAAAAAAAAAAAAATGGAGAAACAAAGACGGGTCCGTCACAATTGAAGCCCTTGACTAAGTGAAACCATTCAAAATACATTAACATTCATATTTCAACACAAAGTCATGATACAGTTTCAGATTCATTGTTTTATAGTTCATCATCTTTGAAAATATGGCCAGAAACAGAAAGGGAATGACCTTTTTTTCAGGACTGTACAATTCAAATCTTCCATTCATTTGGGGGGGAAAGTTGCTTTTGTCTCACAGAATCATGTTTAAGAAACATGGAGAGGAAACAAAGTGGTGATAATGTTGACTACAACTGAACATTGCAGCGCTGTCCAATTCGAACTCCTGCCAATATAAAGTTCGTTGAAGGATGTGGCGTTTAAGCAGACCTACGAATCTGTTCACATTAAAGTATTTGTTCGACAGATTTACACATTGATTTAACCACGTTGGAGACAAAATGACAAGTTCAGAGGGGAAAAAAGGGCTTTGTTGCACAATGGCAATCAAATGACAGTGTACAGTAACGAACTGGAGTATGGAAATCACTTGCGGGACTAAAGCTGATCTTAAAAAGATGTCAAAACTTAAAAGCAGCTTTTTATAGAAGCTAAATGATTGCAAGTGTGAACGGAAAGTGTAGAAATCTCATGCCCAGAGTGTACATCGAATAAAGTCCCACATACAAGTATTTACCATTGCTTTCTTATCCGTAAGCCATGCACATTAATGAACTACAGAAACACTGACCTTCCACCTAGTTTTGGAGTGGCTTAATCTGCCCATTTGTTACTCCTTAAGACATTTTCAACTTGATATAACAGCCAAACACTATGGAATTTGTTTGGATTTCTCAGTCAACTTGACCCTGAAAGAAATCCATATAGACCTAAAAGAACTTTAAACCCTACTGTGTGTTTGTAAGAGTGAGAGGGGTATTAAAAAGCAGGCTGCTACTTCGAAACGTGGAAGCGAGTTGTGTTGGTTTGTCCTTATTTTGCATTGATGAGAGCTAGTAGTCATTATGATGGCCTCAACCAAGAGCCCAGTAAAAATGAACAAGTTCTGCAAAGCCTAATAGTACTGTGCAGAATGTCTGTGGTTTCAGTGTCTAGAGAAGCATTTCATTAAGTCAGATCAGTTTCAACAAGATGTTTGACTGGCCAGCAGATGGTGCCGTACTCCGACGCTTTCTCGCACCCTGGAACTCGCCCACACAAGCCGATGCCCCCAGGGTGCTCTGCCCCCATTACTGACATTTAAAACCCTAAAAGTCTCCCCTCACCTGGAAATTGGGGTTAGAAGTTACCAGCTGGGCTTGAACTAGAACCTTTGTCTCTTACCCAAATCCTAACCCTAACTAACACTGATCCTGGATCAGGGCGGAGAGCTTCCACCGGATGTCCACAAGACCAGCAATAATCTGTAACGTCTGTCATGTTGCCACGCCCCGATTCTGACATTGCATTATCCTGGCGACAGGCTAACGGAAGCGCATGGGACAGGAGGAGTGTGAGGATACACTCGTCTTTTCACGCCACTCGTTCTCCCTTAAAGCGAGCACACGGACACACCTGACAGCAGCAAGCATCACATGTCCAAAAAATACTAAATCCTCACCAAACACTCGTGTGGAGGCACATAATAATATGCGATACAAGAAAACGTTAAATTAAAAAGAAAAAAGAAAAAATTAAAAATAAGACCATCGAAAGAAGCCTCTCCCTACACACTAACGGGGAGATTTGCAGAGTTTCAACGGAGTAAAGTAGTATTCAAGTACTTTTCACAAAATAATTTAGAACCAAAGTGACTCGAGTCACACTGGATGAGCATAAGATAAAACTCTACATAACCTAAGCCTCTGTAATATTGCTCACAATGCAGTCATGTTTTATACACACTGATGACATGGCAGGTCGTTCGTCCGCCCTCCCTCTACGGACCCCCGAACCCTGGGTCGCGTCCGCTTTTTCGATCTCGTGAGCAGAAAACTTTGATTTCATCCAGCTTCTGAGGGGATACAAAGCATTAACTTGAGCCCTGAGGGACACCCAACACACAAATTTAGTACAAGAGGTCTAGTCAGTGAAGCCCACCAAGCAAACGGTGAAACTGGGCAGTCTGGTTCAGCATCTTCATCACTAGGTCCTCTAGTGCTGAAAAAAGAAGAAATGTGCCCTCCTCAAAGTATGAATTTGGTCCAACATGTCCATTCGACCATCTATTTGGATCATTTAAAACAAGTCACTTTTCCCTTGTAATCCAAGCCCTCAGGAATTCTCCTTCTGCTTCACTGGACCAGAAGTTTAAACACCGTGGGCGCGCCACTATCACCAGCACTGAGTTCTGAAAACACCCTCCTCTGTTTCTCAAAGGCTTTAACCTAAAGGATGACCCTCAGGGTGCCCGAAGCCCAACAGTAAGGGCACAGAACAGTACAGGCAATCGACAGTTAAGGTAAACAATGGGTTAATGAAAGTGTAGTGCAGTCAGACTCTCCCATGGTTCCACTCACTCTCTCACGCTGTTCCCAACGTTTGTATGGCCAGGTGATCAAAACAAAAACAAAGAGAAGACAGTTATAGAATTTCTTACACTTTTCAATTCACATTTACTATACATTAAAAAAAAAATCACAAACATGGAATTATGCTGTGGACAGGCGTTCACTGAAGGGAAAAAAACAAAAACAAAAACAAGGCAACATCACCACTGAGATCACAACTTTCATTCCTTCAAAGCCATTTTCTGCAGCAAAAAAAAAAAGGACTACAGTACTCTTAGCACAAAACTCCTCGGGAACATATAACCGTGCCCAAATCTGAATGGAACTCATGGGCTCTAAGAACTGCCTCATCCTATAACTAAGAGATCAAGGGCGGTCCTACTGCAGAGCCTCACATGACCAGTACATGACTCTAGAGCATTTACAAATGGAAAAGGGACTGGATGTGAAATCAAACAGCCGGTTTTACAGTAGTTACTAAATATTGACCTGGACCCGATTTTGGTGTCTACGATTAGCTTAATTTGAGTGGGCCTGGCTGTTCAGGATTCAAATGCCCCATGCTGAGTCACTGGAAGTGGACTTAGACTAGGAGTCTACCACGTGAGAATAAAGGCAAAAGAGGAGTTCCGTAGTGTCTTTCTGCAGAGCCCTAAGGCCCCGCTCTGTAGTGTAGTGTTAGTTAAGGCATTAAAATCGAGACGTTTTCAACTGGCAGTTGGAGCGCCTCTCCGAGACGGTGCTCCAGGTACTACCATCAGTCTGTGTATCCTCCAAAGTCCCTCAGCGACTTCTACTTTGCATTGTAGATCAGAGCTGCATGCGCTGAAAATGCCCACTGAAACTGCCATGGGCCGAGGAAACGGGTCCTAAACAGCCATTACTAATGTTCACGGGCGGTACTCGGAGCGAAGTTCTGCATACACCTAGCCGATTCTCCATTCAGACACGTTTAAAAGCATGCACCGTAGAAGCACACACTATGGGGACGTAAAAGAACGTTTAGTCACCCGCAGACTGCGACTGAATGTCAAATAGCCGCCCTGGCACAATAAACAGTTATTCTCCCCGGGAATCATTTCCATTTCTATGGCATTACAATAATTATAATCATCGTCATCATCATAAAGAAAAAGAAGAAACAACACATTCAAGCCAGGGGCTGGGTCCCAGAAATCAGATGAGAACAAGGAAAGAAGGAGCGGTGAGAACGTGTTTTCTGATACAAACAGAACCACAGAGCGTAGAGGAGCAGAAAGTTTCACTGGCAAGTTCAGCTCTGAAATCCCAGCTAACAGAAAAGAAAGAAAGAAAAAAAAATAGCAAGTTCCATGTTAAAGCGATACAATATCACAAGAGGAGAAAGCAGCATGACTGGCTGGTAGGTCGTAGTGGGTGGAGTGCTTTAGAACAAGCAGCTTAAATACCATTCACTAGAACTGAGGAATGTGCTGAGGCTCACATTCGCGCCGGGCCAAGACCCGAACCGGGCCCTTGAAGCTTCGTCCCATCTCTCGCTTTCTCCCTCAACCTCAGAACAGAGCAAGGCAGCACATTGCCACAAGGGTCAAAGGCCATGAAGACAACGTTACCAAAACAGCCCCTGTTACCACTTTACACATGGCTGCTTATTTCACACATTTACATAGTCCACACGGAAAAGGCCTGTTAGCATCGTTAAGACAGTTAGCTTTTTCGTTTAAGATGCTTACGCTAATTTGATTCAATAGATACACAAAGGAGCGCTGCTATCAATATTCTAAGGCTTTGACCATGCAGTCAGGAGGAGCCGAAGACGTGAAAAAGCGTTTAGGTGTGAAAAGAGGTGGGTTGGGGGGTGATGAGACAGGCTGGCTGGCAGCAGCCTGGCTCTGGGGTGTGTGGTGAAAGAGAAGCGTGTGGAAGGGCAGGCAGTGGAGAAGGTTCAGTGTGTGGATCCAGCATGGATGAGGCTCCTCTGACTGATGGACGCTCCATCCAAACCTCTCCAAAGCTGGTTTATGGAGGTCAACTCCATGATTGCCACCTCCAACGAAGAGGGTTTAGGGGGGAGAGAGAAAAGTAGTAAAAAACAAAAAACGAAACAAGAAGCATGACAGCAAACGAAGGAGTGCAACGCTGTTCCAGTGCTTTGAGATCCAAATGGGTACGTATATATCCCAACACAAGGAACCCGCCCATGAGGCCCGGCATCCACATTCCACTTCCCCGCAGGGACAATATGTGCATGTCTCTCATAGGTAGGTCCCCTTGAGGCTATTCATCTTGAGGGCATTCTGTTGTCTTCTTTTGAATAAAATTTCTTTATTAAACGCTCTTAAAACAACCAAAAGTGGGCAGGGTGGAGGGGCTGCCAGATCATTTGTGCCGTGGGGTGTTCTTCTTCCTCTTCCTCTTGAAGAAGCAGCAGCACCTGGACACATAGACGAGTTATCATTAGTACAAACTAGTATCAATCAGAAAAATCAAGAATCTTTGGCTGGTCACACGAGCCATCAGTAAGCATAGTAGCAAGCTTCAATTCAAAAGAGCGACTGGAACTGACAGCTAGATTAGGAAAAGTACTTTGTTAAATAAATGTGTGCTACATACAACCAGAGCTGTTGTAGTCATGAATGCATTAAGTTTCTATGTGCATGTAAAGTAAGCGGAGTAAGCTGTTAAATACTGACCAAAAAAAAACAACCAAAAAACAAGTAAAGACACTCACACACACGCTTATATTTTTAGTGAGGTTAGAGTAACACAAGTTCAGACATCAACAACACGACAAGATGAACCCATGTGAACGACTGGAGGAGCATGCAGAGGAAAGAGAACAGCTCCAGACTGACACATAGAAAAGTGGTACAGTTCACTACAGCCGTTTCTGGGATGAAGGTTCCATGTCTCTGCATAGCCAGTCAAATTTCAGGTCGGCCTATTATATGAGCTAAAAGATGCGCAGTCCAAAATAAGGTTCTCTCTAAAAGAGTCTTTGGAGTCCTCCACATTCATACTGCAGCGTTAGCAGCGTTAGTGTAAAGTTTATCATATTACTAAAAAGTGTTCAATTTCATTTGTACTGGCCCATGCCACCTCACCCTATAACAGTGTGTGAAAGAGCTCCCTCTGTTAATGTAGACTAAGCAGCATGTAGGCCAAAGTGCCGTTTTTGTTTTAGTGAGAAAGCCTGTAACTGTTTCGGGCTCTGTGCCTTCAGGTAAGCTAGGCCTATTTGCCCACAGTCTAGGCTGGTCCACTCCCCTTAGGTTTTGATGTGGACTGGAGAGAGGGACTCACCACAGGTTGAGCATTTTCACGCAGCTACAGAAGAGTGTGAAAAGAGAAAAGACAGAGATTATTACACAGTGGTGAGACGATGAGACAAACCTCATGCCAGCCACATAAGAGAAACAGGGGACACACAGAAGATGGGGAGAGAGAGATAGAAAGAGACAGAGCAAGAGTGAAAGAGCAATAGAGATAGCGAGAGAGACAGAGAGAGAGAGAAACAGAGAGAGAGAGAGAGCGCAAGTGTGAAAGAGCAAGAGATGGCGAGAGATAGACAGAGAGAGAGACAGAGAGAGATAGAGAGAGCGAGAGAGAGAAACAGAGATAGCGAGAGAGAAACAGAGACAGAGCAAGAGTGAAAGAGCAATAGAAATAGCAAGAGATAGACAGAGAGAGAGAGACAGACAGACAGAGTGAGAGAGAAACAGAGAGAGCGCGCAAGTGTGAAAGAGCAAGAGATGGCGAGAGATAGACAGAGAGAGACAGAGAGAGATAGAGAGACAGAGATAGAGAGACAGAGAGAGAGACAGAGAGAGAGAGAAAGAAATTGTGGGGAGGAAGGGAGTTAGAATATTGATGCAAACATATCTGCTGCGGTCAAGTGCCCCATTAAAACAGGATAAACGAAAAACAGGATGACGCCAAAATGTGGAGGGGCATGTTCCATTCCAGTTAAAGAAATAATCATAAGAAACAAACCATTTTAAACACCAGAGGCAAAGAGGTAGTTTTGAAGACAGAAGTAGGAGTTTGAAGAAAGAAGAATTTGAGGGCTCAGATGATGTTGCCCAATATAAAGTTTAAAGGACAGTGGAAATAAAGAGAAGGACAGTTAGACAGTTAAGTTCCAACCAGTGAAAGAAAGACAAAAAGGGAAAGACCAGAATGAGTAACAGGAAAGATTTCTAATGAGGTCAAACACTGTGATAACCATGGAAACCCTAGCGTGCCTGTTTCAGCCCTTTAATTGGAAACAGCCTACAACATCGCTTACTTTCAAGTCTGTGCATCAGTAATCAAAGATGGGCAGCTATTAAATATATCAAAGCACTGACAAAACAAAAGTATCCATAATTGTACCACAGGAAATTATTATAGTTCTATACACGCATCTAAACGAAACACTGACTGAAGGGCACACCGGACAGAACTAATTAAAAGAGAATTATGAACTATGAAGTTGCTGCGTGTGAGTGATTCTCGGTAGGAAATTTTAAAAATCCACATATTCATGTTATATTTTGGGCCAAAACATCATGAAAAATTATTTTACTGATTTTTAAAAAGGTAAAAATGCAGAACATCGATAATACTAAACCCATACTACGGTCTGAATAACCCAAATAGTTGTTTTCGAAGTGAAAGTACACATCCTCCACAACCACAATAACGCGGAAACTGCAGATATCCTCCGCCTTTTTTTTTTGCTTTTTTGTCGCAATACATATTTTCTGGATGTTTTTACACAAGTGGACTTGTTCACATCACTGCGTTGTCCCAAAACTTTTGTCCTGCAACCTTCCGAGTTGCATATCTCAGCGGGGAAAGCACCCAGATCTTCAGGAGCCCTCATTTGTAGGGATGGGTATCGTTAAGGTTTTAACGGTATTACTACTTCTATCGATACCACTTATCGGTTCGGTACTTTAACGGTAATCTTATCGGTACTTTTTGTTGTGTTTTTTAATTAAAAAACCAAAAGAAATTGAGAACAGAATTAATAAAAATGATCTATAGTTTAGCAAACACCAATGTTTGAGCAAATATCTATTACACAAACAAAATCAATGATTGTAAAACTAATAAATAAACACTCCAACATAGTTGGAGCATGCAGGTAGGTAGCAAAAGAACTAGCAGCTTTTAACTGGAGGTGGTGTGTGTGTGTGTGTGTGTGTGTGTGTGTGTGAGAGTAATCATTAGGTGCCAGGGGCCGTATTACACAAACTTCCTATCTTAAGCATAAAGTTAAGAGCGGACGATATAAGATCCTAACTGTATTTAGGAATCCTATCTTAGATCGCTTATTTAGGATTCCTAACTCGAGATGGCATTAATGATCAACTTTTATGTCTGTTACCTAGCAACTAACGCAACACATCATCTCACGAAGTCACTGTTACCTGCTGCCTTTACGAGTAAATTTACGAGGCTCCAGTCCATTACACTGTATCGTCAGAGTATCTTTGTTACTATCTTCAAAAAAATGGATATTAAACCACGTCCTGCTCTAAACTTTAAGCCAGACGAACTGGCCGATATGAACAAATGTACTGAGACAGAGCCTTCATACACAAATATGTTGACAAAAGTATAGGGACACACACACTCTCACACACCCCCACACACTTTGAAAATCACCTTAAGCGAAAAAATGAAAACGAAGCCCATTTGTACCACAAACGGGAGAGCCCCGCACCGACGG
>JBBPCW010000037.1:3425047-3442854 GCA_037974425.1 Phenacogrammus interruptus
CGCTTTTGGAAAAAATGAGAACGCGACGCGCCTCGCGTTTTCCACGCGTTTTCAGGCGCGATATGTGAACGGCCCCTAATGTGGCATGTGAGTGAGGGAGTTTTCTTTTTCTTTTTTCTGTGGCTTCGTTGGGCTTTTATGATTTTACAGCTGTATTAGGATCGGTAAGTGACTTAGGCTAGGGTGAGTTTCAACTAACACCAAAATCTGGGTCACATCACTGTCAAAGGAACGGATCTGTGGCGTAACAAAGTAAACATACTATTCCATTACATGACCACTTCAAAACACCAGCAACACTCACTCTACAAAAACATGGCAATTGGAAAGAAGCTTATTTCCCTATTGTAGCCTTTTGCAACATCAGTTGTTTAGCCTCAGTTTTAAGAGGGGAAATATAACCAGTCACCAGTCAGAGATAATTAACCACCCACTCTTCAGGTGCTGTGTTCCAGTCTTCACTTGGTGAATGGTTTAAATGCAGAGAAAGAATTTCACAGTGTTTATGCTGCTGGGGTGCTTGTGTGTGTTCACAAATGGAAAATGGTCACTTCACTTATATAAATAATAATTTTTTAAAAAAAGGATGCGCTGCTATTCTTGGCCCAAATTCAGACTTTGATTTTCATTTGAAGGAATAGTTGCTGATTGAATCAGAAAAATTAGATATTTCCCTCAAAACCTTCAGTTCTATTTCCCCATTCAACATCCTGTCCAGTACAAGTCCGGTAACAAAAGACGTCCTTGTTAAAGTTTACACACTAAACCCAGCCTAAATATAATGAAACTAACCTGTCAAACAAAAACACACAATAAAAAGTCCACACAATACACCACATGTGTTTATTTCTCATGATTTTTCTACCTGACTTGAGTGGCTGCACAAAAATACACAATACAAAATTCCACAATGTACTCAGATTAGCCATCTCCTTCTAAAGCGTTCCACTGGTTCTCTACGCAAGATACTGGGCCATAGCACTGTCACTAATGATAAACTTCAGAAAAGCATGTTCAGTTACACCTATATTGCTGGTGTGTGCCATTAAGAGCTTATGCAGGATGTGACTTGTCTTCTTGATCATGTAAGGATGATCAAATTAACCATTAATCTTGCAAAGAAAACTGACATGGATTTGCTGAACGCTGTTAATGGCAAGCAAAGGGTTTTCCATAGCTACGCCTTCCATTAAGTATGTATCATACTAAACCTGAGGGCATGCTAATGGTACTCACCGGATTGAGCCGATTGACAGTCCTGTAGAGAACTGCATAAAGAGTTCACTTGTATGATGCAAATCCAGCCGAACAATTTCAGCGGCAGGTGAGTAACCACATTTGTTTCCGAATCTTTGTTTTAATGTGTTTTAGCGCTTTTTCTTTTAATGCGTAATCCATATTGTGTAGCGTAAATCAGTCGTCCTTAAACTGCATTTTTAACAGACAAAGTTATTGACAATGAGACTAGAAATTACCCACCTACTGACCGTTTTAAAAAGAACAGTAATAATTCAGAAACTTGTGAGGAGACTCCATTTTTATTTTAAAATGTTGATTTATATTACATCATATACACACACTGCAAACAACACTCAAACATACACTCAAAATCCAAATGGTCGCGTGCTAGTAGTGCTGCCCCATCATACACAAAGTACTACGACTCACTCTCAGATACAAGCTCTCTCAGACTGGCACTGGATGAACTTAAGTCTCCGACTTCTGAGGCGGTCTGAGAGTTGTAGGACCAGGGTCTCGCTCTGCAACGTGAGCTCTAACAGTAGAAGGTCAGACAATGTGTCCATTCCCAACATCTTGACCCCTAGTTTGTTTTCATCACCTTCACCGTCTGCTTGTTGCCTGGATCAAGTGCGGTTAGCAGCTAAGTTTAGCTCAACATTGTGTCATCGGCGCCAAAAATGACATCATGCATCGAGTGACGATGGACAGCAAGAGTCAATCAAAGAATTGAGACACAGTCAACCAACTTCTGTGCTGCCTTAATGAAATTTTGTAGTAAAAGTAGGTCTATTACAGCACCAGCCAATGGTGACAGACCTCAGTGGTGCCACTAGCAGTCCTGGGATTGGAACCCATGACCTTCTGATCATAGGGGCAACTCACTAACCACCAGGTCATCAGGTGTGTGATAACCATCACTTACCAAGCAAAAACGAGTTATTGGAGAAATGAAACAGACAAAAGCATAACAGTGCTTTTTTTTTTAATGCATGCATAAATTAGCCTCAGCGATGCACCATTCAAGTGGTTTGATTAAAAATAATTGTGTAGAAACTCTTGACTGTGGTAAAATAGTGGTAAAGCGAATATAAAAAATACACGTTCACTGCATGCATCTCAGCACCATTTAAAAAAGCTTAAAAAAAGAAATAATATGCCAAAAGACCCCGAACCTACTGTACAACATCTCTGTCATCATGCAGCTTATTCATATCCATTTCATATAACATTTTTCCGAGATAGCCTTTAGTCATTAAACACTTCAGGAGCCTGCTTATGACTACCACTGTTGTGAACAACTAAGCTTTTCCAACACATTTTACCACTGCGTTAAAATATTTTGACCAATTTTAGAAATCGGTGGAATTCCCCCTTTAAAAGGACTTGCAGTGACTCATTGGCTAGAGCTCTTTATTAATGAAAACAAGCCCACAATGCATGTTGATGTGATGTTTTTTTTTTTGGATAGAGACAATCAGATGGAAGTATATTGAACAAGATCTCGCAAGCCAAGCATCAGTGTACCTCCACTGTAAAACTGCCCAGACAAATAACTATTGAATTTGAGATGCAAGACCATAAAACAAGCATCACGTTCTTTTTGGGGGACATCTCCTCCTGCTGAAAGGTATTTGGATCAGGTCAGAGCGGTTTGGCATTCAAATGGTCAATAGAGTTCCACTCTGGTTAATAAGGATATTTTGATACAGGACATGTCCTGATACGATCAGGCAATATGCTGACTGTTCTTCTCATAAATTATGAGGGCGGCACCAACATTTCTGTTTGTTTGCCATCAATGAGAAGGATTTGCGGAAGCAGAAAACCAAACAGACTGGGACAAATCAAACTAGAATAGTCAGTACATGACTGACATGTCAACAAAAAGAGGCATCAATCAAGAAAAGTCAAACACAGCTACCTTAAAGTAAACAGTCCAGACGATTTCTTAAGCTTTTTCACATTTTAAATTACAATTAATATCCATTACTAATTTATTTAAAAGGAAGTTTTCAACCTTTTCATTGCATTCAAAGCCCGTCAATTAACAGCTGGTACATTCTTAGGACTGAAACAACAAAGGCTTTTAAATGTCAATAGCCCGGAAAGAACACCTCTAGCTCTTGTTTAGACTGTTGACTCCTTTTAGATCTCCCATGATAGCAGCTTTAAGAGGGCATCCTGGAAACACTCTTGGCCAGAATGCCACCTTTCCAGTAGTGCTGATTCATCACTGACACGGTCACTATGTCTGGGCTTAAGAAACCCTGCTGTAGAGCAGCCGCTCAACAATACAGCAAAGCAATGATGATCCAAGGCTCATAAATACAAGGCGCGCACACATTTTATAGTGAAAAAGAAGAACAATGTATAAAAGGCAGCCTGCCTGCATAGAAACATGCTACAACATTTTAATAGGCATTAATATATGCTTGAGAGCAATGGGCGAATAAAAAAAACATATACGTGAATACATATGTTTACATATACGCATAACGGCAAGCAATATTTGCACAAGATTTATCGCTCTATGTAGGCCAACATCTTTGAAGGCAGGTGGACTGAGCTACTACAGACTCCAGGGTGGTGCACATACTGTGCTGTGCACTGAATTATTGATGAGATGGTGCTCAGATGGATGCAGCAACCCTTTACCTCTGTAAGCTGGTCTAAGCAAGACGACAGCTCCTGAACTAGACACACGGATCCACTAACTGTGCACGCGTCTGTAAACAAAGGCTCGCTTCTGTCGTTTCAAATGAGTAGCGGCACATTATGGGTTTACATCTGGGGTCTCGTTTATAATGCATAGATAAATGCCTTTGTATTTTTGCCCTCAGGATAGAATCACCGACACAAATCGTGATGCCTGCAACAGACTGCCTCTACCTGTTGTTTGATCACCATTACTCATTGGAGCATAATTTCACATCACATTCACACTTAATAAAGTATTATTTTAACATGAATTTCTTCACATACAATCATTTTAAGATCAACTCTGTGTACGTTTTATAAATTAGGCCACTGTTCATTAATACTGTTCAACAGATAACCCGTCCACTAACTGAGTAAAACGCATAACAGCTAGCAAAATAAACTGCTATAATGGTATATCATGGTTACCTTATCCAGACAGAAGCACAAGCTGCCTCAATCATTATTTGACTCAAACCTCCTGAACTAGCTCATCAGCTGATCATGAAAGCATTGTGAGATCCCAAATATAAATCATTTGTCAAACTGATGCAAGTACATGTTCACCAAATTACAGTACTGAGAAAAAGTCAACCACGAAAATCCCATTTCATTAATATTACTAAATATAATTCAAAAGAATAAACACTAAACAGGCAGTAAAGAGTGATTTTATGTTTGGTGCATCAGTGTGTTCCTTGTGGAATTCCAGTATTATTGTAGTTTCCATCAGAAACCTGTCAGTCAGTCCTTCATTAAATTAAATCAGAAGCTGCTGATGGAGATTCACAATCCAAACAACAGCTGGAGGAACCGAAGAGGAACCTGGAACCGAACCTGTGTTCCCCTCACCAGCTCACACAGTATCAACTACCTTTTAAAAACAAACAAATCTTAATACTTATTTGTGCCTTCTAGTGTTACATTTATTCTTTGCTAAGGACACTTTGTTAAACATGCTGAGAAAAACGTTCATATGTACCCAAGACCTTTACACAGGACTGTACACTAAGGTTTTGCCGATGTGTTCTTCTGTTTTAAGCAGGAATGCGTGATATTCTTTTACAAAAGTTTAGCATCCCACAGATGTTTATATTTGACTCATATTTCAAACTGACACTTTAGTTCTTTTCTATAGAGGAGAAGAATTATGAGGCAACACTGGGCTGAAACATACTACGTATGTAACTCAATAGAAATACGTGTCAATTTTATATTTATGCCCTTAGGATTTTACTCACACTGATCTTGATAATGAAACTGCTCATCAATACTGATACTTATCAGCACTCTCATTGATACTACTCTTCATATTTTGGCAAAAAAAACCAAAAAAAAACAACTGCACCACATTTTTGGAGAAATGATGAGTTCAATAGTTTCCTGAGCTCCCTGTATATTTAATGAAGGAGGAGCAACCACTACAGATTTGTTTTGGTGATATGCAGAGTGTCCCTCCCGTCCCTCCCAATAATCCAACCATTTGAAAATGGCCAACTGTGTATAAATCCCATTAGCAGCACTGTTTGTCAAGGGGCTTATCGATAATTCAGTATTGACCAGTCAAGAACGGGTACTGATTTAGTACTGGTTCTCAATATCCTTCCCTAGCAAGGACGATAAGCAATTGTGAAAAATCGGTTGAGACAAAATTAATTTTCAACAAATAATGAACGTTTGTATTTGCGAGTGCGAGACTGAAAGCCCAGGGCCTTTTCACACAGTGAATTGTACAGAGCATGAACACACATATACAAAATTAAAGGTCTGCTGCAAAACACCAGACTTTCAGATCATGAATGGGAGCAAAGACACTTATCCGCTAGTGATTTAATGCTGGTTATTGATAATAATCAACATGTGATCCCAGACCTAATGCTAATCCGTGCAGATGTAGGCCCAGTTTATACATATTGCAACTGATGCTGATGCATAAAGAATTGATATCTAGTTTATCTAGTTTTACACAAACTAAACACCTGCTTCTTCCATTTCCTGGGGACATACAGAATAGTGGAAAAGCTGGTTGGGTCCTCAGTGTCAGTAATACTGTATTACAGACCGTACAATCTCAACAGTGTGTGCACTTTAAAATGCAGCGTGCCTCAGGCTGTCTCAGTCAAGATCCACAGGGGTGGGAGAGCATTTGCATGGTGTCACCAGGGAAACCCTGTCAGAGCGCTGTGCCTGTGACGCCAGAGCTGCTACTTCCTGGATTAAAGAGCAGGACGAAAAGATCGAACCCTGCAGCGGCTCCCGGAGAAAACAAAAGGGTCCATTCGTCACACACCGGTCACTTATCTGGCCTCACAACCGGCCGAGACAATGCCATCAGCAGCGCCGCAGCAGACCAATCAGGAGGCCTTATCTGTGCTCTCAGGAAGGAAACGCATCTCTGCACCTGCCTCCGAGCTGAACGAGAACTCAGCGGCTGACATCATCATGAGCCCAAATATCACAATCCCCTAAGACACTTTATAGCCTCCTGCTCACTGATGAAATTCCCAAACAAACATTCCATTGGTACACGCATGGATCTCATCTCTTCCAATATCGCATTTCATGTAAAGTTAAGAACCTTCAAGAAGGCACAAGAGCCACAGATCAGGGATGTGGCATTTGAAGGACTACAGATTATACAGTAGAAACCAGTTGCACAGCTGAAATATAAGAATACAGACACTTGGACAAAGTGCTTCTTCCATGAGCCGTGAGATACCACAAACAACACACGCCCTGAAACTACTAGAATGCAACGAACTGCAATGACCATCAGAGCCCACATGAGTAAAAAAAACTCAACGCAAGAAAAAACACTTAAATAAATCTTACCTGTGCTCCCTAAAGTTTTGTAGAACCGGTATTCCAAATGTAGCTGTGGAGCCCTGGACTTCACAGGTTCCTTTAATGTAGAAGGTTGAAAGAAAACAATTAGAAGTGAATCATACAGGAAGCAAACAGTCCATTCAACAATATTCCAAGAATAAATAGCTCAATCCCAGTTTCAATCTAGTCTGGGCAGCCAGAAACAAAGCCGTAGAGACGGGCATCCAAGGTCTAGGACCACTGACAAGGTTCTTCCCAAGGTTACAGTTGGAACATGTATGCCAGCATTTCCACCAGCTATTGTTTAACTTCAGACGCCTTAGCCTGCACTCCTGACCATAATGTGCTTCAAGAAGTTTCTTTTGTGACCATACAGTGAAATCTGAACACAATTTGGCCTCCACCATATTTATATTTAGAGAGGGTGGGGGCTTGTCTAGAGCAGCGTTACTCAAACTTATTTGTCCTGGGGACCAGTCAAGTCAGGCTTTGGGGCTGCAGGGCCCTGCACATATACATCTCTCCCCCTCCCCCGCAGGAATTATTCACCCACAGGAATTATTTGGCACAAAAAAATGTAAATCAACGTTTTAATGTGAACGGTGTGTCTGCTTTCTCACCACTAACCGGTGGAAACCAGGAAGACACGCTGACAGAGACACTCGGAGCGTGTTTTCTGAGTCTGTTTCTGTCCTTTGTTTTCGTGGCTCTCATAACGCGTGTGTGCGTGCGTGTGTGTGTGTGTCTGTGAAAAGTTTGGAGTGAATGAGACGCTGAGAACGCTGAACATTCTAGAATGCTGAAACAAGGGGCGGGCCGTGAAGTCGAGAGGGCGGGGCACGCAGTGACAGCATGGCTGAGATCAGTCCTGATCTGACTGAATTTTGATTGGTGCAGAAGCGAGGCTCTGCGGACTGGCAGGAAGTCTCTCACGGACCGGCACAGGTCCGCCGCCCATAGTTTGAGAAACGCTGGTCTAGAGTACTGATCCCTGGTGCTCTTTAAACAGTGGCCTGTTTCAGCCCAACCAGTGTGTGTGAAAGTTAGCCGTCTCAAAAATGAAGCAACATAAACATTCGTTTAATCTTTGCCACTCCACATTTCAAGTACTGCATTGGCAGGAAAGCATATGGAAACTAGTCTGAGCACTTGCACTGAGATTCCTGCAACAAAAAGAAATGCAGGTCTTGAGTCGTCCTGCATGACTCAGTCTTCCCAGCTTCTTGTTTGCCGCTTTGTGCACGAGCGCAGCATGAACAAACGTGATGCACGGAGCAATCAATCCATCGTTTGGAGGAAATTCTTCTGTGTGATAAACCTGCAATACTGAGCCCCTCCCCTAAAAGTGCCCAGAGCCAGTACTGGGGGGCAGCCTTATGTGTTCAAAACAAGCATGGAAACACCCCATAAACGACCTTCCTGTTGCTCAGAGACAGTGTTATTAATCAAGAGTGCAAAAGTGTATTAACGCAGCATGACGCACCAGTCTGAAACACTGATTTGGGAAGGTTAGAAGTGATTATTATTTCAGTCTCTAGAACCAAAATAAATAGGCACTCTCAAACAGACAGTGATTGGTTTAAGTAAACTGCCTCAGAAAAGGTCTTAATATAATTCCCTGTTTGACAGAACATTTTAAATGTGGCACCATGTGTCTGTTCCAAAAAATAAATTTTGCGTATCATGAACACTTTGTCATGTTATCTTCTTGCCAGATCACTCAACCACAATAAATGCCATTACCCATCAGTCTAAAACATGTCAAACTAACC
This sequence comes from Phenacogrammus interruptus, assembly GCA_037974425.1. Taxonomy (NCBI): domain Eukaryota; kingdom Metazoa; phylum Chordata; class Actinopteri; order Characiformes; family Alestidae; genus Phenacogrammus; species Phenacogrammus interruptus. The sequence goes on from JBBPCW010000037.1 coordinate 3,433,585, forward strand.
ATGTTTGATTTCATGTCCTTCAGCTATATATGTGCAAATTGATACAGAGTGTGTCTTAATTAGAGTCTTGTTTATTCAGACTGAGTGCAGCAAGTAAGTGAAAGGCTGTGTATTCATATTGCTCAGCAGTATACTGTCAATGTGGTACTGCTGGTGTGTATATACACCACACCCTAATCTTTAAACCAGCAAAATTTTGTAGAAAAGACAAGCCACAGGGAGCCACATCATATTTTACTATTGCCAGACTAAGTATTTCTTAATACAACAGTATCTCAGAATTTAAGAAAATCCATTTTAGCCAAATTAGTGAGATTAAAATGCCAATCTGGCAGGAAAGCAACCAGCTGGTTGCTCCTTTTGTCTCCAAGGTGAGTCCAAAGATATGCATGGACAGGAGCCCAAGACTAAAGGCTTAGCAGGGCTTGGAGTTGAGGACTGAAATGGAAGCAAAGCCAACCGAACAGGTTCACTGAAGCACTTTCCTCCACTGACATATGTCACACAAATAAAAGCCACCACATAGCTTACTGTAGAAGCAGGTGATTAATTTCTGGTCCTGTGTGACTCAATGATTCAATCTAGACGTACAGCAGTAGACTTAACGAGCGAGCGTCAGTGCTCACGTCAGAATGCACTGGCTTTTGAGAACGCCAGTCTGGAGACAGAGGGCAGCGGCATCCTGTGATTTAATTTGACACGGCTGTGCAGGGGCTGCTTTTGCGCTTTGTTCTCAGAAAAGCCTCGCTTTTATCTTGTTCATGGCTACAGTGACATATTTTCACATGGACAAGTGAGAAACTGTGATACATACCAACTTGATGGCAACATATTCGTTGGTGTAGAGGTTCTTCCCTGAAAAAAAAAGAAAGAAGAAGAAATGTTTACTCGTGATTCGAGAGCTAGCACTTCGCTCTGCTAATCAGAGACCACTTTGAAGTTGGGAGGTCTGACCATGCATCCAAAACACTTTTTTTGCTGTAAGCCAGACCTGTGTAATGCAGAGCCAAATCAGGAGAAAAATAGCCAACGGAGGAAATACAAACTGAAATGAAAACACCACTGCCCTGAGCGGGCTCCCACACACAGGGAAAAGCGGCGGAGTCGTGATGCGGAACCGAGAGGCAGCAGCTAGGAGCTCTGTTAAAGGCCTTTGACTCCACCTCTGGATGTTTGTCCACATCTGATGTAAGAAATCTGTCCCATTCGCTCATTTATCACTTTATCTTAAGGTCACTGATAAGCAGTTAAACTACAAAGTACACACTGCAAGCGAGGACAGCTTTGGTATGAAATACAGTCGTTTACTACTTCAATAAATGGAACTATTAAATTGTTCATTACTGTCCAAGAACACTGACAAACTATATTTAAAGCTTGGGGTATTTGTTACTATACTGAAGAAATTTCCCTCCATAAAACACACTATAAATGACCGATAATGACATGTGTGTATTAGTTGTTCTCTTAAGTAATTTAGCAAGCATCTTCAGAAAGAAAGTATTGTAACAGTGTACTCTTTTTAAACAGTAAAAAGTTGTAAACATTAAAAAAAAAGAATGAAATTAAACTACTAAAAGAAAACAGAATGAAGCTTTTAGCTTCTAGAGTGGATTTTAGCTTGGTTGGAACGGTTCACACTGCATTTTTCTCAACTCGGACTAAAGCGAGGCTTCTTTTCCCAGGAGCCTCCGCCTTCCGCTGCACATCTCCCTGTTGCTAAGCAACAGCTAGCAATAGTTAACAGGCTAGCTAAATTAGACAAACCCCCTCGCTTCTTAATTACAGATTGCGATAAAATAAAAAGTCCCTGAAATCTCAAGTACTCCAGTTGTGTTCTCTAGTTAACATTAGACAGTATACATAAGGGTAAGTTCTGCGTGAACTAGCAAACATGGCACCACAGCCAAAAACAAGCTTAACATTTTGGGAGACATGCTTTTATGTCATGATCTCTGAAAGATCTGTAGTTGCTAATCCCTCTTAAATTACTGCCACTGAACTAAGCTGAACCGTCACCTGTTAGATTTTTATCTCACTGGTCACAGAAAAAAGTGCTCATGAAATACAGTGCTGGCTGCTTCTAGTCTACTTTTTCAACCCTTCGCATAAAATTTAAGGGAAAGGTGTCAATATTTTCACCCAATGAAATTCCACTCTCAATTCCAACCTACTGAACAATGTCTGAATTAAACTGACGTTTGTAAGAGCATCAAGAAAATAATAACTAACTTTATTCAGATTCTAAGCAAATTATGCTGTGTATTTAACAAAATATGACATCTCATTTCATTTCAGCCCAATTATCATATTCTTTGCGTCAAAACCTCTGAGCAAACCAGAACTGAGCCATAATCTATACACACGTCTTGAAGGGCTTTATTTCAGGACAAGGAAAGCATTTGCACTGCTCCAATGTAAACCACTTGCAGGTTAAAAATATCTAGAAATAAATGTTTGATATGTCTGCTTTGAATTTATAGCAGCTCTTCCACATTTCCAAGAAAGACAGTTTTTGTTGAATGTGTAATCACAACAAGTCCAGGCACATTTTAGCTTTTACAGTACAATAGACCCATTTGTTGTTTTCTTACAGAGCTTTAGCTCAAGGAAAGAATTTGTTCTATACCATCTACATTTTAAAAATAACAAATTTGTTTGCAGTTTCAATGTTATTGCCACTCTTTTGTTGTTCTCTTACCGAGTTTTAGCTCCCCAAAATTTCCACAGCCGATCTTCTTTCCCACGCGGAAGTTTGGTCCCACCATGAGCACGCCTGATGACGTGGAGGAACTGGAGGGCCGCGAGTGTCCGCTCCGCCCCGGGGGCACTTTACTGCTTCTCGCCGGCCTGTCGGCCTCTTTCTCTCTCGGGTGATCCATTACTGCAGCGCTGAGGACGCAGAGATCCAGAGAAACCAGGCCTTGGCCCACAGCAGACAGCTCAAACCGACAGAAAGCTCATGGGACACACATGTGTTGGTACCAGTCACCGCTGCCAGGCGGAAGGTCGGCCCCCTGTAGACATCCACACTGGGGGGAAACAGAAAAAAGATGCTTAAAATGACCATACTCTATACCCCAAATCTGTAGGTAAGAAAACAAAACTGTCATCAATTACTCATTGACTACAAAGGTTAAAATTTATATCACCATCGATTAGCTGGCAATGTCAGTTTTTATACATTACCATGAAATTGCTCATGCTACAACTGCACAGAGATACAAATAACAATCTAAATATACAACAAAATCTAATAAAAGTCTAAATAAAGCTCTAAAAAAATGCTTAGTACTAAATGCACTATGCTTTATTCACAAACGCTGTGGTCAGTAAGAGAAGCAGATATAAATACTGTGAACAAACAGTACTATAAAGTTCTCATAAAGGTGTTCCAATATTCCAATACAGTAGTTTTGGAACGTTTCTGCATGTTTTTTGGTGAACTATTAATCTGGTTAGCTTTCAATCACAAAAAAATAAACACCAGATTTGCTGTGATGTGACGATCCAATCATGAATTTGCTTCAGGCTCCAGAGCGCAGGCCTGTCCGGTAAACATGGCGCTGTAGTGACTTGTTCAGAGACAGTGAATTCCACCACTCGCACAAACCTCTGCATCAAAGAATCAGTTACTCTGGAGGGCAGATCTGCAGAGCTCTAGTTACATAAAGCCCTACACAGTACACGACTACAAAACGCCAAGACCCACAAGGGCGTCTCACACGAGGGAGGGATACGGAGAGCTTGAACCCATAAATAGATCATTTCTCAACAAGAAAGAGTCTGACATACTGCCAATGGAACAAATTCAGCTACCTTCATTCAAACGCGTTAGGCCACACGGCAGAACACAGAATTTTAAGCTGTGATGAACTCGGATAAAGCTGCTTTAAGACAAACTGAAAATAAGTTACTGAAAATATCATTAATTAAGCTCTACTCTAGTAGGTCAATCGCATCAAGTGTGTGAGAAATCTGAAGCTTGAGACCCGCTGGATTTAGTAGTTAATCATAGATTTTAGGTAGTTTGACAAAAAGACAAAAGAATACACTGAACTGCCCTAGACCTCCAGAGTACGCATCATGATCCTCATCATAGATCTACCTGTGCTCCATGCTGCAGCCATTAAAAGTCTGACCTGAAGTCATTAACCTTTAGAAGAAAAGATTAGCTCAGGAGGAAGCCAGGCATCAGGGACGGCTTCCAGCAGTGACACTACCACTGAGCAACGACTTCCCTGCAAGCCCTCAGTCAGGAGAGAAGCCACGGGGACAGACGCCTTAACACAATCAACCTTCACCAAGAGCCTGCAAGGCCACATTGAGCACCTCCACCTCATACACAAATTCTCTATTGGAGCTGGAACGCATTTACACACAGATTTTATATATAGATAAGCATGTATGGTTTTATATTTGATTTGATTACATTGTTAATTTGTTTAAAGTGTTTGCAAGTGTGCAATGCACTATTTTTGAATTCATTACTTAATTTTGCATAGAATGAAACTAAAGCAAACATTAGCTAATTTTTCTCATAAAAAAATAAAACTTCAATCGCTTTTTTGGTGGAAATAGAGCGTATTCGGTTTTTTCCCCTGCCATTGTTTAGTGCGGTCAAGTGAGCCGCCATTTGTTGATTGTACCGTCTGTGTGTTTCTAGCACAAGCGCATCGTTTTCACTATGGGCGAGTCTCACCAATCTGTTGATAGCACTGTCACTATCTACAGTTCAAGAGTCTTAACAACAAATTAATCGTGTCGTTTTAAATCGCAGTTAATCGTGAAACCGGTTAATCGTAACATCCCCAGTGCAGTGGAGTATATAAAATGTTTAATGTATATGACATTTATATATATAGTATTTTTACATAGTACTGCTAGGGTGTTCTGCTTGTTCTTAGGTTAAACTTAAAAAACAGTTTGATGTTTCACAGCAAATAATTACAGGAATCAATTATATTTCTGCCATATCACTCACCCCTATTGGTGCATGTGTCACCCTACAAAGCAGTAGTATTTTGGAGGCCTGAGTTGTGTTGTGGTATGATACGTGGCAGATTCTGGCTCTAACTGGCTCTGACAATCCTGACAAGAGCTTGCCGTCGTAATTACTCCTGCAGTCTACAGCAACACCCAGCTACCAAAAAACAGAAATCCGTAAAGGATTTGATATGGAGCTGCTTTGACAACAAACAGCTGGAAAAGAGAAGTGGACACAACCAGGCCCTTTCACTCAGTCTCATGATGGACCTGAGAACTTGGGCCCACAGACAACAAATTCCCCATGCCACTTCTTATTGAGCCAAAAGTTCCCTTAAGACCCTGTGGCAAACGCTCATGTGCAAAAATGAAAATCTCCCCATTACAACAAACAGGGCCACGGTGAACATTAAACGCCTGTCAAAACATGATGGTAAACTCAAAGCATAGTTATATTCCACCTAAATTATACCTTTTTTGCACATCTACACTGAACCTAGATACACACATACATAAATATACTACACATCACACATAACCCACATACACATCATGCGTTTATATATCATGCAGCATACATCTCGCACATCTTTACACTAGACATTAGACATCAGACATCACTAGACATCTCTAACTCTAAATATATCTGCTGCTTTATTTTATTTTCACCATAAATTTTTGTTGCACTGTTTCTTATTACACCGTCTTCGTTGTAATTTTTGTATGTTGTGTGGCATTGTTTTTGTGCTGTCTGTGTACCTGGGACAGTTTTGCAGCTTCCTTCAGTGCAATTTCCTTCAGTCGTATGCTGTGTATGTAGATGAATGTCTATAAAAGCCAACGTGACTTGACTCAGACACAAGTCACTTCTTACAAATTACGCATATTAAGCACCTGTTGCAAACTCATGAGACACATGTATGTATTTCAAAACTGATCTCTTCTTATAGAGTCTGAACTGCAAAAATCACATCAAGGGCCTGATGCAAACTCTTATGTGGTGAAGAAAAAATTAAACTTTACCCATGGGAGCGTTAAGGTCCTGTAAAAACTTATCAACTGGGGTCTTCAAAGTAGAGTAGAATGGTAGTAAAATACCAGTATTTCAGTATTTAATAAGGTGGGAGAGAGAAAGGATAGATTTTGGCTCATTATGCCTTCTTAACCTGGACCCATAGACAACCCAGTCCACAAGTCCCTTCTTATAACTTCCACACAGCCTAAACACATCAAGAGCCCATTGCAAACTCTCATGTGGCAACATAAAACTAAGATACACCCATGAAGATCCAGGGTGAACATTAAGATCCTGTCAAAACTTAACATTTCCAATGCAGGTACGTTTTTTTGGTCCAGCTCTGCATCAATCAGGCAGCCCAAAGCAAATCTTACGAGACTGGGGTCTTCCCACCGAAAAGTATGATGTCAAAATGCCAGTATTTCAGTATTTAATGAACTGACAGTGGGGGAAAAACGGGTCTACGCTTAGTCTCGTTCTCTGAATTAATGCCCCAGTGAGGACAAAAGCCTCTGACCTGCTGTAGCGTTAGCTGCCTACACTTCACTCTGGTTTTCTCAATTTATTCAAACTAAAAACCAGGACAGACACCACTTTAGCCTCTACTGCTTCTATTCGACCTATGGACATAAAAAGCCCCATTATGAGCAAGAAAAATTGCATGATTTATCTAAGAAGAGTCGAATGATACAGTTTCCTGCTAATTAGCAAGCTAATGTTAGCTTTGTAACAAATTCGACAGGTAATTTCAGCTGACAGCTTCAACAAACGGTCGACTTCGGTGCAGAGTTTATCAGTCAAACTTATTTTATGTTCAGTGAGGTGTAATATGTTAACTAAGGGCTTGAAAGTGAGGAGTTAGGTGGAGGCTATCACCTCAAAGGAGCCGTTATTAGCCTGCTAGCTGGAAACCGGAGAGCTCGGAGAGAGACGGAGACTTACTTCCACGGAGCTGGAGAGAAAAAGAGCCGAATCCGGGCCGGTCACTGCCCTTTCTCGGCTTCCTTGGATGCGAGTGAAACTACAATACTAAAAAAACACAATATCCACCACTCCTTTCCCCAGCTGCCCCTTTTTTCCTCCTTTCTTTTAGTCTTCTCTCCAACTAATGTGAACCAGAGCTAACGAGACGGAGCGGCTCACTGGGAATTCAAAATAAAAGTCCTGGGCTCTCCAGCCAAATTGACATTTTCATTTAAATTCAAATTATTAAATTTGTTATTTGTCATAGATAAATATGTATGATAAAATATTTGCTTGCATGTAGTGAATGAATTTCCATATGCACACCAGAAAACCTTGAAATTGCTTAAGACAAGAACAGTATAAAACGATTTATTAATAAAGCGTTGTATTCGTGCATGCATTTCCACACGCACATCAGAACCAGAAAACGTTATTGCATATGTTGTAACTGCACAGACACACAGTCACACTAAGATTTATTTATTTTATTTATAAAAAATCATATTCTTACAGGCAACGGCTGAATAGCCATACGCACTTTCGAATCACAATCAGATTCAGAAAATGCTCCTCAGGAAATTGCTTACAGCTGCACAGTCACACAGAGACAAGAACAATACAAAGTATAATAATATCCAATAAAAACATATTTTTAAAACTCAATATGAAATACACTATGCTATATACACAAATGATGACGATGAATACTATAGATAAATAGGGACAAAAGTATAGGGACACGCCTGTTTTCCAGGGTTCGGGCTAGTCTTATTTCCGGTGAAGGGGTAATCTTAATACTTCAGCATACCAAGATATTTTGGACAACGCCATGCTTCCAAGATTGTCGACACATCTTTAAGATGAACTGGAACAGAGCTTGTGAGAGAGGCCTTCTGGTCCGACATCAGTGTCTGACCTCAGATGCTCTACAGAATCAGTGGGTAAATTCCCACAGAAACTCCAAAATCTTGTGGAAAGTCTTCCAAGTAGATTGGAAGCTGTTATGACTGCAAGGGCGACCAACTCCATATTAACGTCTATATATTTGAATGCAATATTATTAAAGTCCATGTTAGTGCAACGATGGCGTCCCAATACTTATGTCCACGTTGTATAACTTACAGTCAAATGAATCGCTAACAACATGGTAGTTCGAAATATATTACTGCACGTAATATATATATAATTTGATATAAGTAGTGATATTTACATGACTATTGCAAACAATTAGATATTACACATAATAATGTTTTAGAAGGAGCATTATGCCATTATGAAGAATAGGTTTACTTGTTCAAACTAGTATCTAAATAGCTTAGAAATTATTCGTTAAATACTTAGTCCTTACACGTGTAGTTTGGTGACTGGTCTTTTAAGTGCAATAAAGACTGATTTCATTCATATTGATTTTAAACCTCGCATTTTAAAGTACAAATCTATACACGTATGAATATGATTATGAAACTTGAAATTCAGGGATCACAATATTTTTCATTTTTTAGGGTTAATCGCAACCTGGTACAATCTTGAATTATAATAAGAATATTAAAAACAGAATAAACCAACTAAATATTCAACTGCGTTTACAACCAGGTAATGTTGTACTCTTTTCGTCTATTAGTTTGTTTTATTTGTTTTAGTAATTTTCTATTGTGTAATTAATTTTATTTAAATGTCTTTTACCTGTCTGTTCAGCTTCACTTTACAGGTTATTATTGTGTTGCCAGCGCCCCCTGCCGGACGGACATTGACCAGTGTGTGTGTTCAGTATCTTACAGTGAAGGCCAGGGCGGTTAAATCAATAGATGTCTGCAAAAGCTTTGCCACGACTGTTTTGTTGATGTTAATAGAATATCTGTAGGGAACAAACTTAAATATATATAAGAACCTGACTGGCCCGTACAGAGTCCACACAAACTCCAAAATCTTGTGGAAATTCTGCAAAAGGGGGGTCAACTAATGTCATTGAAGTCCTCGTTGAAGCCTCAGTATATCAAGTAGTGCTGGGTGGATTGATCCAAATATCGATACTATCGATATCAAAGCTGATATTGATATTGATCGATACCAGTGTCATAAGATCGATACTTTAATGCCGGTACTTTTAAGTGCCTCTCCACGCACAGCACGGATCACTCTTCTCTTCCTCCCCCTCCTGTGTTTTGATGTTGTACTGTCACGTGACTTAAGAACGCCAGGCTAACGCGAGCAAGCAGCGCGCACACAGAGAGAGAGAGAGAGAGAGAGAGAGAGAGAGAGAGAGAGAGAGAGAGAGAGCGAGAGAGAGAGAGAGAGAGAGA
>JBBPCW010000037.1:3449318-3463530 GCA_037974425.1 Phenacogrammus interruptus
GTTTGGTCCGCGGTGGTCCACAGCCCCCTCACAGCCTGTTACTAAACAGGTCTATCGCTTTTGTGGCACAAAAAATGGTTTTGGAGCTTCGCAAAAACGTGGCGTCATGCATCCTGATCCGTGCTCACACTACATGTGAACGGCGCCCGCGTCCAACTGAACCGTGCTCTGGCACACCTCTTCCAAGTGGGCCAGGGACGGCTAAACGAACCGCGCACGGCACAGAGCACTCACACTACTCACACCAACCGCGCTTTGGTGGTCAAACTCACTCGGGCACGGTTCAAACTGCCTAGTGTGAGTGCACCCCTAACCTGGTACTTTGTGTTTTCTTGCATTCGCACAGCCCTCCTTTCTCCAGACGTGATGAGCTGAAGCGTTCTGTATTTGTTTCATCTCAGTAGAGCTCATAGTTCTATCAGAATTAACAAACGTGCAGATGTTGGAAGCCCCACTTTGTGCTTCTTTGTTAGCAGAGGAGGTCAGTGTGTGTGTGTAGGAACCGAGAGGATTGCTTATTGTTCTCTGTTACTGTTTTCCTGCGCCCTTGTCCAGGGACGATTAATTATGCTTCAGTGAGTTTTCCATTTGGACTAAATGGCTGTTTATGCTTGAGAATACAGAATACTTTTTTAATAGGACAAAGTAAAATACCTTATACATTACAAGTGAAAAGGCAGCACTAATTCATGTCATTTGTTGTTCATTTGTGGGCTATAAGCTTCCAAGAAGGTCTTCATTATCCGCATGGCTCTAGTGCAAAAAAAACAAGCTGTCTTGGCCGGTCAACTTTGTAGAAAGTGAAGACACACAACTGTTGCTTTAGTATTGCCCTGTTGCAGTAGCAGGTGTTTGACCTCGGAAAAGGCCTTAAATTGCAGCTCACATCGGCACTCGTCCAGGAAAGCAGTGGGTGCAGAACCGATTCAGTGGATTAATACAGAGAGCCATGACATTCGTAAACAGGTTTACTGACCGTGACCTGATGGACTGGGACTGGAATGGTTTATTCATGGCACTTAAAAGTAGTATTAAAATATATCAAGTTTATAACCTCAAGATGTAATCTTGCATAAGTTTGAGAATGTCAGTTATGAATTCATGCTGCATAAATACTAAGGACAGAACCATTGGTCCAGTAGATTATCCATATTCTGGTACTGACCAGTCAGGAACTGGTACTAATTTCTTACCAGTTCTGTATACCTATCCCTGTGCTTCACAATATGTAGGTTTTTTTCCAGGTTTGCAAATGGGTTTAGCAACATAAAATGTACCATCCTGACATTCGTGCTATAAAAACCAAAAATGAGGAAACACTTGGGTGAAAACTGAAAAAAATTAATTAATTATTATACCAATTTTTTGTAATATTGCTGTTATGGCTGGGACTGTGAGTACTTACCTCACTAAAGTCAGGCATTGCAGTTTCATAAATTAATATGCATGGTTCAAAGAATGAATCTGCTACAAAACTAGGGCTGGGCGATTAATCGAAAAGTAATCGAAATCGACATTCAGAACCTATAATCGATCAAATGTTTCCAGGTCGATTATTTTGATTACTTTCCCTTTAAAAACACTACCGCGTGTGGAGTCACGTGACCCCGCTCCGTTATGTTACGTTATTCCGCTGAGCATGGAGAGCTTAAACACTGAGACAACTGAACAACTTGTCAGTGAACTATGAGGGCAATAAATAAAATAATCGTTCATTAATCATAACTGAGTTAAAATGTTCAATTAATTGAGATTTTGATTTTAGGCCAAATCGCCCAGCCCAATACAAAGCTATAAAAATATTCAGCATTCAGAAAGTGCACAATATAAAATAAAATTTGAAATAAATTATTTTACTTGGCCCCACTCATGAATAGCCTAAAAACAAGAAATATTATACAATAAAATGTTTTCTGTCATAATACTAGTCAATTCAACTGCATTTTAAGATTCTGAATGAAGTGCATGAACACAGTGCATTCAGAACAAGTGCTTTAAAACTGTTGAAAGATAAACAACATTTGTATTAAAACAGAGACTGGCAGCCCATATATTAACTGGAATCACTGGAAACCTTTCTTGCCTTTTCAGAAACACAGACGGAGTGGGCGTGCTCGAAGGGCCTTGCCTCTTTTAGGCTTGATCGGGATGTTTTGATTTTATATGATAAATGAATCCCGATGTTGAGAGAGTCTTTGTGCATGCACCGCCACTATCGGCATTGCTGGCTTTACAAGCGGCTTTCCGTGTGTCTTTCTTGTATAGAAATGCAGCCACACGTCAGACATGTTGACTCTAATCTAGTCAGGCGTGTGCAGGTTGCAGATGTTGATTGCGTGCAGGTTGCAAAAATCGCTTGCCGAATATTCAGTGCATCCCTAAAAAAAACAATACAAACTTAAGGGTTGAATATTTTTAAAATCAAAGGTTTGCAAAAAGTTTTTTTTTTTATTACGAAAGACCTACATCCCAAAATTCTTTTGAAATTATTAAATAAAATAAGACAAAATACGCTGGCATCCAATTAGCACTTTGTAAACTTGCTTTATGCTTGTTGTTGGTGGTGTTTACAGGTTAATGTATATAATTAGTATATTTTACTGCTGTATGATTTAAATCAAGTTACTTGGTCTACCCAGAAAAGTGCGCTGTGCTGCAATTTATTACGGATAAATAATGCCCACAATATGGGAATTTAATACCCACACTTTGGCAATACCTATAGAATCCTATTGCCCACCCCTACTGTACAGTATGGCATAGTGTGTTCTGCACACAGAGGTCACCTTTTCCTCCCTCAGATCTGTGGGTCTTCAGTGGAGCTGTCAAAGAGCCCAGTGTTTGGACCGAGAGCAGCTCAGTATACCCTGCTTCTGGAAAGCTCAGTGGCCTTTGAGTCCCCATGCAGGCACGCGGAAAACAAAGGACCTTTTGTTTGGACGCCCGGTGTCCTGCCATCGCTACCGCTGACAACAGAGACATGACCATGATTTCCTTGGCTTCTCCTAAAAAGCCCACACCCTCCCAAGATTTTCCTCTTATTATTTTAAACGAGCTTCACTCCGCTGAGTCCTCTGATGGAACATTTGTGCACATGGTTCATCACTGGCCTTCCAGCCTGAACCGCAGAGTGCTCCAGAGAGGGGTCTTATGAGGAGAAGGTGGAGGCCCTGTTCTCTTACGAAGTGAGAGGTCATGTGCTCTGACTAATGAGAGATACGTGTTTCAAGCAGAAAGTCTGTAGGAATTTGGTATATGCTTGGAATGATGTCATATATTTCTGAGTTGCTCATCCAGCTTAGGTTACAGGGGGTGCGTGTCCTCAGACGTTGGCCTGTGGAACATGTGCATTATGGTATGCTTTGGCTGATGTTCGGTACAGCTTTGTTTCTCGCTCCTTTCATAAGCTGGCCTGATCTTCAGCTCCTCCAACGCTGATGGCAGGCTTTTGTTTAAGCTCTATAGTTGACCAGGAATTGTCGTTTAGCCTGTTTTCTAGTACAACTGGGTCTGTCTGCAGATGACTTTGGCATGATTAATGCAGTTATGAACCATATGCCAATTGGGTAAAGATTAAATTTAAATACAGTATTGTACTTAATATGCTGTTTAATCTGTATAGTATTAAATATAGTATAGTATTAATACCATATATTTGTTGATCTTAAATCTAGGATTATTTGTGTACATAAACACATTTAATCAGATTTCTCTGTATTCACTGTTGACAAAGTGTAGGGAAATCCTGTCTGTGTGCCAGTGAGCTCTACTGTTATAAGCTCATTCAAGACTGTCTGTAACCCAAGCACAGATTTCAATTTGCTATTTGTTTTTGATCATGTGATATTTTGAAATGTACACCTATGTGAGCTTTTTAACACTAGTTCACCTTTAATCATGTGTGTATTATTATATGTTCATCAGATTAAAAGTGAGGCCATTTTCTATCATTTCCCATGATTTATTGAATTCTTATGCACCTTTGAATTCCAACGCTTATCAGAACGTATATTCCTAAAGTATAGGAGTTTTTTTTGCTAAATTTCAGAAGTAATTTTAAAACAATTAAGGGAAATCACATCCTTTTGTAGTTAGTCAGTCTTGAATTTACTTAAGAGGTCAGACAATTATGCGCTTCTCCTTAAGCGCAAAATATAATTGGTCCAAATGTGGCAGCTGACCCCGGACTGGCCCTGGTCAGAGGAGTAGTAAGTGCGTGTGATGGTGCATAGTTTTCCACTGCCCTACGAAGGCCATTCCAGCCTTTCTATGTGCGGCATTTGACTCTCTGTTTTGGAATGTGCCACCTTCGGGGGGTTCGGGACTTATATTAACTTGCTTCTTCCTTGCCGTGGTCCGATCGCTTTGAGGACGAGAGCCTGTCGTCGTCTTCGGCTCCGTCTCTAACGCCTTGCTCATCTCTCCTTTCTTGCAGGGCCACTGTACAGGCAGAGTACCTGGACAGAGGCGTTACTAACCCCTAACATTTCACCACGCCTTAGGTAAGTTATTAATGCTTGGCTGTAGAGGTGGGCGATACGGCGGAAACAGGATATTGCGATATTTATTTGCCAAAAGTTGAAATAGTCTTGAAAATCTACAACAAAAGGGCTTACATTTTTGCTTTTATATTATTTAGGTGAAATCAGACCGGTAACTTAAGGTGAGAGATCAATATCATTCTGTTTGACTCACCTCTGATTTTAAAGTGCATTTTTCAAATGCAGCTTGCAGCTGGGCAGTCTTCTACCGATTGTTGTGAGATCAGGAAGATCGTGACATAATTTATCGCAATGGCAATAACATGTTATATCGCCCGCCTCTACAATGCTCTGCAATGTGTTGGAGCTTCATTATTGTACCTGCAGTGTGATCGGTTCTCTGTGATTGCTTTCCTTCCTCAGCGTCTCATCTCAGCACTCTGTATTCTGGACCTTTTCCTTGTTTTTTTGCAGCTTGGTTTCCTCTTCACACAAGTGCTCTCCGCGCTGGAGAGGATTACGATCTTGTCAGTGGTGCAGCTGCTGCAGGCTGTTGAAGGCATGCTTCTAGTGTTGATAATCTGCAGTTGTTTTGCGATCTCTGGCTGCGGTCATAAAAACTTTTCTTTCTGTGCGAGTTTTACGATTGGGATTGCTCTTAAATCCCCAATCCTGGGATGATTTTTGTGGGCCGTTGTCTATTTTCAGCTTTTTTTTTTTCTTAAGCAAAAGCCGTGTCTCATCGCCAGTGCCAGACGTTTGAAACAATAACTGTTGCAGCGCTCCGCCACATTGTATATATTAATCAGATTAATGACTGCAAGTTTCCAGTGGGGGCTTATGTGGCCCGCCCCTCCCTCCTGTGGCCTCATTCCGCTGAAATGGAGGCTGTTGTTCTGCTGCTTGTTTGGCTGCCGCTTTGACATGGCCCACATCAAAGGCCTTCGTCTGTGTCGTGGATATGAATATGACAATATATGACACATTTATATACTTTCAAGTAATTGTGCCTTACTTTTGCACTGCAGCATTTTATGATAGCTTTTAATAGTCCAGCCTGTTGTTTTTTATTTGTTGTTGTTTTTGCCCCCTGGTTTAAAAGTTTTCTGTCGTGTGACTTGCTGTTGTGCATATGTTTACATCCTATAGGTGTAGCTACTGATTGGTCCAAGTCATCTGGCGCTTCAGAAGCTCATTAGGTCCCCACTTAAAATGAATGGAATGTAATTCAGATTGCAGCTTTTTTCAGTTTCAATATAAAAATACAAATCTTTCTGGTTTTATTGGAGCTGTGAGATTAATGTAGCTTACAGGCTTGTTGTGGTGTGTAACCTAATGTTGACCATTTTTATGAACAGGAATGTGTCACTTAAATTAAGCGTCATTTTGTAGAAGGCTGCCAATATGGATCTCTGCTTCCAAGTCAGTTCCATATGGAACAAATGAAAGCGTTTTTGGTAGCTGCGGTCACACGCTGGTAAAAGATTATATTCCAAGGGAAAAAAATATTATCCTTTATTTTATATGGACTGATCAGCCACAGCACTACCACTGAGAGGTGAAGTGAAGAACACTGATTACCTCGGACATGTTAGGTAACAAATGAATGGTCTGTTTTTGAAGCTGATGTGTGGAAGCTGAAGAAATTGGTGAGTGGATGGACAGACTTTAACAAGGGCCCAATTATGATGGCCAGACGACTGGGTCAGAGCATTTCCAACCAGCAGTTTTTGTGGGCGACTGGTGAACCAGTAATGGGGTCATGGGTGATCCAGAATCATTGATGTGCATGTGAAAGCCTGACTGGTCAGAGCACACAAACTTCATGGTGTCAGAACAGACCGTGTGTCACAGCTTGCTGTATATGGTGCTGCGTAGCTGCAGACGTCTGAGTGCCCATGCCGACCCCTGTCCACTGCTGAAAGCTCCTACAATGGGGACATGAGCCTCAGAACTATGTTTCTGTGGGACATGATGGACAAGCTAGTCTCATCCATAGAGGCCCCACCTTGCGAATTATAGGACTTAAAGGATCTGCTGCTAACGTCTTGGTGCCAGATACCACAGCACACCTTTAGAGGGCTTAGTCCATGTCTCGACAGGTCAGAGGTGTTTTGCCATCCTGACCCACGTAATATTAGGCAGAACGTTTTAATATTACGGCTGATCTGTGTATGTATGTCCTTTTGTACTAGTAGTTTACAAAACCAGCTACTCAAAATTCAGGCTGCTTAACAAGGGTTGCTTGTTTTTGTGTCAGTTCAGTGCATAGCAGGGTCCGAAACCACATAAACAAGTTTTTTACAAGGAAGAAAGAAGTTGTCGAAACAAAACCATCTCTGAAATGACAGATTTACTGGAGAAGGAGGAAACATTTTAACTTTAAAATGTTATTCCAAGCAATTATACTCTTTCTTGTGATCCGTTCATCATGATCTTTAATGCAGTGTAAATGTCAGCTGGTGTATTTTACATTTCAAACGTGAAAAATGAGAGTGGGAATATGAAGAAAAGGATTTTCAGGCATTGATGAAGTGCATTGGGTTTGCATTTTTTGTCAGCGATTGTTGGTGGGGGTATGAGCTTATAAAGAACCAAACCTTCGGGGTAAATCTGCTGCATTTGGGGTAATTTGATATTTCTCCAAACTATTGCTTCACATTTTGCTACGCAATACTGCCATGGTTTACTACTGGTGAAGAATTTTGTGGATGTGTGTGAGAGAGAGCGAGGAAAAAACAGAAAGAAAGACAGATAGCCATGCAAACAAGTACCACATGCCACAAGTTGTGTTCTCGAAGCCACATCTGACAAGTAGGGTAAATGCTTTAATGGGTTCCAAATGTGCTGCCATTTACTATCAAGTTTCTGCCAGGCCTCTACTCTGCAGCTTTGGCCTGCCAGTACTGGTTTCCATTGCTGCCTTAAAACTCCCACATTGTCCTTCCAAATGAGCTCTGTGTAGAGGAGCGTCCTACAGAAAGCTGCCCCTGGCCTTTATCCCACTCTATACTGTTTTATGTCAACCGAGCATGACGCCAGCGAATGCTTCACTTCATAGTGATTTAGCCTGACGGATTTCAGCGCTGACTTGGCAAGAAGGCCCAAGCAGAGTCAATGACCGATGCAGTGTAAACATCCTCCGGCAGCAGGGATGCGGCCCCTAATTAGCCTCCAGGCACCCCTTTGGTCCAATGTGTGGGGCCAGATTGCTGGGGGCCTTCTGCAGGTGGGAGAGGTTTGTGTGTCCCCCTTCTGCTGGGGGTCTGTCCACGTGGCCTCAGTCACACTACATAAGCCTGGAGCTGAATGTGCGAGCCCTTATCTGAATCGATAAGCGATTATGGACGGATTAAATGTGTCAAATTTTGCCGAAGGACTTTTCGAAACAGGCAGACAGCATTTCAGAAGACATGCACTGCGACGGAGTCCTGGCATTTAAAGACAGAGCTCAAGTGACCACTGTATTAATTCACAGCAGCATAACCTTAAAACCAAACAAAGTTTTAATGGTCAAAAAACCTACATTTTCTTCTTTATATAGAACTGAATGTTAATAATCATTCATTTCTACCCAAGCATTGTTTAACCTGCCTTTTTCCATTTAGATAAATAAACGT
Organism: Phenacogrammus interruptus; assembly: GCA_037974425.1. NCBI lineage: Eukaryota > Metazoa > Chordata > Actinopteri > Characiformes > Alestidae > Phenacogrammus > Phenacogrammus interruptus. The sequence continues at coordinate 3,457,420 of JBBPCW010000037.1, forward strand.
TGTTTTTGTTATTGGGGTGCATATGAATGAAATCTATTCGTATGATATTTTCCAATGAATGGCTTGTTCTATAAGCAGTGTGGTCTGATACTCATTATATCAGTGTGAAGGGACGAAACTGCTATAGCCTGAATAGTCGTGACCTCGAAACTAAATAGTGTATTCAAACCAGGCAGTTTTTGCAGCTTTGTTTTTTTGTATATATGGACTGCAATACTTTTTAAACCTTGTTAACTATGAATGGTTAAAGTTAGGATTGTACTGACACCAATATTGATACTGATACTGCTTATTGATAACTCTCTTTGTCAAAGAGCATACTGATATTTCGAGACTAATTTAGTACCGGTTCTGGATACCCATTCCTAAACCTCCTTAGTGTTTATGCACATCAAACTCTTTGTTTTGGTGAGTTATTGGCCCTTTAATGTAGTTTAAACTGTGATGACCGTGCTTTAAACTTTTGAGAGCAGTTGACACACGCGCGCACACACTTATTGTGTTATTAGACTGTGGTCAGAGGGGTATGTATTGTATGTAAGTATTCTGTCAGTGGGAAGTCTCCAAGGACTTCTCCGGTTTAGCTGAAGACTGGGTCTAATTAGTGAACCCAGAAACCACCCCCAGGCTTGTTTTGGGGTTTCTACAGAGCACCACACAGACTGCCTGAGCTCAGATTCTGTCTGGAAGGCGCTTGCGTTCTCCGTGTTTTGCTGACACAGTCGTGTAATTGCCGCCCCCATAGACACGCCTCTCCCTAGATATAATCTCTTTTTGTGGGCTTTCTTTTTCAGTTTTTCTTGTTTCTTTGCACACATGCGGTGGACAGACCCGGAAGCAGTGCCACATATGTGGTCGTCCCCTTTTGTATATTTGTTTTCACAGGATTAGGTAACATTTTGTCTTTCGCTAGCTCTGCTGCCGGAAAGGGCCAGAAGTACCAGGCCATGCCAAATCTCATGCTCCCTGGAATTAGCCTGGGAAAAGAATCATCCAGACTCTCGCCCGGCTTATGGACAGTATGTCTCTGTGGTCGCGGCACTGAGATTCTTCGCCCCATCTGTACGCAGCTGTTCGAACCAGTTGTTAATGGCAAAAGGGGACTGATGCTGTACAAGAGCTTGCTGTGTTCTCCCTCCAGCTCTACTGGATCTCCGGAGGCTTTGGAAATTTCCAGAGTCCAGAATGACGCAGCTGCGTCTTTCCACACTCACGAGATGAGGGTGAGATACTTGATGAAACTGGGCATGGGTTCTTCCAGGTGGAGCTTTGGTCGTTTCAAATCCGGACCTGACCTGACAGTTCTTTCTATACTCGTCCTGAACCTTACATTCAGTACTGCATGATATGAGTCTGTCAGATACAACTGTGCACTGCTGTCCATAGTCTGGTGTTGAAAAAAAAACAAGTGAAATGATCATGAAATGTATCTTAACTGAGTTCTTTCAGTTGCCATGGTAGCTATCGTAAACACGTTTGCCCACACCCTCGTCCCACTGCGGCAAGCAATAAACACGTTACATTATATTTTTGCTTTTGGCAGCTCTTATCCTGTGCGACCCACAGTTTCATCGTGTTACAGATCAGGGCTAATGTGGCTTCTTGCCCAAAGAATCTCTTGGGGTAGCGTGGTGTGCTTGGCTAGATGGGAATTGAACCCTAGTCTGCTGCGTGAAGTGCAGCAGTGCAACCCACTACAGCAACCAATATACTTGTTGAGACAAGCACCATGAATGATGAGTGTTTTTAAATGAAACCCTAATAGAAAACCCTTTTACTGTATGCTGAATACATAATGCTGTATTCTGACAGTCCCCAAATATATTCACTGTGTGCCTTCAGACAAATTTCCAAAGGTTTTCAGTCCTGATAAGCTCATGTTGGCTTTGTAGACCTCGATGCTGTGTCTTATTTTTTTAAACGATGTTCCATGTTGTTGGTGCCAAACGATCTCGAGCGATTTCAAGTGAAGGTCAAGCTTGAGATATTTGACTTTCCAATTAGCAGCCATGGCCCAAGTGAGGCTCTCATGCGTGTTCCCATTTCAGCATATGTGTGGGAAATGCCTGCGTCAGGAGTGGCCTATTCATTGCCTGCCCCCTGTCCTCCACCGTCACATGCAGGAAGTTTGGAGGAAGTAATCCGAACTCCTTTTCTTCCAAAAGAAGACGGCCCATGCTGTTCCTCCTCACACATTATCAGTAACCTTATCCTCCAACGAGGACGGGCTGATCTTTACTTCAAAGGTGTGAGAAACAAATAGATGAGAGCAGAAGAAAATCTTGAATGTTAATGGCCGGATTGGACTGACGAATGTTATGACTGTCTCGATAGTGTATCAGCACCTAGATGCCGAGCTTCTTTCCAAGGCCCTTTGTTAGTTCCACAGAGCCCCTCGAGGGTGTAAATTTTCCATTAGCACTGCTTGTGTTTGGCACGGATTGGAAGCAGATGCTTTTAATGAAGCTTTCTTTCTGCTGGTCGCTCACTGTGTCTGTCTAAGGAAGCCAGGCAAAATGACCTTGGCTCCAACAATACAGCTCGGGACCCTGGCCATGAGGTACTGTAAATACAGGGCATTACAGGAAAAGTCTGCACAAGGGTCATCGAGTTTAATTCGCTTCCACTCTGGCCGTTGGATCGGACCCATAGCTCGCTCAGGAGGCAGTTTATTCAAAAGCGGAGGCTCAAGGAGCGCTCAGCCAACATTTGGCATAGTAATAAACATGGGTTATTTTCGGAGCATGAGCCAGGCAGCAAACGGGAGTTTCCTTTGGCTTCATGAGTGACGGAAGTGTGTCAGATGAGTACGTGAATGACCATGGTGGAGCTTCCCGGTGGGGCTAGCTGGTAGACGGGCTAGAGCATCGTTATCTTTAGCTACCCTGACGCACCCTCGCTGGGGTAGAGCAGACGACCCTGGTTTTCTCAGAGACACACAGCTCTGTCTGTAGGTGAGATTTGTCTTTCATTTTACGCGTCTGGACCCCTATAATATTGTGCTTGTGAAGGTCCTCAGGTTGATCGTGAGGGATTTAGTGCTAAAATTGTGGTAGATGTTAATGGAATATGTTACAGTAATATAACTGTTGGCAGAAGTTGTTGTGGTCAGTCAGGATACTTCTCTTCAGGTCATTCTCTTGGATTGACTTCCTGTGCTAGTAAGGGAGTGGCTGGTCAAAATTGCTGGTTTTGTTGCAAAATCAGCTATTTTGGTCTACTCCTCTTTTTATTTCGGTGCTTCATGTTTGTTGTAACACATACATAGTGCATCTATTTTTCTTCTATTGTGTTTCGAAGAGGTTCATGTTTCACAATCTTCCGCAGTTCAACAGAAAGCCGCCAACATTCCGTGCTGCAAGGGCGACCCCAAAATGTCTTCCAACGGGGACCTACAGGACGTTGGGAGCTATGGGAGCTTTTGGGAGGTAAGGGAACCCTTTCCAGAGTTTACATGCATACACTCACAGTTCCACAACTACCTGTTTAAATATAACGTGGATAACAGTCACAGGGGTGGTACCTTCATCGGGTATGGCTTGAGTTGGAGAATATAGATGAACATAGTTGCTAGCAGGTCATAGGTTCATTTTTGTAGTTCTTCTCTGTACTCGACTCATAAGTGGTCAGGGACCGCAATGGATCAGCTATAATTTATCATTTTCAGCACTGTTGGGGCACTAATATGGCAGCGGTATCTTGGCGGGTGTGTCCTGGCATCTTCTGGGCTGAGAATAGACCACTAACTGAAGATATACCCAGCCAGCTGTGGTCAACAACTGATCACTCATGAAGGCTAAGATGACGACTAACACACAGTGTGAAGCAACAGATGAGCTACTGTATCTAACTTTACATCTGCAAAGTGGAAGAACAAAGTCGTTGTGTTAACAGAGCGGAAAACAAGTGTTTGTTCCACTGCATCACACTAACATACCATTACCATTTTGGTATCAGTGCTGAGAATAATCCACCACTCAAGTAATTCCTGCTCAGTGATGGTCCTGTGGGGGACCTGAGCAGTAATGAATGGGGTGAAGGAGGTTAAAGAATTAAGCAAAGAAGCAGTGAGTAACTGTAAACGACAAAGTGCACCTATATGGTAAGTGGAGCTGTGAAAATGGAAAATGATCGTAGGCAGAAGGTACTAAGTGGTCTGTGAGTGTATGTGCAAGTATATGGAAGTGTGAGAGCATAAAAAAAACAGGCTCAGCAGCAAAATTCTCAGACTCCCTGCTGATTCTAAATTTCCATGGCCTCCCTAAGAGGGGGATATGCCCCTGGCTAAGGCTGTAGCTGCAGTGCCCCTCCTCCACCCGTATTGCAGACACTCTCAGTCAAGCCTGCACTCGCCTGGAAAAGCGGGAGCTACACACAGCGAGGCTCAACTCTCTAAATCCACTGCATAGTAATAGGTGGCCGACTCACCAGTGCTTGTGGGGATGGTGACAAAAAATGGCTCGCTTGATTGCTCCTTAGAGTGAAGCCTCTTGGGCTCGAGAGCTCTTGGACAGACTCTGTTTCAGGGTAAAGGCTAAAGAGCTTACTTACTGCAGGTTATATAACCCTGCACAAGTTTCCTGGCCTGCTGGACCGAAAATGGTTCAGTCCCCTTTTAGTAAGAGGTAATGGTGACAGGCCCTGTCAAAATAAGTGATGTTTAGAATTCTTTTTCAAACCCTCATTCATTTAGCACCTGATACATTTCTTAAAAGGGAAAAACTGTTCTTAAACAGGAACACCACATTCACTGCTGGACGGATCAAAGCTCTCAAATGTTGACGTTAGCTAGGCTAGCAATGATTTCAGCTACATTAGAAGTAACATGGTAGCAGTATTGATAGAAATACATAACGATCTGAGGTATCTAACTGAATTCATGTCCGTGAAGAAGAGAAGAGTGTTTTGTTATTCTAGAACATGAATGCAGTTAGCTACCTTAGATTGTTCTTGGGTGAGTGTACCTGACATTAGTGCTAGGCTAGCCAGGATAACTAGCCTAGCACTAAAGTCAGGAACACTCACCGAAAAACGCTGGAAATAAAAATGTTATTTATATAGCTAACTGTGCTACATTCACATGTGACTAGAAGGGGGGGCACCTCATTTTACTTTACTTTTATTGAACTTTTCTGCTATTCCAATGGAACTTAGTAAGATAAGATGGGCGGGAAATCATTCTGTCATAAACATGATCAGTGCAACAGGAGGAATAAAGATGGACGATAAAGGCCTTAAAAAGAACTGTAATAATGGTGCAAACTGAATAACAAAATTACTCCAACAAATAACTATAGCAGATATAATAAAATAACAGATTGTTAGTGCAAGTGGTTGTGAAAAGTGACTGTGTTTGTGCCATGAACAAAATGAGAGAACAGCAGGTGACGAGAGGATGAAACAGACATTTTAACTCTGAGCTCACTGTGTCTGTTTTTCCGCAGCCGGGGAATTACAAAAGGACAGTAAAGCGCATCGATGATGGCCACAAGCTCTGCAACGAGCTGGTCAGCTGCTTCCAGGAGCGCGCCAAGATCGAGAAGGCCTATTCCCAGCAGCTGAACGACTGGGCCAAAAGATGGAGGGGCATAGTGGAGAAAGGTGACGGGGCTTTTAGAGGCTGATTCGGAGGCCGTTAGGGGCTCTCCCACTCCTCTCAAAATAAACTGCCACATCAACTGTGACACAAACAGATTCCTGACAGCTGATGGAATCATTCTCTGTTCATAAGCAGATTTAGTTACCAGACATGGAGCCACACATGGTTTCTTCTGTCGCCTGGACCTTTTTAGTGTATAGTCTTTAGCTTTTTCACATGCGCTACTAGTCAAAGGTATTGACACACTACAGGTTTTAAAACAAATAACATTTTATCAAATAAAACAAGTTTCCTTTATTAGATGGAAAGAATCGGTGAATGTCGGACCGGTCATCACTTAATAGCTAAATAGTTAAATATCTAACATTTGTCTGGTGATCCACATTAGAATTATGAATTACCGTATTTTTCGCCTTATAAGACGCTCTGGAATAGAAGACGCACCCAATTTTAAAGGAGGAAAATCTAGAAAAAAAAGATTCTGAACCAAATACTGTAGTAAAATATTTTAT
>JBBPCW010000037.1:3523502-3537686 GCA_037974425.1 Phenacogrammus interruptus
GGTGCCTAGCGGTCTTGGGAATCGAACCCAGACTTTCTGATCGCAGGGCGAATGCCTTAACCACTAGGCTACCAGCTGCCCGGCTATGCAGCGTGATGGTGGGGACAGGTTGAGTGTGTTTACATGCACATAATAAGGATACTAAAAAATGATTTTACTCCTAAAAAAAGGGAAATATTTGGACTACTTTTACACATCATTCACACAGGCTTCCCTTAACAGTATTTTACTGGGATTCACGCCTTCTTACAGGACATGAGAAACCTAGTAAACAGCGGGTGACATTCTGGAAAGTGACTTTTCCTTCTGTCCGCTGTGTTTTTGTAAGTTCGGGTTTCTGGCCACGCTGCATTAGTTTTGCCAAAAGCACCCATGAACTCCTGCAGCATAGAGTTTTACAGATTCTCTACAGAATCATGAAGTAGATTCATATTGAAAATAAACTTCTGTAATATTTTTATTTGCAAAACTGACCAAAATACTTTAAAATGTAACAGAAATAATTGAAACATCACTATTTTCCTGGTAATTAAGTGTTCAGTGTTCACACTTAAGCTCTCTTGGTCATTTCTCAGGTTTTGTACCAGGTCCCATGCAGATCAATTGCAAGGTCAAGTTGACTGAGGCTTACAGTAACAGTTAAACCTTTAATTAGCATTAAATACAGATAAAAACCATGTAAAGGAGATATAGAGCGCCTCAACAGGGTGTTATATTTGGGCTTCAGAAATGTAGTAAATTCTAGCATAGAAATACGCCCTTCATGCTCACTGGTTCTATTTCTGCTCTTACCCAGATGTATAGAAATAAATCAATATAAAGAAAGAACATTGTAGAAAAAACCCTTATAACAGAGCCAAAATCCAGGCCCAAGATTAAATCCAAGATTTAAAATAAAAAATCTAATCTAAGAGATCGGGGTAACAAGGTAGCATGACCACTTAAATACTCCGTTAACTGCCAGATTCTAGTAACGACTGTATTATTGGAGTGTTTAAACATCCTTATTTACTGATGCTCTAATAAAAAAAAACAAAAGGTTTATAGGAAAAAAAATCTATTTAATATATGTTCATATATGAGATCTTATTCCCAGTAATTCCCAGTCAGTGATGTCATAAAGAGCTCACATTATGTAATGCAGAATAAATAAGAATGATTTAAAAACAGCTCTGGTATTTCTAATAGCTTTTTAAAAAGGGAATGTGTAAACAACTCCCTGTAAACAAGAGTGATGCTTTCCTGCTGCACGTGCCCAGCCATCAATACACACTCGGTCATGAAACCTTCTGCAGGCTCTATCTATGAAAACATGCGGGTTCTTGATAAGAGCTGGGTTGTTTATTGGTCTGCCCACATTGTTCAGGTGCAAGCGCCATTTGCACAGCTGTGTGTGCAGAAGAAAGGCCAGGTCTGCGAGGTCCGCAGAATCCTCAGGTCCGCTCCGATTCAGAGCCCATATCAACGTTAGGAAGCTCACGTGAGGCCCAGAACATCAAAAATGTCATAATGACTCTTTCCAGGTTTTTTTCAACTATTGCTAAGTAAGAGGAGTGACCTAAGAAAGGTACTGACAAACAGTATTGATTTTTTTTTTACTCCAAAAAACTTTACAGTCTACAAAAGCCAAAATCGAATCAAAATCTCTTAAAAAAAAGGAACTGCTTATATTAAACTAACATAAACTGCGGTCGTCAATGTTTAATCAGTAGAATTTCTTGACATAAGCATGCATGTCTAAATATTTAGCAAAAATAAATAGATAAATAAATCACTAAATCTCATTTCAAGGCTACAAATCTGATTTTCACCCTAATCTTCCAAAAGAAAAACTTCCCGATCAGAGAACAAATACGTTTTATAGTCTTGAAATCATTTAAATTGATTTTTTTTTTGTAGCGTACACTAAATATCTAGATATATCTGTTTGTCTGTGTTATTGATTTTGGGTTTTTTTGCATAGTAAAACAAGATAAAAAGAACAACTGGATGCATTTTGTTGAAATGAACTCCCTATTTTTCTCATTTCAGCATTGGCCGGTTTCCTAATGGAACTATAAAATCATTTTATATGACTGTGCAGCTTTTTTCATGCATGCTGTGTGTTTGTGGTTATGTTTTTATTATTATTTTTTAGCTGTAAACCAAACAACTGTGTCCTTAGAAAGAAGTACTTCTTAGACTTACGACATCCTCAGTAACGGCCAAGTCTTGTTTGCTGTTTACAAAGTCCAATTTGGCAAAAACTCCACCTGATCATACAGTGTTTATAACCGGCCTGTTTCATAACAGCGTGTGATGAAAGCCTGGGGCCGACCACCTCCAGCATTGTCACGTTGGGGCTCCGTTGCCCACCTTTGTAGCAGCTGAGCTAACACTGGCACAAGGCTGCTGCAGCCAAAACTGCCCTTGAAATGTGTGCAGGGGCTACAAGGTTCAAAAGGCACTTTTGAAGTAGAGGCATGAATCTGAAACATGGAAAATGAATGACACACGTTACACATATAATGAGCGATATCTCAAAACTGTCTTACCAAACCCAGAAGAAAGAGTATTTGTAGGCTCCAATACACAAAGACCACTCGTACATTGTGTAATACTTGTGATACTTGTGATTTTCACTATAGAGTCATGTAGAAAATGCCTTAAGATTTCACTTGCAAAACTGAACTAAAATACTGTCACAGAGAAGCCAGTAATTGAGACATCACTGTACTTTCCTAGTAAAGCCCTGTTTTATGCCTTCCTGGTAATTTCCCAGGAATTGTACCAGACCTTATTCAGATCGAGTTGACCTAGGCTTACAGAAACATTGACACCTTTAATCACCATTAAATTAAAAGAAAGAAAAAAATCAGCATATGAAAAGAGCTATAGAGCTCAGGATGCTACATTTGAGCTTCAGAAATGTAGTCATTTGTTGTCATTTCATAGTTCCATCAAATAAATAATTCCTTCATGTTTCCCTCAGTGCTCTTATCCAGATGTAGTGAAAGGGATCAATACAAAGGAAGAAGACTGTAGAAGAAAAACTGATTACAGAGCCAAAATCAAGGTCCAAGGTTAAACATAAGATTTTAACTAAATAACAGCTTCAGTCTAATCTATGAAATCAGGGTAAGCTGTTAATAGGGCCACTTAAATAATCCGGTAACAGCCAGATCCTAATATTAACTGTATTATAAAGAAAGAGAACATGTAGACTCCAGTATGCTGAAACTGCTCGTACAGTGTGGATTACTTCTGAGTGACTGAGGAATCTCTGTTGTTGTACATTGGGAGTGAGAAAGGTATGAAATAAAGTCTTTCTCCAAAAAACAAAATGTCATCCTTTGTGTAAGAAGCTGAAAGGACAAACACAGAGTGGTTGTGGTTGATGGTTTTCTCCTGATTTATTTATTTATTTAGTTCTGAACTCTCTTCCAGACTAACGACCGAGAGGTTAGACGTCATTAACCACTAGATGTCAGCATTAACTACTTTCTAAATGGAGAGCTTGGAGTGCTTGGCCTCTGGGCGTGTGAGGAGCAGCTAGGTGATCTGTCCACAACCTTGATCGGGATCAGAGGCGAAAAGGTTTGGACTGTTCTGGGTCCAGCAGGAAAGAGTACAGCACTGGCTGTTACTGGATGTTCCTCCAGACTGAGGTGCACCTAAGATTAGATTAGATTGACTTTATTAATCCCACAGTGGGGAAATTCCTTAGAAACAGCAGCAGTAGTAAAAAAGACAGTTTAACAGGATTCAGAGCAAGGCTATTACAGCTAATAGTCCGAGGAAGATTTATCCTGATGTGCAGTTACATCAGTACCGTGTTCACAGTCTTGCTTGTGAAAATGCTCCTCGACCTTTAAAGTTGATTTGTCGTACTCAAGCACCTCCAGTGGTCCAGGCTGCTTTCTGTGCACTTCGCTTACATTTCAGCGTCTGAATGGACTTGTACTGGCCATGTGACTTCCAGAATTGCTCAGATTAGTAAATTTGTTAATGATGAACATCTGTGGACCAAAACCAGATCAAAGGGTGAGACCTGCAGGCCGGCGGGACAATGGGAACCAATGTGTGGCATTTTAATGAAGGTGCAGTAGACCTGACTGGGACTTATCCAAAGGACCCCACCAAATGCATAAAGATAGATGAAGCTGTATGAACATGCCTGCATCTATACTGAGCAGGAGAGACATTCATGGGCTGGACAACTGTTCTGTGGTCACTCCAAATTCCATTCTGACAGCAAGGGCCCTTTGAGCGCTCTCGAGTGCCACTTCACCATAGACCTACAGCAATGTGGGTTTGGGCAAAGGGTTTTCTTTTGCTTTCTTTTCTCCCTTTTTAAAGGCAAGCGGTTCACGGCAGTTATTCTAGACAAATTATCGACACTGAGAAATCCTTCAACTCAGATGTCCTTTAAGGGGGAGCCTTTAACCCTTTGCTTGCCTTTGAGGACCGCCAGCACTACCCCCCCCCTCCCCCCCTCCACCCCCCAGGGGTGTGCGCTCACAATGCAGTGTAAGATTTATCAGACCATATTCTTAGAGTACTATTGTATTGCTTAGCACCGAGACATGATGCACAGCAAAAGAAGAGAATACTCGTTAGCATGTGGCTAACCAAGTTGGATATGATTGAACGTGCATTCTTTCACCCATAATCCTCTCTCTCTTTATGTCTAGGCCCTCGTCTCACTCTGTTTCTATTTTTTCTAACCCCCTGTCCCACCCTCTCGCCCTCCCTCCCTGTCTCCCACTCCCCGCTCTCTTTCTGTTTCTGTCTCTCTCTCTCTGTCTCTCTCTCTCTTTCTCTGTGAATGGGGCTTGGGAGGTGGGCTGAGTGATTGGGGGGAGTTGTTGTAGGCTGGCTGAAGCTTGCTTTTCAGCCACTGTCTCTGTGCCTCTAGCCAGCTGTGCGGGCCCAGTGTTAGGGGATTTGGGATAATTTTTCCCCACTGTGGCTGGGCCTCCCTCCTGGTGGCTGAGCACTAACTCCCAGACTGGAGGAGAATATGGCCCCCTGCCTCCCTCCAATAGTCCTCCAGAAGACTGCTGGGGGGCGATATGCTGCATGGTGGTCTTGTCCAACAGACCCTCCACTGCTTTCCCAGGTAATACCTCAAAAGGCCTTTAAATTGAGGTCAGACCCTTCTTTCTCCAATGGATATAATACTTATGCTCTGCAGGGGAACACAATTGCTTGTTATATCTCCCTTTGCACAACAATAAAGTATAACTAATCCAACATTTTTAAACAAGACCATTGTACAAATGCTGAGAGGTGACAACAGGTGTTGGGTTTCAATAATAAATATATCTTGGTGAGAAATAGCCACACAGATGCACTGGAAATTAATTTTCTGTACAGCCTGATACCTACGAATGAAGCTACGCGATCTGTGACTGCAGGCTTATGTTCCCCTTCTAAGTGCTACAACAGACACAAACACAGCTTCACTCTTTACTGCGCTGAGTAAACATTTTTACAGCGAGGGGTAAATCCGGATTTCCCCATTACTACGACAAAAGGCCACTCTTTTCATCCCAATGTCCTCCTTGCTTTTCTGTCCCTGGAAAATCCCAAATCAGATGACAAAGCCTGCTCTAAACAAAGAGATTATCACACACCTAATCCTGAGCGGACTCTCTGGAGACTGTGAGCTAGTGGGTCTGTGTCCTTCATGAAGTATAGGTGACATGGGAGAATAAACACAGAAAGACCCATGATGCTGATCTACTGGCCACAGGCTGGTACCATTGACGTTGAGCTACTTGGCTTACACCAATTTCGCCTCTCCTGTTAGTTAGTTATAGTAAAATGATCTTGTGGTCTGAAAAATAGAGAGAAACCAAATCTAATAACTAAAGTTACACTCATTTGTAATAATGCACTTAGACAGTAGCGCACTAGCCCAGCATTGCTTGAACATTTTGTCCTTTCAGAGTACTGTAAACAGGTCATCCCATATCTGTAAAATCATCTGTCCAGTGGCAGTATTTATGCAACTAACTGAGAATTCCAATATATCATTTCACATCCCTCTAAATGTGATGTGTTCCAGGTCCCGAATGATACACCTGTCTTGCCTGTGCTTCATTTTCTGTTGATTCTTCAAAACCCAGCCTTTCATACCCATCACCAAACACTCCGACAGACTAAAACGTGCTAAAATGTGTATTCTTAGAGTTTCTTATGGCCAAACACCTTGTCCTTCTGACACGGCCTACAAGGCATACACTACATATTTTTGTTCTAGGCCTAACGATTGACTCGACAGACTGAGGCAATCTGAAGCCTAAAAACGAGGAGCTGTTTTGTGGTCAGTGAAATGTGCATGTCTTATTCTCTAGCTTATTGAACTGCCAGCTGTAATGCCAGACAGATTTCAACATGGGGAGGCATCAACAGAATATTTACAGCGTTTATATTTAGAGGCGACGGTTCAGGAGGAAAGAGTGCAACGACGCCCTGACCCTCCCACCCCCGCCCTATAGCACTCTGAAGACGACTGTATATCATGCCTGAACAGCGGCTGCTGGGACTCAGATCACTGTAACACTCAGCAGCTGTATGTTTTCGCTCTTGCTCCGGGGAACCTAGATATGCGGCGACTCGGCGTAACGACAAATGACATTTTTTTCAGATAATATTTATAGACGTGCAAATGCTGAGCGGAAAGTTTTAGTGAAGTAATTTACGATAACACCCCCTTCCCAGCGCACCCTCTGTCCCCACCATCCAACAGCTTACTTATCTGTGAGTGACAACGCAGCGTGGGTCACTGCCATGAGGCAAGCCGTGCTGATGGATTGGATTGTGTGCAACAGATATGTTTATCTTCCCGCTTTCAAAGCAATGGCCTGAGCAGCTAACACGGATAGTGGTGCTGGACTGCGCCGGGTCGTGACCTTGACAAGATCCAGCAAGAGACCCAAAAAGAGCAGATCACAGGACCTGTTCCCGGGCCAAGACACTCCCCACCTTTAACTCCCACCCCCCCACCCCCCCATTCCCAACAGAACCTCACCGCTCAACAAAGACGACACAATTGGAAAACAAGAATGCAGAGGGTCAAAAAGAAGTGTGGTGGTGGGGGGAGGGGGGCTTGATTTGATCCAAAGCTAGTCAATGGCCATTTAACCGGGAACATGCTTTGAGGAGTATATGGACTGTGACTTTCAGGCCCTGTTTGCACAAAAGTGATGCGCCTTTGAAAGGGCCCCTGAATTGACAGCTTTTTCTCGCTCCGTGTGGTGCGGCCCGGGGCCCCCAAGACACTCATATCGCTGGGCCGTGACGGCAAGGAGAAGAGTTACACTTTGAAAACACACTCTGGGTTCCATCACTAGCTGGCTTTTGTTAACCCCCCCTCACTCACGGGCCACCGTTTCTGCCCGCCGACGAGAAGACAATGCAAGGGGCAGCCATTGGATTTGTTGCTCCCGAATCGAATAGCGAACGGCTGCCCATGCAGAACTAATCTGTGAAGAGGTCTTTTCCTGTGTGATAACCGCCCCCCTACCCTGCCACTGGCCCTGCCGCCACCTTCACTGAACCACCAACCTAATCTTAGATGGGAAATCACACACACACACACACACACACACACACACACACACACACACACACACACACACACACACACACACACACAAAACCCTCCTCTCTAACCAGCTTTAAGCGATTTTTTTTTCTTCTCGGCAGTTGTAAGGCTCCCATTCGGAGTTGCTCCTGCTTATTTGATGTGGCAGCAATTAGCGAGAGACTTTTGTGCTCGGCGAAGACGGGGCGGCCCACTTCAATGATCACATTTATGCCCTGAATGGGGATACAAAAAAGCCAAGGAGACAGATAACATGAGCACATCAAACGGCTGCGCTGGTTGCGCTTGTTACTGTTATGGCTCCTTCTCCTCTTTTATGGTGAGCGGAGGGGAGTGTTACTTTTCCCATGAGAAAGCTTGCCCAGGGGCCGAGTGACATCATAGGGTGCCCCCTTTGCACCCATCTCTCCTCAGACGCTAGGCCCATCTCCGCTTATGTGGGCACCTAGCCTTTGATTCCTCTCTGCTCTAATGGCCCCATTGAGCCATGATAACAATTAGGGCGTCCTGTTTGAAGCCTCACACACTCAATCAGGCCTAGACAGGGTGTTCATTCTTAATGGCAACGTTTTTAATAACAAGAGCCAGGAGTCGCCCACCTCAACCACACACACACACACACACACACACACACACACATACACACATACAATAGGGCGCCCTCTGTGTCCGTGTTGGTATGTTTGTCTGCCTCTCTCTCACACACATAAACACACCCAGATCAAAGCATCCTGCCTCAGGTTAGAAGCAAGACTGAACCTGGTCTATTACAGCTACAAGCGTATTTCAGCAGATTATCAATCGCTAGTTGGCAGTTTAATGAACAGAAACGCCTTCGGTGATCACGTCTTGTAAGTATGTGCAGTGCTGTACCATCGGTCCCGTAACTGTAAAGTTTATAATTGGAAATCGTTCCTTTCTCGCCACCCATGTGCTGCGTTCCTTGCCTGGTTCTAATGGGCATACTTTACTAGTAACTCATGTCACTGCGTCTACTCTGCCTGCCTTTCAAACTCCCATAAAATATGTGATGCCTGTGGACAATTAGGAACGCGCTGTTGTTCTGCTTACAAGAAACTAAGATTAATGACAGAAGTATTTCACTCACAGTGTCCAATCCGTTTACCAGAAATTCACGCCTTACGGATAGAAAAAGGATAGAAAAACACAAGGCCTGCAGCCTAATGCGCCTCAATAGGACGACAAAAAAAAAAAATCTATGACATTAGATTGTGACCTTGTTAAACCCCGTTAAATCACACTGACTCCAATTAGGAGCCACAGAATGAAAGAGACAACTCAATTGGAGAGGGATCAAGGCAGGCCCCTTAATCACATAATGAAAGATTCAAGTGGCTTTGGAGAACTCACAATACACAAAACTCATAGCCCCGGCTTTTGTCTTAGCTGTTAAAAGTGTGTATTCCCTAACCACTCTGTGTTGTGCTAATTGTAAGGCTGACTTGTTTATTGTGCACGTACAATGCAATTGCCACTGGCTGAGGGACTAAAGGGACGACGGGCCTAACATGAAAATAATACAGCTTGGCCACCATAAAACGCTTCTCATGATTATGTGGGATCCGGCTAAGCATATGTTGCTTTCATTCAGAGGTTAGTGCTAGTAATATAATTACGGGTTTAATTTGTGTTTCACAGTCTTTAAGGCTTGTTTGATTCCAGCCATTTATAGAAAGAGCTGCGCTCTGATCCAAACGGTTTATTTTCTTTATCTTGCTTACTTTACTGTGATGTCTAAAGTACGGCTTAATGAGACTTCGCTTACATGCTAAATCTGCATTAGATAAGACGCAAACACACAAACCTTTTTCATTCGTTTATTTTAGAAGCTCGCGCGCCATGAAAGGCTGGCTCTTGGCCTCGCAGCGTTGTGTGGGATTTTCAAAAAGAGCAAAATAAATGGTACAAGCCCCTGCAAACCGCAAATAATTACAACTCTTTCAAAGGCCTGGTTATCTTCCTGCATAAAGGACTTCCATACCTCCCCACTCTCCTCATGGAGGCAGCAGGAGGAATCCACACATCTGTCCCTCCCAGAAAGAGAAACGATCCCTCAGAAACTGGCAGGTCAGTGAAAAGTCGTCCTAACCAATCAATAAAAAGGCGTCTGGGCTGTGACTCTGTCGTTCTCCAAGAGGCATCAATGCTATATTCCCATTACGTCCCTTTTTGTTCAGTTCCATGTATCTGCTTGGATCTGGTCGTTCTGTCTCTATGGTTCACATTTGTGTTTGTTAGAAACTCAAACACACCTCTGGTCTGAAAAATCATGCACATGCTCATTTTAGCACATCCTTAAAACACATTTCTAATGAATGACCGCATAAACGCTAAAAGGTTTTGGTATTTTGTTGAAGGACCCCATTAAAATGGATCAAATCTGATTTGAAAAGAGATCCATACACACATAATAACATCATTTTCAAATCATTGTAATGTGAACAAAAGGGAACGCAATTTTTTGTTCTAATGTGAAATTTTTTTATAATAAGATTTCCCTCCCAACATTTGTTAGTTGTTAGCATTTATATAGCATTGTTAGAGGTGTCAAGAAAGAGAGGAGGCATGTTCACATGACAGATGTTGGCCATTTAGAAGAATGTGAGCCATCTTAGGAGAAACTGAAGGAATAATCTGAATTGAGCAATAATGAATTAGGCATTATTGTGAATGTAG
Organism: Phenacogrammus interruptus; assembly: GCA_037974425.1. Lineage (NCBI taxonomy): Eukaryota > Metazoa > Chordata > Actinopteri > Characiformes > Alestidae > Phenacogrammus > Phenacogrammus interruptus. Next base: position 3,533,794 of record JBBPCW010000037.1, read on the forward strand.
CTTGGGGTGGGGGCTTGCTTAGACTGAGCCCTAAGGCAGACCCCGGGCCTTTAGCATAGCAAACGGGTGAGACGCGGTCTCAGCAGGGTTCCTCTCTGCCCGGCTTAGAACACACATTTGCCACATCATTACCAACTAGAGCCTCTGAGGGATGTAGTCATATGGTGTCTGTCACTGTAAGCCTTTCTCATCCCTCTCTCTCTCTCTCTCTCTCTCTCTCTCTCTCTCTCTCTCTCTCTCTCTCTCTCTCTGTGATGATGGATGACGGGCAGGGAGAAATGGGCAGTATGCATGATAATGGCTGGGATTACCCCTCCTGCTGTTACTCTGACAAATAGACTGAAAGCTGCTCTTAACAGTCATGAGTAAGTTAAGCCTAATATTATGCAACACTTCGCACTGACCAGCTCTAAGCTTCCAGTCGGTTTTCATTCTAGTAGCTGAAGTGGTTAGTGACCCATTCAATATGGACTCATGTTTTAAAAGGTCAGTGTTTGATGGAAAACATTCATAAAAGCTAACTCAGAAATAAAAGAAACTAGAAATGGTTTGTACATGTACTTTATACTCTCAAAATCCGAAGATTATATTTGATTTGCCAGCAAAACACTTTCAGACGATTTAAAGTGTGTCTTACATGAATGCGTCTCCATTTGCTCTACAAACAAACACACGTCCATCGTTAAGCCTAATAAAGCCAGGACACGCAAACGATCGCACGTGGACTGTCCCAAGTGCCTGGCTGATGTTCTTGGTGACAGCAGACAAGCTCACATTAAGGACGTGAAGACTCTCAGAGCATGACTGAGCCTAGAAAAGCTGTAATCGAGGCCATATGACGACGCCCCATTACTAGACTTGCAAATGTAGGAAAATATTTATTAGCACATTATTCAGATACAAGATTCCACCTGCACTTTTTTGGGTTTCACAACAACCCCAAAAATACATATTAGAGCTTCATTAACAGAGCATGCTTTAAACAATGGCCTGCATCTGCCCAGAGCATAAAGACATAAGCTATCAGTAATCTATTGTCACTACATTTGTAGTATGTATTACTTTAAATAGGTACATTTGGTAGCATAGTGCTTAAAATGAGCATTACATCAACTTATGACTAATATCACAAGTTGCTAGTGGTGCATAATGCCAGGCGTCTTGCGATCAACAGGTCAAAATTATTTAATAAGTGTCAGAAATAGGGTCACATTACTGTGGTGATCCAAACTTCTTGCTCTAATGTAAGAAACAGGATGGAAATGTGATGATAAAACACAGCTTAAAAATCTGAAAGCTGTCTGGGGGTGGGGGTGGTCCTAATATTCTGATGACCATGTGATTGACAGGCCTCAGTCTAAACATCACACCCTGTTAACACAGAACTACAGCACAATTAAAGCAGGGAACAGTTGACATATGCATTTCCGAGCTGGTTTGTTGTCTAAGATTCATTAAAAATGTACAGCTTAATTATGGCAATGTCTTAAAGAGAGTTTTGTTCTATTTCTCTTTACTGATGGGACAGGCATAGCGAGAACACTGCCTTGGTTGGTTGAGAAGCAGGTTGATGAGGTCACCTGATAATTATAGTTTTCTCATTGCATTAGATTTTGCTCGGGGGGTAGAGAGACTGTAGAGAATCCAGTTTGGTTAAAATGGCGTGGGCATGATAATCCACATCCATGATCTTTGGGACTTGAGATGAGACTGCTCAGTTCACATTGAACAAGGAGGATGTTGCAGAGAAATCTGGGCCTTTAGAGGTCACTGTGAAGTCACCAAATCCCCACAAGAGCAAGATTAACCTACACAAATGTATATTTGGTGCTTTATAACGAAATCTCTTTATGTGCATGAGGCCTATATGGAGTTCATGACTGTATACATGCTTTTTTGCCAGTTTCCCAGTATTTTCTTTATTTTTCTCTTAAAAACCACCTGCCTTAAACTGACCGCCCTCTGTGAGAATGCAGCCTCTAACAGAACAACAAAATGGGCTTCAGTTCACAGGAAAGGTTAAAGTTCAGCTGGGTACGGGCATAATGGCATGCCTCCCATGCATGCACACATATGTGTTTTTTTTCTTTCCTAAAAGGAATCCAGGTTATCTGATTCTTTTCTGTCATTCTGTCTATCCTGATCTGAAGCTGGTAATGCGATGCTCCATGATGCTTCCAGACTAGACAGAGGTCAGCGATGTACCAACATGAGAGGAAACTCTACCAGCATGCATTTGTAGTGACAAGAGGGCTCCCTCTAACGAATTACCATCTATTGTACTCTCAAAGAGCCCAAAGAAAACAGGGCTTAGCTCAGCTAGTGAAGTCTGTAGATACGCACATCCATGTGTCAACTTCCTAAAACAATACCCAGCCATGTCTGACAAAGCCCCCTGTGTGCAACAAGTGGCCAAGTGCACTCAACATGAAATGACCCGCTTCACGCCTATAGGGGTGAACTGGTGGCTGTTTACATCTGAGTGCGCACTAAACACACACATTTGCTATCAGGCCAGCTGATCAGTTACTACATCCTTCCTTCTTTCACCCGTTCACTCGCTTCATTAACGCCCCCTGACTGAACCCGCAGAAGTGGGACTCCTGCCGGACTTCCATGTGCCAACGACTGCGGTTCTCCCCGCTCTGCCTGTGTGAAATCGGTCCAGGAAAACAGTGCCAGGTCAATTGCGGTCGTTGGCCAAGAACCTCGCCTGCTCATTTAATAACTGGCAATTGCGGCCAAATATCTGCAAAAATTTCCATTTGATAAGACGTCCATACATTCCAGATTTCCTACAGCAGTCCTGTCTTTAAGCTTTGTTTGTAGCGTCCCTAGTTTTCTCATATTTCTGATTTTCAATGCTGGCACAGTCAACTGAATATAAATTCAAACTGCGGAATATTTGCTCACGCTACATTTCGATGCCAGACTCGTATTCACTTGTTGCTGCAGTTTATCATCCACACTACACAACACAGAGATATTTTCAGTTGCTAGGTCACTTTCCAAACAGAAAAGATACAGTATCAGTATAATATCTGACACAACAAAAGTGTCTCTCTTGTTTAAATGTTTTCTTAATTCGGTTTATTTTGACAGGTGTGAACACTCCACTTCTACCCAGAGGTGCACTAAATAAATAAACTGTGGTCAAAGTATCCTTTCTAGCTCCTCTTTCTGTAGCTTCTCAGCACTGGACTGTCAACTTATTCTTAATCTGCCTTTACATTTGACTCCTGATAGAAACTCAGACTGTGTTCAACCTACAGCGAAGGACATGTGGCAATAAAATAATGTCAAAACAATGTTAATTTTGCCACATAGATTGAAGAACGTATTCTCAGCCAGGCATCATCAACCTGGTTGGTAAAGTTCAAACTGAAACCATTTAACCATGAAGACTCTAATGACTCTAATGTACTTTAATGTACTCATATCCTAACAATGAACTTAATAGACCATTCAATTAAAGTGTAATTTGCTGTAGTTTTGCTGCTGCAGAGGTAAACCTACCAAACTATATGAAAAATATACAAAAATCACAAAAGTTTAAGCTCTGCTGCAAAAATTGAAGCTCAAATAAAGGCAACCAGGTGCTCGTACATGTCTGTCCTACTAACCCAGAGCTAAACATTTGGTTCAAACAACATAATGATGTTGATTTTCGAAGTGAAAATTAGTACACATCTTTAAAAGAGGACAGTTTAAAAGAGGACACATCTTTAAAAGAGGACACATCTTTAAAAGAGGACAGTTTAAAAGAGGACACATCTTTAAAAGAGGACAGTTTAAAAGAGGACACATCTTTAAAACAGGACAGTTTAAAAGAGGACACATCTTTAAAAGAGGACACATCTTTAAAAGAGGACAGTTTAAAAGAGGACACATCT
>JBBPCW010000037.1:3592398-3602711 GCA_037974425.1 Phenacogrammus interruptus
CACACACACACACACACACACACACACACACACACACACACACACACACACACACACACACACACACACATTATTATGATCGTTGTTGTTGTTCTCAGGATATAAATACAATCGTAAACTCTTGTTAAGTCACACGTGCTTCTATTCACTCCCATTCACTAATCCTAAAACCTACCTCACCTAAACATACAAATGAAATACTTTGTTTTATTTTTAGTCCGTTGCTTTACTATTGAATTTAACAAATAAAATGAAAATACTTGTTTTTCTTCCTCACAAATGTTCATGTCTTGCTTTAGTCCGGGGACTAATGGGGTCGCCACAAAGAACTAAATACACGACCACACACACACACACACACACACACACGCGCACACAAACGCGCGCGCGCTCTCTCGCTCGCTCGGGCCCCTCCAGTCTCCAGCGCGTGGCCATGCCGCGCGTAGCGCGTGATGTAACTCCGTGTGCGCGTATAAATAGCGCGTGCATGGCCGAGCGGAGCAGCGCTGAGCGACTTTTCCGAACTTGGACTCGACTTTGGAGGCGCGCACACACACTTATAAACTCTCTCTCACACACAAACACAGCAACGCAACTTGGCGCGCGAGCTCGACGCTCCGTGTTTTCTTTTTCTTATCATTATCATTATTATAATTACTATTTGGGACGCTGGCGGAGGGGGAGGCGGGAGTCGATGCCAGAGTAGACGGAGGAGTGCGCTGTGCCCCGCGTGTGTAGCTCGTTCCATCTCGGTCGCGCGCCACCCGTGTCCGGCAGCATGCGTGTGCGCGCGGCGCCCCGTGTCCCCGTGCTGCTGCTGCTGCTGTTGCTCGCGGGTCTGACGGCGGGGTGGGCGCGCGGCGCTCCGCTCGGGAGCGCGCACAGGCGCTGGGAGACCCTCTACTCGCGCTCGGTGGCGCGCGTGCCAGGGGAAAAGCGCGACGCGTCCCGGGACAGCGAATATCTGACCGGCATCAAGCGCCTGCGCCGCCTGTACTGCAACGTGGGCATCGGCTTCCACCTGCAGGTCCTACCGGACGGCACCATCACCGGCGTGCACAACGAGAACAGATACAGTGAGTACAACCAGCCTCCACCTAACACTCACAGGAACCCTCTGACCACAGCTGACCACAGGTTCACCTTACAGGACACTACACTGCAGTGTCAGTGCTGTTTCTCAATAAAAAACCCCCTGTAATTCAGGTTCTGAGGGTGCCTAACTTAACACAAGCTCCATTTGACAATTTTAAAGATACAAAGAAGGAAAAACACAGAGTGCTAGCCCTGATCACCCAGCCTTGCACTTGTTACTTGGGTGCCTTAACACAGACACTGCATTCAGATTTGGATATTTTTACAGATCTCTACAATGAGGTGATAAAACAAAAAGAATGACTGTGGTTGATAAAAGTACACCAGGGCTGATTACCCAGCCTTGCACTTGTTACTTAGGTGCCTTACTTGACATGATCACTGTATTCAGATTTGGACTATTTTTAAGATGAGATGTATTTACAGACCTCGGTAAAGAGGCGATAACACAAAGAGTAGCACTCTTTGTGTTATCGCCTCTTTACAGAGGTCTGTATGAAAATGAATGAAAATGCACCAGGACTAATTATCCTGCCTTGCACTTGTTCCTTGGGTACCTTAACACAGGCACTGTATTCAGATTTGGACTACTTTGAAGATGAGATATATTTACAAAGATGTGATAACACAAAAAGAGTGCCCATCCCTTGCACCAGGATTGATTGCACTGTAAAGAAATAAAGTTTAGTACTGAATCAATTATTATAGTCCAGTTTTACTGTAAAGCTATGAGTGGGTTATTGCTGTGTGCTCTAACAGTCTAAAATAATGTATTCACTCGTAAAGCACCGAACTAGCACTTAGCACAGTACTACTGAGTTGAATTAAGTCTTATAAGTGTTTAACCAGCCCCTAAAGTGCAGAATGGACTTCATTCATATGGTGTTAAATCCATACTTTCAGTGTCTAATCTGGTCCAGCTGTATTCATTAGCACTGGGAAGCAATAGATGATGAGATAATAGGCTCTGAATGCGGTGGGACCATTTGTCTAATGATGTGATGTATCTTCAGGATGTTTCTATGTACAAACTGATCGGTTAGTAGACTAACACACACCCACTGGGAGATATGTCTGTCACTTACGGATTGTTCAACATCTGGGCGTTTGAAAAATGCGCTGGCGCTTTCCGCACCCCTCTCAACAACTGTAACCTGAGATCGGTCAGAACCGGGCCAACATCTAAAGCTGGTCCTAAAGTAAGGCTAGCGATAAGCCCATCTGTTGTGCTACATTAACCCCCTTGGCCTTGTGTGTCTAATTAATAGCCAGTCAGGATAAAGGTGCATATATGTCGTGCTTTTGTAGTGGCCCCAAAAAGCCACGGAACAGGACGTCCAGGGACCTGTGGATGCAGAAGCAATATGGGCCCAAGAGTTGTTTTGTGTCCCCTTGGACTATTTTAAGACATGACATAAAACTGAAGGGAGATACATTACATACGTTTTCATTACATACGCAGTAAGTGCACAGCGCCTCTATAAAGGGGAGGAGGCATCATCCCGAGGACGCAGCACAGCTCTATTAAAGGGAAAGTAGACAAAAGTCAAGTTTAAAGTTGGAAAACGCCTTGAATGACACTTTCAGGAGATCTCCTTGTATTACCAAACTATGTCAGAGATGTGGGAGTGTGGACGAAGAGATGTTCTGGGGTGGTATAATGTAGAATCCCTTAGTTATGAGCTTATTATTCTGTTATTAGTCTTATAACGCATTATCCAGTAGCTATTATTAATGATCCAGTTAGTAATGCGGTAGTTCCACAGTACTAACTGGACCATTAATAATGGCTACAGGATAATGCGTCTTAAGAATAATATCAGAATAATAAGCTCATAACTAAGGGATGTGTAAGTTCTGTAGTTAAGAGGGGAAAAAGGAAGTTTGGACCTTCGTACAAACATTATTAGAGTTTAAAAGAGCTTACTGAAGTCCAGGTGAGTGGAAGAATGAATCTAACATTGCAATCCATTGCGATGCAACAAGTTACCACACACATCTCAAAGAACCTTTAAGTGATGACTCTTTAGTGATGATTCTTTAAGAAAACATCTGTGAAGATCCTATAAAACTCTTAAATGACCAGGACTTGCCGGGAAGTCCAGGATTTTATACTGTAACTGGTCATAATGTCAGTTTGTATTGTGGACCAGCTAATATATAACGACCCTTGGGAACATATTGGGATATATTAAGATATTAAGAGGTTAAAGAACAAGCTTCTATGCCAATTATTGTTTTTTTTTTCAAGAAGTGTACCTAGCTGGTAGAACCTTCATGTTTAAGAGTACCAGAATGTATCCAGCACTGTAACAATGGGGAATTTACAGTGTTGGGTGCAAAACGTTTAATGGCCGGATGGTGTTGTTTCCTTGAAGGCTACTTCAGAAATCTAAAAGTAAACACTCGCGATATCCTTTACAAATACGCTCATCCTGAGCTGTGGCCTGAGAGATATGCGCCTCGCAAGGTCATCTGTATTCTTTGTTGTTGCTTGCAGGTCTTCTGGAGATATCTCCGGTGGAGAGGGGAGTTGTGACACTGTTCGGCGTCCGGAGCGAGCTATTCGTGGCCATGAACAGCAAGGGGAAACTCTATGGATCTGTGAGTGCACGAGTTGATTTACGGCAGGTTTCCGCCGGTAGATTTTCTTATCAGTGCCTGATGACATATTGCCCTGTGCTGGAGTTGTAAACCCCTCCTCCCCCCTCTAGCCCTTCTCCTTGCCCCCACCCACACCCCCCACCCCCAAACCACCTCCTCGGTGCATTGTTGAGCTTGCTTGTGCCTCATCGTGTTTTCATTGTGGGCCGGATGAAGCCAGGGACAGTGGCACACTACATCACTCACTCCATGCATTCCATTCTTAGCATTGCCAGCCAACACATGCACCTACTGTCCTTGCCTGGGTAAAGATGAACTGGCCAAAAGGGACCACCCAGACTGTGTATGTGTGTGCACGCTTTTGGAGTAGCCCAGCCACTGCAGTCCAGGATCCTCCCGTCATTAACCCCTCATACTAATTATCATTCAGTAATTAATCTCAAGGCTCATTTAATTAGGCTTTTAAACCTCAAGGTGCCAAAGACACTTTCAAATGGAAGTTTCCCTTCGAAACCACTCAACTGAAAAGTTGCCCAACGTAAAAATGGGTATTGAAAAATCTGGACCTTAGGGTCCAGCTGAGTATTAAAGGAATATTGTTCAAGGGGACTAAGTCTACATTTAATACTCAAAGTAATTCCATGTTATGTTCTCGCAGGAAAGATATGAAAGATGATATGGAAGATATGGAAGGAGTAGCATCCCTGTGACTGTACCCTGATAGAAACTGTAGTGTTGTGTTTTTTACAGGAGAGGAAACAACCATCCAGTGCATTTTAATGCACACTAGTAAAACAAACATTTATAATATCAGGTACATTTTAGTTCTGTAGTGTACATATGAAGTAAATGCATCCTCAAATGTACAACCTGCTCATCAAAGCCCAATTGTGTAAAATAAATATGCCGTAAAGGTACATGGTATTCCCAGGGTAAAGGGGTTATTTGTACCTTTTATAACTTAATCGTTTAGGTAGAAAAATAAAGAGTATGGAGTCAGGACAGCGTGACCACTACACTTTTGATTTTCTAGTTCTTGAATTCTGAACGCTTTCTAGAGGTACATTCAAGTGTTGACACCATGAAAAGAGCAGCTGATATATTCAAATTATGCAAAAAAAATCCCCTGAAATGGATAAAACACAGAAATGACATTAGGAATGGAAACTGGCCCCATCATTGGTGGTTCTCAGGTTAACTTAATAATGAGCTGTTAAGTTCAATCAGGTGTCTCAACCTACCTGGTTCTGGTGCACAATAGTGGACACCAGGAGCAGATCTGGGAAATACTGGCCTACTTCTTATCCCCGTCATTCCAAACCAGCTCAAACCCAAATCCAAAGAAGGAAGAAAACCCCTAACCTGTTTTTATTGCTGATGCTTATGCTGTTGATTCAGAAAGCGTAGCCTTTTCAAACCAATAGCCTGTGATCTTGTACCTGATGCTGGTATGAGTCTGGATTAAGTTACTGCTCTGTAATAAAGGAGTTGGCTACCTGTTTTATCTTTAATCGCTTCACAGTTGGTTTTGAGATCTGATTGATATACTAAATACAAATAAATGTTCTTGGGTTGGGCTAAACTGCACTGATTCCTAATTATAACCAAATTCTGTCTTAACTTTCCTTCTTAGGCGCAGTTCACCAATGAATGCAAGTTTAAAGAAAAGCTCCTGGCCAACAATTACAATGCGTACGAGTCCATGGCGTACCCCGGCATGTATATCGGACTGAGCAAGACCGGCCGAACGAAAAAAGGAAACCGAGTTTCGACGGCCATGACCATGACACATTTCTTGCCCAGGATCTGAAGGAGCATGGACAGACCCAGCAGCCAAGGCCGGGATGGTGCACTTTCTACAGAGCTTAGAGGTTAAGTGTGTCATGCTCTCATATGTGTATATCAGACTATTTATAATTGTTCATTTTGTATTTCCTGTAAAACTGCCTCTTTCTGAGTGTGAAGAACACGTTTAATTTATTTTGTTTATTTAATCCTTCCTGCTGCTACCAAGTGTTTCATACGTGAAATTCCTACCATGTACAAGTTTTTTTTCTTTTGTTTGTTTGTTTGTTTTTGCACTGTTTCTGTTGTTCTAAAATAGGCGTTTTCTTTTTGTTGTCCCCTCGTTCATGGGAAAATGAAATTGTAAGTCTTAGTTGAAGTCTGTAAACTCGTGAAACCGACCCCTATGGTGTTGCGCACCGGAGCGATTGTGTAGCGCGCGGCCTCCTTTGTGTGCCGCTGGGCTCCGACTGAAACAGTATCGCTTTACTCTTGGTGAAGTCCTACCCCTCAAATCTGTTTTTAGCTCTGCTTGGTGTGGGGGGCAGAGGAGTGGGGGGGCAGGGGGGCAGTTGAACTCTGAACTTATATGCGGTTGATCTTTGTCAGATCTGTGAGGCTCTGGATGGAGGAAGGGCATCTCCTTGGCATTAATTCACCTGAAGAGTTAGGAAACGTAAAGGCATAAAAACGTCAGGTACAGTTGGATGACATCAGGCCCTGAAGGTTTATTATGTCAAACCAGACAAATGAAGACACGGGCCACCTTTACAGTGAATCTGAGCAAATATCTGATCACATATCCTCTGAAGTTCAGGTCAGTCTTCCCTGAGGCACATGGGCCCCTAGAGGTTTTATAGGGAAGCCTTGCATGCTAACCATCAGTATTTGGTATGTATTGGTGAGGGAAGAAAGAGCCAGAGTAGAGAAGAGTGGGCAGGCTGTGTGGAATTTACTTTTGGCTAATGACACTTTTTTTCTTTCTTTTATTTTCTTTTACAGATTTAAGAAGGAGATACATAGTACTGCGCAAATTCTTAGGCCACAATTATTTGATATGTGCCGCACACGTTTATTTGCTTTAAAAGAAAATTGACGTAGAATCAATAGGTAGAGTACATTTTTAAAAAGGATTAACATGATACATGAGATTTTTATGTACATTTTTCTGTTACTGACTAATACCTCCTTCAACAAATCACTTGATTACACATCTGGTTGTGCTAAATCAGGTGTGCTGGTGGTAGAGGCGCATCTAGAGGATGAGGAAACAAAGGTGTGTTCATATTTACAGGCACAAAACTGCCAAAACACATCGTTCGAAACCATTTTCTTGGCTGGCCTGAGCTGTTTGCCCAGTACTATATCTCCCTTCCAGTCGTTCTCTACCTCGTAATGTTGTCGACAGACAGTCTCCTATTCTCAGTCTTGCTGACGACGAATGTCTTTCCGTTGCTTGCCCTCATGCAGCAGGCTTGCTGCGCGCCCTAGTTGCGCCTTGTCACGTTTGAGCTATCTTTACCCTGTGATTTACTTTTAGAAAGGATAATCATGGTGGAAATATTTGAAGACAGCTGTTAGACTGCACTATACGCTCAACCAGTAACCCTATATTTTTCCTTTATATATTTTGTAAATATAATACGGTGTGATTAGTGAAATGCCGAAGAGCTGCTTTTGAGCCTGGTGTTTCGCTTTGGTAAACAGGAGGCGAAGGTAGGCTTACTTCTACATGGGGGAGGTTTATCAAGTCCATTCAGAACTGTTTTGCAACCGACCGATCTTGAGATACGATCTCAAACTGAAGCATTCCTTGGTGTTATTGTTTGTTACAGGTACAGATTTGAGAGATGTTCTTCTATTCTGTCAAGGCTTATAATATACAGTGAGGGTGGATGGATGGATTGATGGATGGATGGTCAGGAGTGATTGTGAATGTTTCACAAGGAAACCTTGTGATTATGCTAAATAGGCCCAAGACCAAAGGTCAACTGTGGAAATCAGTGCAGCAAAGCAATGTTTAGGCTAATGATACCCAAAAATGGCGTTTTGCATCATCATTCTCCCATATTGCCAGTAGCATTATTGATCCAGTTCGATTCACCTGAGCTGATCTGGTCTCTTCTCTTTCACTGTGCCAAATCTCTGTGGTGCTGTTTTGCATCATCATGGACATTGTTTACAATTGGCTGGATGGTCAGTCAAGGCAAATGACTGGCCCTCCTCACAACGTGGAACTGCCATGGATCACTGGACTGGATTTGCTTAACCAAAACATGCAGGATCAACAAGCGTGACTATGTGGTCGAGATCAAAGACAACACAAATCCATCATCATCTACCCAATCCGCCGCTTGTAGTAGCAAAGTCCCTTTTAGGAGTTGTACTTGGAACTATGAAGAGTGTGTGGAAATAAACTGTCAACGACATTTCTGTCAATTCCTTTATGGTTACTCGTCCATCTGCCCCGCTGGTTTGTTTCAGCAGCTCTGTCGGACTTGACTGTCGGAGTCCTGTGATGGTGCGCTCTGAATCTTGTTGACATTTACCAGATATTGTCTGTAGTTTTATACAGGTCCTGTTAAACATTGTGATGTATGTGCTGTGCACATGATGATTACCCTAACTTAAGTGGAAGTTAATAAAAGCTACGATAAGAAAAAAGAAAAAAAATAAGTGTGCTTTCTCATGCCTCCCTTTAGTCGCAAGGCCGAGGACAAGCAGGGCTCGGCTTGTTTTTCGCCAAACCACATCCACAATCAGATGCAGTGGCCTACATCCTGAGCAGTCATCAATAGTCCTTGGCCGCATAAAACACAAGCAAGAATACCTCCGAGTATAACTATAGAAAAAAAGGGTTAGCCTTCTGTTGTTAGGCCTAAAAATATGCCGGCAGACACTATGACTCGTGCAGCTAGACTATGCGTGGGCCTCGCTTGGAGCACTCACGGGCGGACATTTCTGCATAGAAAATGCTGCCAAGTCACCGGCCTGCCTTTGTTTACTTCGGCCACGGCCTGGTTTGGAGATTGGGTGGTTTTAGCAGCCTCGTGAGACCAAGTGGTCCCTCCTGGGAGTGGAATCCTCCTCCTCCCCCTCCCACCCTTTGGGCCAGCAGTCTTCACGCGGCCCGCCTGGGAGGGTGCAGGAGGGGAAGAACTGTTGCCCTTCCAGGCATGCCATTTGCTTCCCTGAAAGGGGAGCCTGTTTAAAGCAGAGTGGGCCTTTCCTTTTTCTGAGGGTTGACTAATGAGGGGATATTGCCAGCCGGTTCAAGTGACACTCCAAGAAGCTGCCATGGCGGCTCCTGTTCATGTCGTTTTGTGAAATATTTCATTGCTGTCGTGTCAAAAGCTTGTAATTCCACCAAAAAAAGGTTTTTTTTTTATCTATCAAAAACTAGCATTGTATAAACGGTCCTAAAAGGACCAATAAAAAATCTCATCATGGTTTTTTTCTTGCCCCATAAACTTACCACCTTGGAGTTAAAGGTTTCACTCCTAAAGTGACGATTTGCATCCCGTTTGGGTTTCCAGGCTAAAATGGTTTACGCTAACTTAGTACCAGCTAACCGCAAAAGCATTCGCTAAGACAACAGAGAGCGAGGGAGATGGCATGTCTGCTGTGACATTTACAACTCAATTGTCCCTCTGATCAGAGGAATTTCGTCACTGGCAGCTATAAGCTTGTTGGCTTGTCTCTGTTTAGGAAGATCAGCATGCAGAAATCCCTGCAAAGCTCCAAAGTCTCTTCGTCATGTTAATGTCAGAGTTGGCCACCAAATGGACAACAGAAATAGATCTAGGGTCAACAGCTTGCTGACAGTAGACTTGGAAACCAAGTTCCCTCTGAAAACTGAACTATGAGGGCTGGAACACTGTTTGACCATCAGACAAGACAAGAGCAGACCCTGACCTTGCTGTTGGGTTTGAAAAGAGCGGGACCCCTGTAAAAGAAATGCCAGTCTATTTTACAAACTTGTTCACATTCCTCGGGTAAAGCGACATAAATCCATTCCAGCTCTTTCAGTAACGTTGGCAATACGCAACACATGGGACTTCCATTCAAATGAGCATCTCATCATAACAAAAGGGCAGGCGGAGTGAGACAGGTGTGGTCACTTAATACACAAGTATTCCTAGCCACGAGCTGGAGCTAAATGGAGCTCTGTCATTGCTCGAAAGAATGACAGCTTTCTGCTCCAATAAACAGAATGTATGAGGGTTGTAAAGGCCCCCCTTAAAATAGCTGGCCCGCTCCACCTACCTGCGTCAGCCTTATTGTCTGTCAAGCAAATAAACATCCATCCGCCTCTCAAGTGCCTCTTCTCCGTTAAACAGTTTGGCCCCAAAAGTATCTTTATTTCATAACAGGCCTTTCAAGTCCCCCGGCACAAAGACTTCACAGGGCAGGCCGACGGCCTAACAGCTCACAACGATGCGTTCACTAACAGGAAGCATATTGGCTGGTAATTGACCGGCCGGTGATTGGTGCTGTGGGCAAACAGTTCAGGCAGATGTGAGGTATGGGGCTACGTAGAGAAGGAGGAGAAGGAGGAGGAGGAGCTGTGGGATAAAACTACATTGCTTTGTATGCGTTTCCTATGTTGTGGCTTTCTCTCCCGAGAAAGGGGTAAAAGCACTGGATGGAGGAACTCTTTAATACTGTCTTGTTCATTTGCATTCATCACTAAGAGAATGACACAGTATTTCTACAGAAAAGGAAGAACTCATATACTTTTCAGAACTGCAACATCAGTTATACTGAAACTACAATAAAATAGCAAAAGGGACTTTACATATTGTTGCTGTCCAAACAAAAACTATCAA
>JBBPCW010000037.1:3621867-3633133 GCA_037974425.1 Phenacogrammus interruptus
AATGCAGAGGAAGTGTTTCGTGCTGTTCACACTGTGTGCTGTGGTGTGTTCACGTATGACAGAATGATCACTTCACTCATTAGGCAGGTGTAATGGTCAGGTGTCCCAATACTTTTGTCCATATAGTGTAAATTAACATATCCTCTAAGTAAGTAAACTTACATATGGTATTTTACTGTAACTTTTACTGTTTAGTTTTACATACTGGAAAAAAATTTAATTTAAAAACTTGTGCACAGACTCAATATGTTCCACGCAGCAAATAAACAGTAAGTCTGCATTACAATGTGAGGAACTCTGTTGATTTATGTAAAATCACAAAGCATATTTAACCAGACACTCCCAAACCTTTGCATATGACTGTACAGTGAAAAAACAGCGTAGCCTCATTTAAACAGGGCATCATATCGATTAGACTGTCAGTGTTGTATAAGTGGGAAGTGCCCCATGTGAGATTACTCTATTAATTTACTGTGTTTTGACAGCTCACTGTGCAGTGGAATGCAGCAGATTTGGCATCCACACAGTAACAGCCTTGAAAAGGCTTTAGGTAAACCCTGCTCTATAAATTTCTCTGGAGCAGTAGATGTTTCACTCCCAGTCTGTGTAAAGCAGCATTTGTCCTCCCCCGATTGGCTGCTCTCTAGAGTATACCTCTCTAATGTGTGACATAAGGTCAAACCGAGCTTGCACTTGATGGGGATGGGTAAAACCACGCATTTCTTCTCAAGACATTTACATTTATGGCATTTTCAGGCGCTTTTATCCAAAGTGACTTCCATTCCCTAACTACAGGGGACAGTTTCTCTGGAGCAACTCAGGGTTAAGGGTCTTGCTCAGGAACCCAGTGGTGTTTTGCTGAAGGTCCAGAGGCAAGTAGCCTACCCACTAGGCCTCCACCACCCTATAACCCCAAACTGACTTACTGCACTGTAAAAACAGGTGATCCTCTGATTTCTACAGTAGACTAGTAAGCCTACATATGTAAAGTTAAAAGCTTAAGCACAGATGCCAAAGATCAGGGACCAATGAATTATAAAGTGATCTCCCTTTGGGTGACATTGTTTCCTTTGGTTATCTGAGGAGACCAAGAAGAGGTAGACCATAAAGATGTTCCTATGTCTTTTTTCATGACTGGACATAATTGATCACTTTAACTCTTGATCTGAGCTCTTGAGCTGTTGCAAACAGCTGTATTCTGAGTATTCTGAGCTGTATTCTAAACTGGATTCTGAGTGAGATTTTCCATTTTCAAGACGGACAACCCTTTTCTGATGAGGTATCTTCAGTTGAGAGGAATTCTGAACAACTACAAGTGCTTTGGGACAATTTTTTTTAGCTGGAACATCTAGAAAAATGTTGGCTGTCTTCATGAACCTTCAGAAGAACATCAGTGGATCTTTATAGCCTTTGTGAAAGTGGAGGGGTCCCCAGTGGCTATATGATGCATACTGGAAACACAAAAAGGATGCCTGCAATTATGCAGTCCCTCAAACTTTCAAGACCAAGGTGCAATGCTGCACAACAGCATATAACATGATCTGCACCCAGAGCTGCTCGTAGAACATGCAAGCTCATTCGAATTTGCTTTTCTCAAGCCTTCACAGCCCCATGAAACCACATCACTGAAGGTGAATGCCTTGTTGAAATGTGTCAGCCAGGATTTGAAGCTGAAGCTCCAGGCGCCAGCCCTGCTGTGGAAGTCGCACGTTCTAACCAGCCTTTTCACTTTTTTCTCTGCCGGAATGTGGGAAGCAATGTTGCTCTCTCCTCTCAAACCGCACGCACTGGGATGCCAAAAGCCAAAGACACAGTATTATCGCAAACCTCAGACAGTGGCGCGAGAGTGTGAAATAGCCAGAGTTCCTTTTCCTTCGCTGGAGCTCGCCATCCTGTCCCGAAGCCTGGTCTAAACAGAACATGAAAGACTGTCTCCTGCTTCAGACTGATTGTAGTCCGACAATAAACGATGGATAACACCCTCCTGAAATGTTGCACGGACTGGTTTTATTCACTTAACCCACTGATGTTCCCTCCGGAGAAGGCTCTATGGGAAAATCCTCAGTACAGAAATGAACGTTTTTAATATACAGCTGTTTTAATCTGTGGTTACATGGGTTACTATAACCAATGGCCATGCTCTTAATTTATAGAAAACCTTTCTTGCAATGCAGACTTTTATCTGAGTATTGAAAACTATTCTTTTCTATACAGATTTCAAGGGGTGCATGTCATGAATCTGATCAGATATTTGCTTAATGATTGCTCAATGTGTAAACACATAGATAACATTAATTGCAGTGTATTGCAGTGTATTTAAATGCAGTTGCTCTTCCTGTATTATAATGTAGCAAAATTATGCAACTGCCCTTTACTTTCAGTTTGGAACTTTATTTGATTTATGCTATTTAATTTCGCAGCTGATATTTTATTTGTGATGTAAAGTGCCAGTTCGGTCCATGAAAGAACAAATAATGTCATGTATATTATGACTTTGTGTGATCGGCCAAAATGGGAATGAATTTGAACGACACAGCCGTAGATCATTATAGACATTTATATTTAAAGGAAAACTCTGCACCTATGACCGGCTGCCAAATATGTTTAGCAAGGCAGCAGCAGATGTGACGTTAATGCAAAGAGAGGAAACAGACAATTAAAGACAATTGGTTTTTGAAGCTCAAGTTTAATTCTAGCTAACATCATGTCTAGAATGGGTCTGCAGGTAAAGATTGTGCATTTCAGACCAGCAACTGGTAAAAAAAACCAACAACAACAAAACGAACAAAAAAAAGAAAGAAAACAGACACGAAGCGTCATTTTAATTCCCCGGTCATCACCGTATCTGCTACGGAGTGTCCTTGCTTGGCCTTCGACCCGTCAGAATTAAACACCATTCATGACTTAAAAGACTAAGAGCGACTGCCCTCATTTACAATAGAATTGAGACACAAAGCCAAGCTCTTTAAGGGTGTGGGGATGGGAGGATGCAATGACTTCTCAGTCCACTGAGCAGTTATCTCCTTTTGCACAATCGAGGGGAAAAGCATGAGTGAAGACCTCCACACCATCTTTTTGTTTTTTTTAAAATTTCCTTTAATGTATGACAAGTGTGTCTCAGCATGTCAACCGCATCTATTCGTGCCAGCTCTTGTTAGACACTTCTGGTTTTTTTTTGTCTTGAGGTAACAAACATTCCTGATACTATACAGAGGATACCATGTTTTTGTCCCCCTGGGTCCTGGATTAGCCAGTAGCTATATCCTATAGCTCAAAGCCGCACCTCTATATAAATTACTATCTCCAGTCACAATATAGGACATCATATAGCAGCACCATGTCTATGGCTAAAGGGGGGTTTGGGGGTGGGAGGTAAAAGTTAGCTTTGATTTTATGTGTAAGAGGCAAAATAACATGGATGTGAATGTGAAGAAGGAAAGAACGGCTGGTGGTTCTGTCTACTTTTCCGTTTATTATGATAATGACACATGTGATGGAAACACGCTGACCCTCCTGCGTTCAAAGCAAGAGTACTGTCTTCGGATACATTATCAAGGGAGCTGTGTTAAATTACTACAAATCAACACTATGGCTTTGTAAATAGACATGGCATTCACAAACTCATATCTGCTTTCAATTTGAACAAAAGCTTCATAAATACATTAAGGTCAGGCCACAAGAGGCCTAAAGGGGGGCATATAGTCTCTTTCAATGAAACAGTTAAAAACTCAAACGAGTTATATAATCAAGCTGTTTATGGCACCAATTTCATTAAATGCTCTCTCTACTTGCTCATATCAGGACCCAGAAGGATGATGAGTAATGCGTGTCCATTTGCAGTTTACAGCCGGACTAGCAGGCACTGAATGACCAAGTAAAATAAAGACAGAACTGGAAAAAAAAAAAGAAAAAAAAATCCCAGGCTAAATCATCATTGCTAAATCATGACTGTTTGAGGTATTGTGGGTAAGACAGGAACATTTGTCTATTTTTTTCTTTTTTCCTCTTTTTTTTTTGGAATAGCGCAGAAATCACATTAATAAAAACTGATCACATAAAAAAAAACTACCAAAAGAAAAAAAAAGTTGTCAATAATATCATAATTTTCTATGAGAAAATTAAAACCTATTACATGGCAGTATATTGACATTTTACATAGACAAAACCAAAAAAATAGCAGCAAAACAAGACAAGAGAACGAAGCATGTCTTTTTTTCTTTTTGTTGGTTGTTTTTTTTTTTTCTTCTCCATTTGAAAGTTTCAAACTTGCTGGAAATCCCTCCATAGCAGCTAAAAACGAGGAGTGTGTGCTCCCATGTTCTCTTCTTTTCTCATTGTACAAACACCTTAGTTCTGCAGTTACTTTCCGATGTCCAGGCGTCGCCCGTTTCCACGTCTCCCTCAGCCACCTCTAAAGTCCCTCTTCGTCCTCTTGTCCCCTCTGCGGACAGCCGAGAGAAAACAGATATCTTGGGGGTGGGGGTCTGTGCAAAATCTTCTAGAAGCCGCAGCACTTTTTGTTTTCTCTGAGAATCGAGTTCTCTCTCCGACTCTGGACGACAACTACGGTGTTTTTCTGGCACTCCTATTGAGCTTTTGAGCAAAAAAAAACTATTTGTTTCGCACAAGGTAGCAGACGGGTGCACACATTTGACACTGAGCGCACTTAGGCATCCGCTTTTTCGGCGCTCCATACTGGCCTTATGAGGGGAATAGAATAAAATAAATAGTTCTCGATCTTTGATATAGCTATTTTAGGTACTTTAGTGTTTTAAAAGGCTTTAATGCATCTGAAGCTATAGGGTGCGCGTAGCTGAACGGTGGCAGACTTGCGTGGGCCCCTCTCATCGGGATTGCACCATAACATTCTCCAGCATCTGTCCGTCTCGGGGCAGTAGGGTAGCGATGGGACGCCGTACTGCTCCTCGGGCTTTGACTCTGGTCTGAGAGTACTGTGTCTTTTCCAATCTCTCTTTCTCTCTCTCGCACACTCTCTTCCTCTCTCTCTCTCTCTCTCTCTCTCTCTCTCACTTTCTAAGCAATAACACCATAAAGAGACCTGCTCCATGCTGCGGACAGGACACAAGCCTGTCGTCATCAACTCCTACTCCATTCCATGTTTTTTTTGTTTCAGTTTTGTTTTACAAATGTGGATTTTTTTTTTCATAAGTCAGCCTTACAAGACGGACTGAAAGTGCTTTTTTTTTTTAAATGGAATGGTTTTAGATTACAATACATAAATCTAAACAAAAAAGTAGACTGTGGATTGCACTGTGAGCGTAACAAAAGGAGCGGGTAAGAGAGAAGCTTATTGTGTCATAACCAGTGATGGCATTGGCAGTGAGGACAATCAAACAAGCAAAAAAAAGAAAGAAAGAAACAAAAAAAATGTCAATGGTTCTGTCTGATGTTAAATTAAAACCTCAGCTTTGGCAATCCACAGGCCTCTAAATCATAACATAGAAATAACACATGCTTAACAAAATATACTAGGGTTACACAAACCATTTTGAAAGAGAAGAGAAACATGTTAGAGATTTTTTTTTTTTAGAAGTCTAGACAATAAGAAATAAAGTGACTAAACGCATAAGCAAGCGGGGATACATACACATGCCTAGACTGCAAAAAAGGCTGGGGAAACTGTTAGCATGTGTAACAATATACTAGCTAGGAGAAAGAGAGATCAAACATACAAATAATGCCTCTTCTCTTTCAAAACTGGTTTTCTGACACACTTGAAATAAAATTAACAACCTATTTTCTTGTCTGTAGATCCGACAAGTCACAGCTACATTTGGAAATGTAGTTGTTGCAATTTTAAAAAAATCCTAGGTTACCTATACATTTTTTTGTTTCGTCTTTTAACTCAAGTTATGCGGAGAGGGCCTGAAAGAGAGAGTAATGAGTAATGTGGAAGGGATTTCATTGGGATTTTTCAACAAGGTTTTCATCCTTCCCTTGTCCTCTGCTGGTTATCCTGACCAGCAATAGCCCAATCATGAAGGCCACAGGGGGCGCCACTGAGGGGCAAACAGCAAGGGCACTCTGAGGGGCTGATTATGATTGGTTGAGGTGTTGCCGGGGGTTCCAGTGGGGGCCTAGGTTCCCTCTTGTCCCGCGAAGCCTCTGGTCAAAGCCCATACCCCATGGAAATTAAGACTCTAGAGATGAAGAGCGGTCCCCTCAGATGTTAATGTCCCTGACGTCTGTGGGAGTGCATGAGAGGTCCACG
Source organism: Phenacogrammus interruptus (assembly GCA_037974425.1). Lineage (NCBI taxonomy): Eukaryota > Metazoa > Chordata > Actinopteri > Characiformes > Alestidae > Phenacogrammus > Phenacogrammus interruptus. The sequence goes on from JBBPCW010000037.1 coordinate 3,628,100, forward strand.
TCCTCCTCCACTCGTTTGGTCTCTGTGGAGCTGCTGTGTTGCTGGGCCTGCCTCAGACTCGACTCCAGCAGCGACTCAATCTGCTCCTGGCACGATCGCAGACAATCCTGACGAGGAAAGCAGAACCATTTACCACCAAAAACTTGATAATAATTCACCAAAACCTCAACCTCGTGTGTCTTTGCTTGAAGGGGAAAGCAGGGACTTACCGGGTCACATCTGATGACCTGCGAGAGGAAGTTGGTGAGGTTCTGGGAGGAGAGAGCACTGTCACTGTTCTTCAAGTACAGCCCTTGCACTGCTGCAGCCACGCTGCCCGCTGCGATCATGGAGGGAGGGCATGCAATGAAGTTGACGTCTGCAAGAGACAAAAAATGGGGTTAGATCTCATGTTTTAAAATCAAACAGCTTTAAGCATTGATTCAAACTTTTGTAGTGGACACAGCCTTAAAGCTTCAAGGAGAAGAAAATAATAATACTGGAAAAAAAAGACACATTCTTGGCCAACGAAAAGAGGAAACGCACAAGTTGGCAGTTGAAGGGGGGTCATATAATGAAGTGTAGCATGACTAAATCATAATGAGGGTGGTGGTGGCAGGGGACAGTCCGTGACATTTTGGGGTGACACCATGCTGGGGAGGGACTCAAGGCATTTAAGGGTTGGGGGGAGTGGGAAGGATTGTGCTGTTGGTCTCTGTCTCACATCCCCCTTACCACCACCCACCAACTCCCCCCACCCCCTACTGCAACTTTCAACCCCATGCTAAAACTCTCCAATAAATCAAGGCCTTTCCCACACACAAACATATAATTGTGCTTTAGACATATTTAGAATAATTATGCAACCTCTATAGTTCTTTTAAAAAGGCATGTTCCTGGGCAAATGACTTCCTCGCGACACAGAGTGGCTGAAACATGAGTGCTTGTTCAGTGTCTAACCACACTGCTTGCATTAGATGAGAGACATTATAAATCAAAGTAGGGACTTTCCCCCCTCGATCTCTCTCTCACTATGGGCTTTGCCCACACATGGAGAATGTAGCAACACAGCACAACAGCCCCTCTTATAGGTAGCAGTCTACCATTCCTATCCCAGCAACGAGAGGGCAATTGTTAAGACAAATTGAACATAAAGGCACAGGAGCCATCACCCCAAGCCATTCATGTCAGAGGCTAGCCCCCTTCTGCACTACCCACCCAACCACAATCTTCCTGGCTGCCATCCCAGGCCACTTCTCAAAGAAACGGAGGTCATAAACATAAAAGGGGAGTGAGTCGAAGTGATACCCACCGTGTGCAAGGAGGGACAAAGAAAGAAAGAAAGAAAGAAAGAAAGAAAGAAAGAAAGAAAGAAAGAAAGAAAGGGGTATATCAGACAGATTCCTTCCTGAGACACTAAGGGCCATTTTAGACAGACGATAAACTGACCAAAAAACTGACTGCAATAGGTTACATAACAATAGAGACTGAAGGGGCTCCACTCCTAACAAACCAAGAAAAGGATCTTTTTATGGAAGAGACTGAACTACCACAGTCACATGGTGCACTCATTAAACCAATGGTGCCGACGTTTCAGCGAAGAGCACAGGGGTACACAGTATATAGTTAGGACAACTTCGTCATTTTGCTTCACAGCAGACATGCTCACAGAGTTTGCACTAACAGGTTGCAGTCATGAGGCACTCGGGCCTCTGCGGAGGCATGGTGCAGACACAGCAATCACCACAAAAGGAAACAGACTTCCTCTAGCTCACAGACGCTCACGTCAGTTTATAATACCTCCGCACAAGGAATTAGGGCAGTTCTTTCCATCCCAATAAAAAACAGTCTTTCTTATTGCAAATTCAAAAGGGGAGACAGGACTATGGTCCCTAAAACGGGGTGCTCCAGTGCTCAGAAAATATTCAATTGCATTTTAGAATAACCTGCAGTGACAATTTAGAACAGATAAAGATCAGAGGCTGTTGACCTTTAGAGCATAACCTTAAAAGCACACCGATCAAAAGAATGGAATGGACATGTATCACACATACCTGTTGCACAGAGAGCCACGAACGTCTGGGCGTGCTTACGCAGGATCTGCATGGTGCCCTGAAGTATTTGCAGTTTGGTGATGAAGTGTTCAATGAAGTCATGTGGTGTCACTGAGGCCAGATCCCACTTCAGCTTGTTGAGTACCAGCAGCTCCATTTGCTGTGAGAAAGACAGGAGAACGCATGGGTCACATAAAGGACTTCAGAAGTCGCTAATGCCCCCATGGCTGCTCACTGAGCATTCTGTGATCTTGCCACTAGATGGAGTCATCTCTCATCAGGTAGCACTGCTGCTCATTTAAGCTATTCAATTAGCAGGACCTTTCAACCAATAACCATTTGCATGGTTGATGTGTGGGGAATGTGTTGTGCAAGTAACACTAAAATGCAGAGCACCCAAAAGTCTGAATGCCTTTCATAGCTACTTCCGTCCTGCAGCATCGCAAAGCGAGCCAAAGTCACATCTCAGAAAATCTAAACCCATACAATCCCTAATGCATAATTAAGTAATTACCAGCAGCTCGCAGGGGCGGATAGAGTTGTCTGTGTATATGCAGAGCTTCTCTGCCGTAAGGGGAACAGTTTCCTTCATCTTGGAGGCCAGGAACATGCAGGCGGCCCCCAGCAGCTGCAGCCTGCTCTTTTTAGTGAACTCCACAGACAAAAACCTGTCCAGGTAGTTCATGGCCAAGGGGAAGACCTCCTCTTCACATTTCTGCTCTTCACACACCTGCAAAAGAGGCAAGACTCACATGAAGAACCGGTCTGGTAAAAGCCTGAGAACCAGAAGGGTTTCTATGCCAAATCTCTGTAGGAAATTGTTCCAAAAATAAACCAAAAAGACAATAAATACAAGCAGACATGTTGTTTGCATTTAGTTAAAAACGAAGTGTCTGAAAAAGTGGTTTTATGCGTCATGTCTGAAGAAAATATATTTGAGGGAGGAAAAAAATCCCACGTGGTTTGCGTGCACTTGTTCTGCAGCCCGGGTGGGTTTCTTAAACGAAATGGCTTTTTAAAATTAAAAACAGCGAAATCCAACGATTGCGATTGATAACTGTAGATGACTACTTTAATTAAAAGGCGTGTGACAGCAGCTGTACAGAGGTTCGCAGCGGTGGTGCACATGCTAGCGGCCGCTGCTTTCCCCCGAATGCTACAAAAGGTGGCGTCAATTTCTAGTTCGTCATCTTTTCAAAAAATATTTAAAAATATTATAAAATTGTTTCGGCGCACCAAAATGAGCCCTAAATGTCCTAAAATGTATATTCTATCGCCTCGCATCAAAAAACGTCGAGTTTGCGAGGGGGAAAGGGTCGAATTTAATTGAAATTCGAGGCTCGGTGCAGCGCGGTGGGGCCGGCGTCGTGTGCGCACTTTGAAAAATTAATAAAAATTATTCTCGTGAACTAAAGACGACTTTATAGGCGTCTAAATCAGCACCGGACCTGGGGTTTCCAGACCCGAACCCTTGTCGGCTCGGATTTGAGTTCTAAAATGTTTAAAAATAATAAATAAAATCTTCGGAGGAGCAAAGCGAAACGGAGCTGGCGGCTGAACTGAAAGTAAAGTTTCCCCTTTTGAACGGCGTAAAGCTCCTTTTTACACTTCGGAACACAGTCCGAACCTCACGCAGGACTCGAAAGGTGTGGTACCGGGCGGTTCTGGACGGGTGTTGTCAAATGTCGGGCTGGTTTTCGGGCTGTTTTTTCCTCTTCTATCTTTTTTTCTAATAGAAGTTGTCCGCGCGAGAGCAAAGATGGCGCATAATAGGCTACTGGCACGAGCTGGATTGCATACGTGTACATAGATATTAAATGGAAATAAATTCGACGAAACGCCTCTTGAGGCTTTCCTTTGGTTTGTGAAGAAAACGAAGCAAAAAAACGACAGGCTTTATAAAGCCGAAACGACACGGAAAAACCACCCCACATGGAGACGAGCTACTTTCCAAAGCTGGACACCCCCCTCTCCTCCTCATTTTCTCATCAAAAAAGTGCATTTTGACCTTTATTCGTGCCGCAAAAGTCCACTTTTCGAGCTTTTAAGGAGTGACAGAGTGTTTTTTTTGTTAGGGACGCAGGAATATCCTCCCTTTCTAACAGGGCCTAGCGGAGCTGGAGTCCAAAGAGCATGAGGAGAACCACTGTCTTGAGGGGGAGAAAAAGTTGTGTAATGTTAAAAGACACGGAGGAGAGAAAGAAAAAGAAGAAAAACACAATTTCAGCTAATACTAACCTCCAGCATCCATGTGGCGACGATTTTGCGCATTTTGGGCACGATTTCTTTCTGCACGCATTTGAAGTAATTGGCTGCGGGCAGGTAGTTCTCCTCCGCCCGCAGCATGGTCTGCAGGACCCGGTCATTCAGAAGGTTGGCATCGTGGTAAGCTCTCCTTACGGCATCCACCTCGCAGCACAGCAGCTGGTGCTCCATGGCTTCGACGGAGTCCTGAAACTTTTGTTTCCCCCACGAGGCAGAGAGAAGTGTGTGTGTGTGCGTGGGGAGCGAGGCGCTTTAAAGCGAGCAGGAGGTTCCTGTGGATGCTGCTGCTGGTGCTGCTCTGTGTGTGAGAGCGCGTGTGTGTGAGAGAGCTCTGAAACTCTGCACTGCTCTTCCCCTGCGCGAGAGAGGAAAAAAGAGAAAAGCTCCCCTTAGATGACGTGAACTGTTGTTAAGGGAAGATCAAAGCGCCGACAGAGAGAGAGGGAGGAGAGAAGGGGGAGTGTGTGTGAAAGAGAGTGTGTATGTTAAAGAGAGAGAGAGAGAGAGACGAGGGGAGAGTGTGTGAAAGAGAGTGTGTATGTTAAAGAGAGAGAGAGAGAGAGGCTGGCTGTCTGCTCAGCTTGGAGATTCTTAAAGAACTTTGTGGCCGCCAGTGTGGAAATGGGAGGTCCATTTTTTTCCTTTTTTTTTTTTTCCCCCGTGTGGCGAGCGGCTGAGTGGGGGGGTGGGGGGGGGGGCAGCGGGGGTGGGCAACAGAGGGGGAACGAACAAGGGG
>JBBPCW010000037.1:3669969-3682346 GCA_037974425.1 Phenacogrammus interruptus
TATATATATAGTGCCCTCCTCAGTCAAATAGGTCACTGGCCCCTGTCACCCCAATGTCTATGTCCCCATCTCTTTGGTAATAGGATCAAACACAAAGGTCAATGGCCAAAATCTGTTCTGGCATTAGCGCTTATTGCTAACCCTATGTCCGGAGTGCGCCAACCTGGTCCATCTGGCCTGACACACGGGTCCGAACTGTCCCCAGGGGATTAGGGAGGCGGGAGAATGTCCGGTCCAGGATGAGTGTGAATGTGCGCTGCGTCTGACGCATCGAGCATTGTGCATGGATAACGCGTAATCCCTCCAGCTGATCATCGGAAACTTAATTTCCATTGTTCTCGCTCTTGCCTTTTTGAGGTAAGACCTCCAGGTGATTAGGTTAGTTATCCTCTCTTCCCTCCCACACCAGAAAAGCCTGAGATAGCCCAGCACACCCTCCATCTGTAGCGCCTGGTGGACGTGTAACCATGTAACGGTCTAATCTCCAACAAGCGCCAAAGGACATACACGTCAGCCAATTGGCTCCAAACTCACACAAGTGTCGTGCAAGGCAGCTTGTAACTGAATAAAAAAGGCAAATATTTAGAAACGTCAAGAAGGCAAAGTCTTATCTGCAGGATGTAATTGCAATGTTTACCTTCAATGCAACTGCTTTATTTTGATATGCATGGATAGACAGACAAACAGATAGACAGATAGATAAATAGACAGATATAGAGATAGATACATACATACATGCATACATAGATGTTTAGACGGATTAGATGTGGAGGTTTACATAGCAACACTTTTCTTAACTCACACAAACCACATTCCAGCTCTTCAACAGGCGGATCAGACTTATGGATGTTGGTTTAGGACACAGTACGACTTTGTGAGCAAAAAAGTAAACAAAACTATGGACAGACATTTCAAACAACACCAGGGCTGGAGAGGACTGATGTTCCACTATATTTGTGACGGTTGTAGCACATGGTTAAGTTGTGCTAGTTTGCTAGTCCTACTGAGTCCCAAACCACAGTGATGAGCCTGAAACCACCATAATGAAGAGCTGGATACAGTACGAGTGGGTTAAGAAGGTTTTGGGATGTATTTACAGAAAAGATTTGGGTGACTATTTGTTTGTCCACAGTTTTAGTCTTGCAGCTCCAGGTCTAACCTGAACAGGAAAGGTTTGGACACCAGTATATCGTGGCTGGCCAGCTGCTTATGGAAAATTGTGTACGATTAAATTTTCACTAAGCCATTCCTTCAAAACTGCAGGATGTCATATGCGGTTCTAAACGGGGGCTAGCATGTGCCAGGGGCCCTGTAGAATTGCTCCTGGCCCCTGTTATGATCCCCAAACTGAACAGCCAATGATTTAAATATTCATTTCTTATCGCAACATGCGCTAGCTCGAAGACGGACTGCTTAAAGCGTCACACAACGATCTGTTATCTGGAACCTGAAGACCAGCAGCACGAACTGTAAACTTAAACTGTAAACTTAAACTGTAAACTTAAACTGTAAATGGAGCCCTAAATGGACTAACTGCGAAGAGGCAAAGGTAAAACTGTAATGAAAATAAATGAAAAGCTAAATATCAAATATATAAAGTAAAATATTGACCTGTTTTGCTATTATATGTGCCCCACTAAAAACACACAGGCCCCACCTCGGTCCCCCGGTAATTTTGGTCTAGAACCGTCACTGTGCAAAGTTTTTTTTAATGCAAAAATTGAGAGTCAGCACTTCGACACATGATGAGCACTTGATTTTGGGGTGCTAAGTGTCCGGCCATATGTTGTGGATGTGCAGGGAGTCGGTGAGGAAGAGGCAGTGGGGGGAAAGCAGTGTCTTGGGAAAGAGGAAGAATGTGAAGTGAACACACTTGTCAGATCCACCGCATGCTCCTTGCTCCTCTGCGGCCATTGTTGGGAGTTCCTCGGGTGCTTTTTTTTTTCCTCCTTTTTCTCCTCCGTCAAAGTGCTATGTGGCCCCTGACCTTGTCTCTGTGCATGTGCTCTGTGTTTATAGGCTGGGTGCCTCTGAACTAGCAGTGCTTTTTATCACATTTTTTCCCACTAGAGGATGATAAAAGAGAAGGGAAGCACTACTCTGTTTTCTCTTCCCCTCCTCTTTTCCAGCCGACCCACCTCCAGGGGTTTCCACATCTCTGCAAGCCGCATTTCCAAAGGCATGCAGATATACACAAGCAAGCACACACAAACACAGATATGTGTGTGTGTATCCATATGTGGTAGGAAAATGTCCTATATATGTATATGCTCTGAAAAAATAAGATACTACTGTAATTTAGTCTGCTTTATGAGGTACTGATCAGTGATCAGCTGAATCACATCTTATTTAATGAGGAAAAGTATAAAACACTGCTGTAATCGACTCTCTCCTCTCACACTGAGACCAGTTGGACGGTGAAACACTACTAGAAGCTCCTCAAAGCTCATTATTGCCATTTTGTTTAAGAACGAGAGATTTGTTTTCTTTGAATTATTCAGGTTCTGTAAACACTGCATCATTTCTCTAATTTTTTATGTTTTATCCTTTCCATTAAAATTATGCTTTAAATATTTCTACTTGGAAATGAGGAGAAATTTTGTCAGCAGTTCTTAAGGCAAAGCCGTTCGGTTCAATACTTGCACCTATAAAAGATAAAACCTAAGAAACTGAACATTATGAAACAATGAAACATGCTCCTTAAAACAAACATACAAACAAAAACACCCCTTTGTCGGCCCAAACACTGCATTTTATCCCAGTTTTTCTTCGCAATTTTGACCTGAAAATGTGTTAAACCAAACATGAATACACACACACACGAACACTCAAGTCAAAGAGACTCACAACTTTCAAAGGACAGTTATGGAGAGGTTTAAACAAACGAAAAATGATGAAACCACAAGATCTGATAAAGAAAATGTGGCGCAGAAAAGCATGCAATTAGGTCAGCGAGTTTAGCCTCCAAATGTGCCATACTGTACATTTATGAGAGCAAATATTTGGGCCATTGTAAGATCCTTGGTGGAGTATTTGACTTGCTTTCCTCCAGCATTATCTAAGAGGATGTTTTCTTAACAAACATTAGCCTCCACACACATTCTTTTTATCACTGTAACATGCTCCAAGGTCTGAATAGTAACACCCAGCAGTGTCATTGTTCCCGATCCCCCGGTCCAACAACACTAATGAAAAAAAATGAGCTGGGGACACCATTGGCCAATTGTCTCCATTGTCTCATCTCACAACTTGGTAAATAATCACTCAGTCCCCAAACAAATAATGAAGCTTTTAAAAGATTAATTGAATTCTTCAAAACAAAAGGAATTCATCGTTTTCAGCTCTCTGTAATTGCATCAGTTTCGACTGCTGGACAGATATATCAAAGTTTTTTTTCCCTGAAAGTTAAATACCTCAAACTGCCTGTACAGACCTGGGTCAGGGACAATGCATTGGTTTCTTGCATTTTAATTGAATTGATTCATTTGACTTACCTGAACTGTGAACTTTGAATGGTGACATGCACACTACATACATGCACACATAACTGACACTTTTGCACATGTATGCACATTCTGCACATACAGAATTGTGTACTTCAACTGTGACTGTGATCTTGCACATATCTGTATCTGCACATATCTTGCCATAACTGCAAATTTATGCCTGTATATTATTATAAATTCTATTGCTATTTTTCTACTATTTAATTGTTAATGTTGTCACTCTATTTTTATTCTATTATTTGTACTTAATGTAAATCAACCCATATTTCTCTATTTTTTAAATTGCATTTACATTTACATCATTTATCAGACGCTTTTATCCAAAGCGACTTTCATTCCCTAACTACAGGGGACAGTCTCCCTGGAGCAACTTGGGGTTAAGGGTCTTGTTCAGGGACCCAGTGGTGGTATGCTGAAGGTAGGATTCGAAACCATGACCTCTTGGTCTGGAGGCAAGTATCCTACCCACTGAGCTACCTCCACCCCAAATTGCACAATTTCTCTTTTACACTGGACATTCCTTTTATATTATAGGTTATCAGCAGTCGTCTAAGCATTTCACTTCACATCATACTGTCTATAATGTGTACGTGACAAATAAAAATTTTGAATTTGAATTTTGAATTTGAATTTACCTTTGCCTGACTTGTGCTAATATTGTTGGTATTCCTATAGAACCAAATATACACAGTTTTCCTTTTACTTTTTTACACCATTTGAAGACTACAGGAACCCTTTATATTGTATAAACATTTCACACTGAGAAGAACAACATAAAACTTGAAAAGCAAGCCCAAGGTCTTTCGAAGTTTAAATTTACTTTATAAAGTTTTGTAAATTTACATTAAACGTTGAGAGGTCAACAGTTATTACAAATTCTGTTGTGTGTGTGTGTGTGTGTGTGAGTACATAAATTAATATACTTAGTATTTAATGGGCCCATGTCATGGCACATTAAATTTGTCTTATTTGATGCAGTATGCAATCAAAATGTACGCCCATATCTTAACAGTAAGCTGCACAATCAGTCCATATTATTATGCATTTTACAGCTTTTATGGAATTTCATTGTTTAGAGCTTCGTGATGTCTGTCTGTGAAAAACGCTTTGTGAATAAACACGAATTGCTTAGTTCCATTTGTAACTTTGTGTTTTTGTGACATTTACATACATCTGCCTATTCGGCCCACAGACGTTTTGTCTTGCCCATTCATGTTAAAGTTATCAGGAATATTTCAGCCCAAACTGCTTTTTAAATAAGCAGCCAATTGGAGTGCAGGCGATTTCGTAAATCAGTCTTAAAGGCACAGTAACAGGCACAATTTCTTTTGAAAGCATAAAGAGAGCTAAGAGAGATAAGCACATCAGATCATCAATAATATGTATAATATATTACATTCTGTATTGTTTTGACTCACCAACAGATGGAAAACAAGATGTAACAAGATGAAAATTGCACATTAGCTTGCTAAATTTGAACCACATTAGAATATCTCCAAACAAGGTGTACACTGGAAGTTTAGAGTTTGTGTCAATGAGCTGTGAGTGAGAAATAATAAATGTGATATCATACTTTGCTAAGGGTTCATCTGAGACAGAGACTTTTCTTACAACAGCAGTGATTGGCTGAAAGGTTTCGATGAGTTAGCATATAGCATTTGTTCTGAGAGGCCTGTGTTGCACGGGGACGCATGGCGGCAGGAGTTGACCCCATGCCTCCTTCACCCTGATTGGGGCGAGAGGGGGTAGCCGCGGGGGACAATGGTGTCTCTCTCTCAGGCTTCGCATGGCTCACGTTCGGCCCACATTCCTCTTGCCTACTCCCCACCCAGGACGAACAATGCCTGGCCTTTTCACAGACCCCTCCTCCTGAACGGCGTCTTCAATGGAGTGGCCCACGTTAATGATGGCACCATGCTCTCAGCAGGGAAGAATTCAAGAGCCTAGCTACGTTTCACCAAAGACGTGTATCAAATGAAGAATGGCTTCCGTCAAACTGAAAGCAAGGCCACCGTGGAACTGATGATTTGAAGTCTTTGCCGGGTTGGTACAATTATGAGATCTGCTTGTGATGGAAACACTTCCAGCCTCATTATCATCACCCTCATGAAAATACAGGGAAGCGCAAGCCATATCCCATCATCTTGTTAAATCAGCTTTAATCAACATGAGCTTTGTGCCAGACAAAATCAAACAAACTCAAGAACCTGCCATGAAAGCTTCTCCTTTCCTTCCACTGTCCTAATCCACCACAGGTCTGGGTTTGCTAGCTTAGCTTAGCAACACTGAAGGTTAAAGAGGCTAAAAGAGAAGTCTTCTAAAACCATCTCTTCTTTCGACCATGATGTAATGGCAGTAAAGTTCTTACATAACTGGCAGAAGTTGGAAACCAGAGTCCTATAACCAATGGCTTGCCCCTTGCATGGAACTGTGTTATTTACGTCACATAATCCTAAAAACCAAAGGACGACAATCAGAGGAAGGTGAAAGATCTAGTCCCACAACTTCCTCTCTCCATTTATGGTTTTTGCAGGTGGTCCAGAGGACAGTTAGTGTGTTTAACAGCAGAAGGATGTTCTCTGCTTGTAAACAACCAAAATTAGAGAGTGTCAGGGGGAAGGAGAGGTAAAATACTGCTTCGTCTTCTAAGGAGTAGTAGATGTTGATTCCACCATTGAGTTCTTTGAAGTCAAAGCAGGTAATCTCAGTTCTTTCTCAGCTCATTCTTGTGTTTAGGAGTTTTTGTTTGTTTGTTTGTTTGTTTTTTAGTTTTTTTTACTTTTCCCCATTTTCATCCAAAGTGCCAGTTCCCAGTATAATAGGTTTCTCCCCTGCTGCATGACCATAGCTACCACAAGTCTGGAAAAGACAAAGGCTGCATAATCCTGCTCTGATCCACACAAAGCTGGCTACTGCATCCTTTCAACCAGGAGGCATTGTCAATGGTTTCAACATGTTTAGAGGAGAGTGCTGAGCATTCACCTCTCCTAAGAAGCCATTCAGTCTTCTGACCGACTGGTTAAATGCTAAGCTTGCTGTCTTTAATGGCTGTCTTTCACATTTACTACTGTTGAAACTATTCACTGTCTGGTCAGTGCAGACAACATACTGTATTGGAACTATGTTTCTAAATTTTGCAGTTTTGATGTCTTGCAGTCTGTTTATACATATTGGTAACAAATATGACACAGAAATGCATTATTCTGCACCAAAATGATCTACATTTACCACTCTCTTCAATCAAGAATTGTAATAGAAAATAAAAGCACTGAATAAAATATAAATTGAATTGAAATAAATAACAACAATCATAGATTAAAGTGAAATAGCTATAAGTGTAGTTAAGCAAAACATGAAAAGATGAAAATAAATAGCTGTTCATAAAATTATGTAAAAGAACAAAAACTATATGGAGAAGCATTAAAAATAAAAAAAATAATAAAAAAGGTAGAAGGTTTTAAGCTTAGGCTTACAGAGGAAACTTCTCATATGCCTTGGCAGAGGCACCTCCCCAGTTCTTGGGAAAGATAGTGATTAATAAATGCCATATTGTCCAGTCATTCTACACTTAAAGGCTCAAAGACAGCAACCAATCCAGCAGCTGCAGCTGCAAGGCTTTGTGACCAATTCTCACTCAAATTAACCAGACTTTTTTAGGTGATGTGACTATTTCTATTGTCTGTCTATTTTTATGGCAGATAAGGCAGGCAGGGCTATTTTAGCCCTAAATTTACTTCCATGCATTTTAACAATAGTCACAGGAAGCAATTCTTTAAATACAATGATTATTCTGCTGGACTAGTTATGATTTACACGACTGAATAAATGTGATAGTGTCGCTGGTGACAAGAAAGAACAAAGACATACACACAAATATATATATACGGCTCCGGAAAAGAATAAGAGACCATTACAAAAATGCTCAGTTTCTCAGGTTTTATGTTTTATAGGTGCAAGTATTGAACTGACTTTACCTTATTTTTTAAGAACTGCTGAACTGCAGTGTTTACAGAACTTGAATAATTCAAAGAAAACAAATCTCTTGTTCACTCTTAAACAAAATGGCAAAAATTACCTTTGGCGAACTTCTAGTAGTGTTTTACATGGTCTCATTGTGAGAGGAGAGCGTCGATTACAGCAGTGTTTTTACACTTTTCCTCATTAAATAAGATGTAATTCATGTAATCAGTACCTCATAAAGCAGAATGAGGTGCTTGTGTAGGAATCTGGCATCGAATAGTCGTACTTATAGAGATGCTGGTTTTTCCAGAGCTGTAAATACAGCTCGGTGAATACAGTTAGATGACTCTTTAGATGAACTTTAGATAATAAATTGTATCACAGTCTATGTATAATTGCATTCAGTGCTGGATATTGAGACCTTAGACATTTTCATGGGTCTAAACATGAATAATTTCTTTAACAGTACACTGTTTTGGACTTTAAAACCACTCAACTGTCCTGTCTGGCGAGTAAAAAAAATTAAATTAAAAAGGAAACAAAACTAATCCCAAAATTGCAATCAACCCTAAACTGCTTCAGAATAGAAACCTTCCACTGAAATCTCTATTAGGAGTTAGTAACATCATTGTTTTGTTCAAAGCTATTTTAGCTGTTTTGTATCATGTGAGGTTCCTTAAAAGCAGTTTTGTGGTCATTCACACAGCAAAAAACATTTTAGAAACTTCCAAAAAATTGAGGAAATATATTGAAAATGAGATGTGAAAGCCTTCCCATACATCCCTCACCCAAAAAATAAACCAAAACAAAGGTTTTTGTTGGTTTCCAAACTTCCAATGGGGTAAAATAACTTTTACATAGTAATATTAGTATGACATAGCAAAATAAATGCAATGTTAGCTTTCTAGTATGTACACTTAAAAAGAAAAATTCAAGACATTAATCAAAAATTACTTTGTTTATTATTAGCTTAATATAGTTTTTAACAACTTGTTTTCATTTTGTTTTTTTGGTCTTTATGTTGCTTAGATTTTGTTTTTAAATTCGTTCCATCCAGAGATTGTCAACAAAACATTTTTTGAAGCAAAATAATTTCCTAGGTTGTCTTCTTCAGAATAAATGCTATTCTAATTATGTAACAGAAGTCACTTGAGTACAGTCTGAAGTATGTCCCAAATATGCTTAGTCCTTTTCTGATTGGTAATCAAACCTTGAGATAAAGCCTATTTATTTATTACGTTGAGTTGAATACATAGGAAAAAAAATACTTCTGCACAGGCCTTTTTTTTATGTTTTATGCTTTATAATAAACTATACCAAATAACTTGCATCCTTTATACAGTCTACATACAAAACAATTTAATAGTATATAATCCAGTTTAGCAGTGGAAGCATGTTATTTTGGAGCAGATTCTTTTGAATTCCATTTCCAAGCCCGGTGAGGCAGGAGATAAACTCATCACACATTCTACATGTTCGGACTGTAACAAGCCAACAGAGCGCTGAACTGGAGCCATGGCGGCTTTGTTCTCCTGCACACCCAGGCCACGGCTTAATTAATTATTATATTGGCGGGAATCAATTAAATCGCATTAAAGTCCTCGGCGGGGGTCATTTAAGTATCTCACCAAAGACCCTGTGGCTGTGAGAGACACTGATTTTTCTAATTAGAAATATCCCTGTAGTTGTGGTTGGCTGAAGCCCAGATGCGTATTGTGGCTCAAAGTAATCCATATCAGTATATTCTGTCCTCTAAAACTAACCCCAATCCACAGATGCTAGACTTATTGATTATCACAAGTCTATCGGTTAACTCCCTGTGAGCCGAGCGGGGGGCCGGCAGTTTTGGGCAAGTAATCAGGGATCATGGAGCAACCTGGGGCCTTAAATGATCGGTGCTTAATGTCACAGATTACATTTCATTTAAGAAAAAAGGAAAACAAATACAGTTTTGTTGATCAGATAGGGGGTCTCTTGCATCAGATTAAAATAAAGGCGCAGGTAACGGTTTAGCATTGAGACTCTCTCTCTCTCTCTATCATCATTCCTAATGCGTCAAACTGTACACCAACATTCTACATCATATCCATATGATATTCCTTCATATATATCCATATATTATAACTCACCTCAGAAATTAAACCTTAACAGAAGAGTGAAAAATGTTTATAAAATGGTCCATCTTATAAAATTTGTGCCCCACAAAAAAGTCCATGAATAATTTTTACATTTAAGCCTTTAAGACTGATTTATGAAAATGTCCTCTGTTTAGACTGACTGTCCTATGCAGAAACAATGCTTGAAAGTGCAGGGTAAAAGATTTACAATGTTTATTTACAACATTAAACTAATTTTGAAAGATGTGAGGAAAATCTGGTTTCCCATGATTTAGGGACTTTATGCTCCCATGTATGTTAAAGTAAGATATTGAAACAAACTGGAAGGTTTTAATGTATATTTTTATACTTAACACTTTTTAAATTCTGCACTGTCAGACATATTATATTGTTTGTTCTAATCCAAAAATATACAAGCTTCTTTTCTGTCTCAAGAGGCATGTCTCATCACCTAAGCCTAGAATAATGGCCCACTGATAAAGCAACAATTTCCTGGATATGTTCCTCAGTATAGCTAACTCAGCACCATATGTGAGTTGGGCATGGACTTCAATGGCTGTGATTCACTCAACTTCATATAGGATTGGCAAATGAGTGGTCCAAAAAGAAGCTAAGCCCCCCAGACAGGATGCTGCTAGGAGGCTTACACTGCTCCAGCTCTTCCCGCTACTTCATGTACAGATGCCACTTTTTGGCAAGCTCCGAAATTCAGTTCTGACTGGCCCATATGGACTCGTAACTCATTAAGAAGGGATCATGGAAAATGAGCGGAAATGATATATAGTCGTGTGCAAAACACCTCTAGTCAAATGATACTTGTGAGCACAAATTAAAGGACACCAACCAAAATGTCTTTTTTCATATAAAAGAGATTGATGTAGTCAACGAACACTGAAAAAAGTTTCAAAATATACCATTTACCCTACAGTCCATATGGTTCATATATAAACAGATTTAGCTGCAAAAACAGCCCGTTTTGAATTTGCTGTTTTCCGTAATGCCATGAAAACCAGAGCATTCACATTTCTGCCTACTGGGCCTATAACTGTTTAGATATAAAGAATGCGTTCCAGCCCAGAATGCTTTTTGAATGAGACACAAAACTGGGTGGTCTAGTAAGAACAGAGGTCATTCACATACACCAGCCTTAAGAAAGTCAAAGCTATAAAAATAGCCTGTTTGGACCTACAGGGATAAGGAGTGGTTTGATGATATACACAAATGGTCTTTTAACACAATTGAAATATACTATTTTGTGAAAATTCTATTTATTTCCTATAAAATATGTTTTTCATCCAATAATAGAGACTGTGTTCTCATTTTCACTTTCAGAAAATCACAGTCATGTGAAATTTGATCCAGGGTACCAAAACTTCTGCACATAATTATACTAGAACACCTGTCGATTGCAAGGGCTCGCTAGACCTCAAACTGCCCAAAAGACACCCAGTGTAAATGTAAAACCACCAATTTTGCATGAAGCGGCAGATCAAACCAAGGCTTTGAAGCCTTTCAGTAGCCCATATCCTTGCTCTTTTTGTTTTTTTCTTTATGCCTACCTTAACAAATGTACACAACATTCAAGGGGGTTTATATTGTTTTCTGATTTCACATTTGACAGCACTAACAAAATGAGCCCATTTTCCTCTTACAATTCAATGGCTGGTCCATATTGTTTCCCAGGGAGCTCCATACAGTTACATAATAATCAGCTCCATATGCCCACCATCACTAATTATGTCCCAGGGTTGAGGAGAGGTGGTGCAGATTTACCACGGCAAGCCTGGATTTTCAGGCTTCTTGAGTGTGATCAGCCATGGCCTTTTTTTTTTTTTTGCCACGCCGCCCCTCCATTTTCAATCAATCTAACGACCAAATTAATTTTGATAGCACAGTCCCTTGACCTAGTTTGGGAACAATAGGCAGGGGGTCCAAAAATTTACGGATCGAGAAGCAATTTGCGCAAGGCTCCCCCACCTCCGATCTATTCAGTAAGAAGTTTGGGCCCGATGGTGGACGTGACCCTGTGTCCTCTTGGAGTGCCCACCCCAAAGTGCTTGGACCCCTGCTGCTGCGGCCCACGCTCCCGCCGTCAGCAGCATCAGGCGGTGACATGGTCTGACAGGTGGGTGTTGGTCTCTATGGTGATGTCAGTATCCAGCCCTGCTAATGAGCACTGGAGCTGACAGAGCAAGGCCAACGTCTCTTCAAGACAACCAGTTGCTTGTTCTAAAAGATGCAAGGTGGGGGCCTGGGAGATTGAGGGGTCTTGGGAAGGGACGTGTGGGCCAAGACCCACCAACTGGAAGTGTTATATCGATCCACTTAATGCCTGATTATCTCTAAATAGTGATGAGCACTGTGAGACTCTGCCTCAGCCCCTTCATCCTGATCTTCTACCACAGTGCCTGGCCCCCTCCGTTTCAATACAAGGGGC
This sequence comes from Phenacogrammus interruptus, assembly GCA_037974425.1. Classification (NCBI taxonomy): domain Eukaryota; kingdom Metazoa; phylum Chordata; class Actinopteri; order Characiformes; family Alestidae; genus Phenacogrammus; species Phenacogrammus interruptus. Next base: position 3,681,990 of record JBBPCW010000037.1, read on the forward strand.
TGCAAGAGATCGCCTTTTATCATTTTCATGATCAGATGGCACACTGTTTGATCCGAATGTACCTGCTTCATAGAGGTCCTTGGCCATGTAAAGAATCAAACAAGCCTGACTGTAGAGGTCCATTGACAGGCATGATTTGAAGAATTGAGGAACAGCTGTGACTGTAGATGTGATATCAGTGACTCATTGCACCATTACTTACTCACAAAGTCTTTCAAACTGGTGGAGGAACTAACATGGTCGTAGATGTGTCTCATACATGGTCATATACAAAAGGAAAACACTTATGCACACACACACACACACACACACACACACACACACACACACACACACACACACACACACACACACACA
>JBBPCW010000037.1:3739635-3755485 GCA_037974425.1 Phenacogrammus interruptus
CACACTCACAGCTCTTGCTCTGTCCTGCAAGTGTTAAACCTGACATGTCAGCTGTGGACCATTCACTGGAACTGAAAGAACTGATGTTATCATATCAATTTCTGTAGCAAGAAATCCAAAATTTTAGAAAGAATGAGACAATGAGCAATTACTAAGACATACCTTCTCAGTACCAAGACCTCTCTGTACCTCAGTAGAGCTAAAATGATAAACAGAGGCTAAAGCCTACAGAGCGCACAGATCACAGTCAAGCGAGCTTAGAGTTATATTCAAATATAGATGATAGAAAACATTTCCAGTGCTTCTTGTAAATGTATGCGTGTGTGCGTTGTGTGTGGGTCTTCCAGTTTTATTTCAGTTAACAGCACTCAACATTGACCATTCCACTCTAAAGCATGGTGGATTTTGTGCTGACATCATGTGTATAATCCATGACACTAAAACTAATTAGCCGATGTTAACAAGAAAGGCTTTGTTAGCTAGACAGACTTATTAAGCTAATTTATTCACATACCTTGAATTTTTTAACGGTTTAATGGGTGCCACAGTGTTTAATCCAGGTCTGTTATCCATCTTGTGTCTTTGGTTTAGAAAATGAGTCAATTTTAGGTATCTAATATATTCCCTACTCACAATTCAAAATGCCCAGAGGAGCCAAGGCCTTATACACAGCTATGATTGCACAATTGGGATTTAGGCTTAGTCTCTCATGCTAAACAGAAACAGTACCTCAAATGGTACGGCGATCCACCCACTCAGCCAATATTGAGGAGAGCATGGTGTGGTGAGTGCCAGTGTTTAACCACAGTCACCTGACCTATCTTTGTTTTCTCTTTTGGAGAACAAAACTTGCTATTCTGGACGGGTGTGAGTGAACCAAAAAGTCTAAAACCGAGAAACTGATAACATCCATCCGCCTCAACTGCTACCTTCCACCATTTCTGGCTACACCAGTACTGAGGTATCAGAAGACATATATATGGGAATGAGATTACATGTTGGAACGCATTAGGAATGACATAACAGAGAACTGATGATATAAGGCTATACTATTTTAACCCCTTAATAAAATTTTGCTTTAAAAGTTTTGATTGACGTGTCTAATTTATATAATGATCTAAAAAAACAGCATTTATTTACATAGTGTGAAATGCACTATAATGTATCCTGCTGGGCTTTACTTTATGTTGCATGAATAACAAGCATAATAACTATTGTTTTTTCCCAATATTTATACTATAGAGCTCCAGAGTTAATGGTATATTTTTGTTCTGTGAAATCAAATAATAAAGAATCGCAGAGAGAGAGAGAGAGAGAGAGAGAGAGAGAGAGAGAGAGAGAGAGAGAGAGAGAGAGAGAGAGAGAGATACACCCAGAGAGAGAGAGAGAGAGAGAGAGAGAGAGAGAGAGAGAGAGAGAGATAGAGAGAGAGAGATATACACAGAGAGAGAGAGAGAGAGAGAGAGAGAGAGAGAGAGAGAGAGAGAGAGATACACAGAGAGAGATACAGAGAGAGAAAGAGAGAGAGAGATACATTCAGAGAGAAAGAGAGAGAGATAAACTCAAAGAGAGAGAGACAGAGAGAGAGGTACAGAGAGAGAGTGAGAGAGAGAGACAGAGAGACAGAAAGAGAGATTACCCAACAGTGAAACTGGTAAGAAGAGCATGTGAGGGAGCAAGACGACCGGTGAGAGAATGAGGAACAGAGAGAGTGACCGCAGAAAGAGTGCCCACTCGCTTCCTCACCACCCCCTTGTTTTTTTAACTGAGAGCGAGACACGTTAATGGGCACAGGGCCAGCATAATTGCAGCCTTGATGATTGCGTACGTGGGGCAGTGCCACACAGCATGACCCCGCGGCCCCCCTCCTCGACCTGCTGCGGCCAGACCACAGCTAGGCGGCCGTCCTCATGGGGCTATTACCCCACATTAGGTGTAATTGGGAGCCGTGACCATGGTCCATCAAAGGGGCCCACTAGTCCTGCAGTGGGGCAGGGACAGTGGACCACTCGGGTCCACGCTGTAACTCAGCCTGGGTGGGTTTTGATTCTCTCTGATTAGTTGAAGGGCAGAGCAGATCTGTGCTTTGCATTTGAATGAACTTAGCCTCAATTACGTGTGTGAATGTGTTTTTTTTTATTATCAACTGATTCCGTTTCTTCAAAGCCTATAATTCTTCTTAGTTCAGGCTAATATTGCATTTTGTTATTGCATAACTGTTTGTTAAACCTTCTGCTGAATGCTTTCTAGTTAACACTAAAGCTTCAGCCTCCAGATTCAGACAATATGTAAGCAAGCCACAGTAGTTAATATAGGTGTTCCATAATTTGTTCTTTTTTAAGACATTTGTAATGTTTGACAAGAGCTTGAGAAGCACATATCAAAAAGTCTACTTGCACTGAAGTAGGCGTAACTTCTGACTGTGATTAAGGGCTTGATAGGAAGAATGCTATAATATCACCTGCTCTTATTAAGATACTGCATCCTCAAGGATAAAGATATTCACAGATGTTATCAGATGCTGGATGTTATCAGATGCTGGAGGCTGAGAGTAGATCCAGCTGCTCCTCAGCAATGGATGTGTGTGTGTGTGCGTGTGTGTGTACACTGTGTGTGCAGTCCCAGCTGCTTTCCTGGTGCACTCAGATGCTGCTGGCATCCCCTGCCCTGTATTCAGAGGTTGCACGCTGGGTGGCATGGCCTGGGGACAGTCGGTGCGTGAAGCAGATGTTGGAAAGGGTAGAAGCAATTTCGTAGAATCCAGAGAGATGGATCAGCAGGTAAAGTGCAATGGAGACTCTCCTTCTCCCTCTGTCTCAATTAGTAGCTATTGCATCACATCAAATCAAATCGTGGGAGACAAAACAAGACGATCAGTCATAACACATGTCAGTGGAATCACAGTCCTTCTGTTGCACAAATAACACACAGTAAACAGGGAAAGAAGCTTACCAGAAATCTGCTTTGAAGTTTTCAGAGGACTCAGCCACCACCCCATCCCCCACCACAGCCCCTTCAAACACCATATAGTATATTGTCCCAAAGGAGCTCTCTATGATTTATTACATTCACTGCTCTCAAATTTGTCTGGATATAAATAAAGACTTAATTTACAATTGTGGACGGATATCTACCTGCATGGTGAATGGAATGTAAACACTTTTTGCCTAAAGCCTCTTCGTGTCGCTTCATGTTCTCCAAACCCACCCTCCATCGCTGCTTCCCTCAAGTACGCGTAAAAGCGGGAGTGGGAGGCAGCAGGGCCAGAACAGCTGATTCAGGGCTGGAGAGCTGGATGGAGATCAGTGCAAGTCTTCCTGAGGTTCAAAGAGAGCGCTGGTTCAGAGGGGTTCTGAGGCCTAGGTAACGTTTCCCTAAATATTTAGACGGCGGGCTCTGTAATTGGCCGAGCTGGGACAAGGACGCAGGCGACGGCAAATTAGAAAGCAATAAGAAAGAAGCCTCCTACACCGTTCTGTGTTGATGTCAGTGAGCACATAAATGAGGGTGGCAAGGCCAAGCCAACCAGACTCGCTCTTTAAGGGGCAATGATGATGATGATGAGCCCTTGAGGGTGGGGTGAGCAAACATAGTGTGGTCAGCACTGACAAATAGGAACACCATGACTGATATACAGAAGAAAATGGTAAATAGAGAGCTGGATTACATTCCACTGCTTTCCATGCAATAGGGGGATACCATGTGATAGAGCGAGAGTCACGGATCTCGCCACAGTCCTAAATATGAGCTGGGTTGTAAAAGCTAATTGGCTGTGATTACAACAAACTCATCCTGCCTGCTGCCTCCAATTACAAATGTGTACTCAATGCGTGATCTCCCTCTGTCTCTCTCTCTCTTTCTCTCCCTGATTTATGCCTTATATGATTATCTTGCACATCTCAAAAACAGAACCAAAAAAAAGAGCCCCACAAATTTTTTTTGCTTAGACTCCGACATTAGTGCATTTCCTCCACTGACTCTGACACACTGGACATCCTCGAGCTCTCAATCACCGGCCGCATGCCCTGCAGGATGCAGCGAAAGCCTAAATAACAGCCTCCTCTCCACCCTTCCTCCCCTGAAAATAGCTCGCTCTTTTTCTGCCATTAGAAATGATAGAACAAGGACAGAAACAGACAGTGAGATGGTCGCCCCCAAGGGAGCAGAGGTTCTGCAGTCTAAGATACTGTTGAATGCAAAAGTTTAGGCACCACACCACGAGCAGCAAACAATTCAAACTCTCATCAATTTTAATGAATTAACTATTTAATTAACTTTAAAATGACATAGTAATTGGTGGACACATTTTTGTAGCCAGCTAGAAGTATTCCTTGCCTCATATTATTCATTTTCATACACTTTTAATTGTAACTTGCTTCTTGCTGAACAATCTTCTGGGCTGTCTTGCTTGCCCAGGATGTTTAAGATATGTACATTGATTTTCAGATATGTTCCAGTCAGTGGCCTGTTAGGTTTTTTTCGAAAGCTCCAGCTTGTGTTTCTTGGAGAAGTTCATAGTAGATTTTGATGTATCTGGTCGATAATTGTGCTGTTGTAGAAATCAGCCTCTTGTCAGCTTCAGTTTCTTAACTGTCTGTGCTACATTCCTTTCCATTGTTTCATCTACCCAGGCTTCTGTGTAGGCACACAGGGCCTAAAGCGTATAAGACCCTTGCCATACTTAACAGCGGGCAATATGCTGTGACATACCACAGGTAATGTATCTACATATTATTTCAGACATTGTTTTTAGAATCAAATGTAAGATTTCCTTCTGATGACTCGCAAATCATGTTTGTGCAAGAAACGATGCAAATGGTGCATGACCACTTGTACATTTGTCAGGATGGGGGTTTTCTTGTCAGCATGTTAGCAGTTCTCCAGCATATGAGCAGACCTGACTGTCTTTTTGCCAAATCTTGCTTTGACTTCCAAAGTTCCTCTTACCTTCCATTTCTTTGCGTTTCAGACAGCAGAAACTGCAAGTTAGAAATGCAAGTTTGTAGGCGTCAAATAGTTTCATTTTCAGATCCTTAGCAAGCTGCTGGTTGTTGAGTGTTTATTACACTCTGGAAATTTCAGACGTATGACAATTCTTGACCTGCCTGAACAGTAGATTGAGCCCTGGTGAGTTCATTAAGTTTCATAAAACATTCGCACAAGCCACTACTGTTTTTTACTTTTCAACTATTTTTAAATCAACAGATGTTTTTGTCCAAATGTGAAATGTGATGGGTCTATTGCACACCCTTCTGACTGCCTATTCTTTACCATTTGTTCTGGTTAACAGATGGGAAATGGATTTATCTTTCACATTTTCTCTCCTTTTGGACTACAAAAGATCAGGTGTAGCAGTGGCTTGAGAGTAGTATCTGCTGCAATGTATAGAAGCTACTAAAAAAAAGGCCTTAAAATGAATAACTGCATAAAAACTGGATGCTGAAGGGTTAACCGTTTCACAGGTGACACAATAACAATCCGAACAATAAAATGGGTATTAAAAACCATTCTTTTCAAAGTGGGTCTGAGACTGGGTTTGAAGAAGGGGGGGTGCCACTGTTTGTTATGGATACAGACAGAGCAGATAGCAGATGTCTAAGCAGTGATTTGGGAGATGTTCAGTCAGCTCTGTATTAACTGTCACCAACTGCCACTGCACAGGTCTTCCCCCCCAGAACAGTTCCTGCACCAATACCCCCAACCACACCTCTCACCTCGGTCATGAAGCATGCTCCTGCCTGCCTTGTGGAATGTGATTTTCATCAATTTGCATGTTTTGCATAGAATTTGTATGCCGACCCTTACTTTTGCAGTTGTTGTGTAACTCTGTTGGCATGACTTCAGTCATGTGGCTCTGTAAGTGTCTCATTAAACTGTCTGTGAAGAAAGCAAAACAGCTCCTCTTGATCAGATGGACCGATCAGGCAGGTTACGGCGGTGTAGAAGTGTCTCCTCTAAGATGTGCGCATTCCCCACAGGCAGTAAATGTGTGGAGGCTTTGGCACGAGGGAAAGGTTACACAGTTCCCCTTTAAAAGGCGCTGAAGCAAAGAACATCCATCACAGCCTATCCAAGGCCATTTTCCAATGACTCAACTCCCGCTCAATTTGGGGGGCATTTATAAACAAAGCAACTTTTCACACATTAACAAGATGCTTTTAAAACATCTCAAGGGTTTGGCCACTAACAGGCCACACTGGCAAAACCCCTGAGTGCCAGCCGCAGTCAGACAGCCCCCCCTCCGCCTCCCCTCTCAAATGAGTACAGTATATACATTAAAGCATTTCTCCCTGTAAAGTGTCATTCGGTGACAGAGACCAGCGCTCTTAAAATCCTGGAGGTAGAGTTCAAGTAAACAGTGGACTCTCGCTGTCTCCACACTCCATCAAGCTCTTTGGTATCAAAGCCGGCGATGGCTTTGAGAAATGGCCACCAAGTGTTAAATGGGCGTCCTCATTGAACTCTCGAGTAAATATTTAGTAATTGTGGAGAAAAAGCTAAGGGAGGTGAGGGGAAATCCTGGAAAACCAAAGCAAAATGTAATGATATGAGAAGTGAACATGCAAGACTCAAAACGTGTCCTGTAGCCGTTCTCTTGTCCTCGCTCCAAACTATTTTCAGCTCCTCCTTGGCTGCACACAGTATGAATATCAGTTTGTAGACCAAGATCAAATGCCATCTACAGCTGATCTCTTTTTCAGGTTCAGGTCATCCATTGCATGCAAATAAAATTTTTATCCTCCACTTTGGGTGTGCTGTAGAGGAAACACACTTTTATTAGATGTGACCCGACACCCAGTAGAGGTATCGGTGCAATACAGGCCAGAATCAGTGGATCAGATATCAGAAAAGCCCGAACATGCCCTATAGAGAGATACATAGATGAGGACACGACTAACACAGATGAGCAGAAAGGCTAGGTCTCAAATGACCCCTATTTGCTATGTAGGGCTCTAATAGGAATTAAAATACAAACCCCAAATACAATATGTCAAGCAAAGAGCCATTGGCAATTAAGTAACGTATGCAGAATTCTGCTATTTACAAAATCATGCAGTCTATGAGTGTAAAAATGTATATTTTATAATTTACAATATAATTTTATAATAGTGCAATACAGTAGCGAGCCACTTTGGATTCAAAGTGCATTCAGAGAAATGTATTATTAGCAGCACTGTTGCCAACCCTAACTTTTAATAATCACGTGTAATGATAAATACATTTAGCAGACGCTTTTACCCAAAGCAACTTCCATTCCGTAACTACAGGGGGCAGTTCCCCTGGAGCGACTTGGGGTTAAGGGTCTTGCTCAGGCACCCAGTAGTGTGCTGAAGGTAGGATTCAAACCCATGACTTCTTGGTCCACAGGACTATGCCACCAGGACCACATAAATACACTGAATGTGGGGTTAGAAGTCTTGTCCTAGTGTTTTTGTAACGCTAGTTCAAATCCTCGTCTTGCATGAAGGACAACAGTGTTTCTGGTTAGTGTGATGTGCAGTATAGTGTCGCGTAGTGAATAGCAGTGTTGTCCTCCATGTTAGTCTGGGATTTGCATGAAGGACAACAGTGTCACCCACTAAAGTACACTAACCGCAGGTTACTTTACATGTCAGAGACAACAGGAAGAATCTTCCTATTTTTGATGTCCAAAATGGAACCATAACAAATAGCAGAGATGTTCTTTACTTTCAACGTACTTTCAATTCCAAGTTATTTTGGACCATTTGTATTGACATACATGGTTTCTTTGAACAGTGGCAACATAGCTTGTGTGGAAAGCCTGCGATTATACACAATATTGCTTTAAGCATTTATACAGCTAATCAAATGAACTCTTGAGAGGAAACACTTGAGACATCATTCAAGGCATAATCTCATGTGCATAGTTTCACATAGTACTAAGTCAGTAGACACAAAATGCTAGTCTAGACTGCTTTCATGGCAGTCTGGAGTAGCATTTTAAACCCTGTAAATAATAATCAAGTAGCAAAAACAAACTCATTGAGGCTGTACTCTGGAAATTTGAAGAGATTGGAGGAAGACTGGGCTGGGAATCAAGACTAACTAAGGGTCAGAAAGAGGGCACTGAGTTTGGGGGGCTACTTTACTCAAGCAGCCTGGAATGTTCTCAAACTCCACTGAGAGTAAAAACAGCATCCACATTCTGAGAGAAAAGTCCAATTCACTCACAAAATCTGATTTGCACTAATGGAATAGAGTGGTAACACTTTTTAGTAGAGTGGAACTATTCCAAGAATGTGACTGAACTATCCAGTGAGCTATTTCAGTTCAACCTATTTTAGTCTATCACCAAACAACAGAGCCAAAACAGTCCAATCACAGTCAGGTTCCTGGGTCAGAGAGATTAAAGACGGACTATATCGAGACCCTTATTAAAGAAATGTTTAATAACATCAGTAAGCCAGTTTCTCATATGCAGAAGGCATGATTTCTAGAGAAAGACAATGAAAGTGTGTTGTCTGAAAGTTCTAAAGCCAAATCAAATTTGCTTTTTAGCAGACCCTGAAAAGCATTTTACAGACTCTGTTACAGAACAAGTGCCTGGAGAATCTTTCTCATTCCAAGAGCCCTCACGTTTAGTGAACAACCGCGTTGTTGTGTTTTGGTATTAAAAAAATGCCTAAAAATGTCTAAACATACCTATTTTTATAGTGTAAACCCTAAATATGCCCCCAAATATGCTCGCATATTTCATTTTAAAGCCAGTTTAATGTTTACCCTAAAAAAAGATGTAAAGATAAACCCGTATTCGCCTCTTTTAATTTAATTTACAGTAAAAAAAATGCAGGGCTTTAAAAAGGATAAAACAAAACACACTGTTGTGGTTTCTGATCTGGAGTGCCATAGACGCTGCAAACGGCAGCAGCAAGCAGAAATAAATAATCAGAATCAGAAAACGTTATTGATCCTGGAGGGAGACGCTTAAAAACAGTTAGCATTAGCAGTTAGCATTAACTTTTTATGCGTTATTGTGGGGATTTACGTGTACCATTATCAGTTCGGTTCTCAGAAAAAATCCACGTTAGACTGAATCCGTGACTGCTGATCCACGTAAAAGTGAGTGGTTACTGTATGTACATAGTATACATAGTATGGTTACTGTATATACATATATGTGTGTGTGTATACGCACAGAGTGAGCTGGGTCTACACAACCCAAGCTATGATGAATTTCACCTCGATATTTCAGTGACTTGTCCGGTTCACACACACAATGTGTATATATATATATATATTTACACACACACAATGTAGCCAAACATATACTATAAGGTTAGGGTTAGGGTTAAGGTTAGGGTTAGGGTTAAGGTTAGGGTTAAGGTGAGGAATCAACTCATTCTGTCTCTCCTACTGTCCCTCAGTCATCAGTATACTGGTTATACTGGTGATGTTATGGGTGTGCATTAAAATACAGGGTAGTAAAGTGTTATCCTAGCACAAAAAAAGCCCTAAATCGTGATCGCAGCTCATATTTTGGTTTAACTGTATTTTGTGATGGCTGCACGAAAACTCGGGAGCCCGGGCTTTTCAGCTTTATGAGGGACTGATCAGTGATCACCTGAATCACATCTTATTTAATGAGGAAAAGTATAAAACAATGCTGTAATTTTGTTGAGGCCAGTTGGATAATAAATACTACTAGAAATTCCTCAAAGGTAATTACAATAAAACCCGACTTAATCACAATTCAGCAATCGTGGCAGATTTTCCTGAGAACCAAACTAATAATTACATTTACATTCTATCACTGCGCGAGACAGCAGTTCAGTGTACACTGTACAGTACCGATATGGGTTCACCTTTACATTTTCTTTAAGGGTAATGTATTAAGCTGGGTTTAAAAGGAAATTAAAGTGTTTTGGGAGCATAGGCACTTTAGGCTTCTTTGCTTACCACAATCACATATTCGCTTTTTTTCGTTATACGCGGGTGCTCTTGGAACATAATCCCTGTGATAAGCGCAGGTTCACTGTATTGCCATTTTGTTTAAGAGGGAACAAGATATTTGTTTTCTTTAAACGCTGCATCATTTCTCTTATTTTGATGTTTTGTCATTTCCTTTATAATCATGCTTTAAATAACAATAGTTTTATTAGGAAATGGAGAAATATTATCTGCAGTTCTTAAAAACTAAGGCAAAACCATTCAGTTCAATCTATAAATGACAAAACCTGAGAAACTGAACAAGATATGGTTCAATTCTGCCAAAATCAGAGGCTAAGCACAGTCATAGCTTCTTCCTTGACATTATGACCACTAAATAAGTATATTATAATAGTATTTTAACAGCATTGTACTATTCCATGCTGTAAAGATGTGTTTTAGCTTCCTGAAAGCTGGACGGTGTTGTCTGGAAGAGCGGACTGTCATTTAGATTTTTTGCGGTAGTTTAGAGATCTTGGCAACTGCAGCCCTCCATGTTTACTTGAGGGGCTTTGTGTGCAAACCAAACAAGCAAAACACGTCTTTCCCCTGGAAAACAACTGGTATCACTGCATTTTAAAATGCTATCTTGACATTTTTGCTGAGAACGATCATGTGCTGCAGTCTGTTGTGCAAAAGGCGTGGTGTCCAGCAAAATACAAAGTGTGGTAAAATCACTTTAATGCATGCCCTCAAGTGGCTTTTTGCTTTAAAGATGACCTTTGAGTAACGCTAATATGCACGAACGATGGGCTTACTCGTTTTTCTCGCATTGTGACTGATTACTCAGAAAATGAAAAAGAAATAGTCTGGCACATGCATACGTTTATACATTAGTGCTGTCATTTATTCATACATTGTTGAGCATCTTTTACTTCGATATATTAGTGGCGTTCTAACATTGGTTGTAAGAAACGGAAAGAAAAAATGTGTGATAAAAAAAACAGCATCGTGTGGCAACACTAATCTTTCAGAGCAAAAGTTCACAACATTCTATCTTTATAAACAATGGTTTGATGTGGCCTGTTTGTCAGTCAAATGAGCTCTTCTTGTTAAAGCAGACAGTTCTTGGTGTTTCATGGCCCAACTTGTAACTGATCAGATTCTAGGTAAAATTAGATTTTATGTTGTGTTTTTTTTCTGTGTAGACTCACACGAAATCAGCTTGTGAATGGAACTTCAGTTACGATTACTTGGTTATCCAATCTCTGACAGACGTCTGGCAGTCACAAATCCAGACATGGTAAATACACGAAACGTTACATGTTCATGCCAGTACACTCTCACGCGAAAGTAACAGTGTGCGGGTGGCCGTGGGACGGGAGGTAAGCTCAGGCACAAATTAAGCAGCGGCCCAACCACACATCGCTGAGCAGTGGGTTACACATGAGTTGTTCTGGTGGTGGGAATGTAGAGTCCTCACACATTCAGACCTGCGACGGCTCTGTGAGTGGGTGTGAGAAGGCTGGCCTGGATTGTCTGGACGCTGGTTTGGTCAATATTAGGCCCCGGTCTTTACAGTCTCAGTTACATATTTCCTAGGGAGCGGGGCGTGCTTTGATTCGCTTTTGGGGATGGCTGCCTCCCTGCACAAATGAAGGAAATGAGTGCACATCCCACTTGCACCTTTAAGGCACATCCCTTTCAGATTAGACTCCTTGCTAGACTCCTGGTGCCTTCCTTCCACACTGGGGCCAAAGAGACTTGTCTCTGACACCAGAAACTCACTCAGGATGGTCTAACTTCAGGGACATAATGAGCTGAGCTCACCGTGTGTAAGTAAGTGCGCTTGTTTCAGTCCACTCACTGTCCTCTTCATTTGACACAATTTGACACATGCAATCTGTTAGACAACCTTGTTCATGTAAAGTTATTGATGATAGTTAATCGTATGCATCTACCTAATAAAGTGTACTCACACACACACACTGGTACACATTAAAAAGTCATATAGTTGGAGGCAATCTGTATATTACATCCATAATGATTATGGATAGAAACACAGTTCTCAAATGTAGTCTAAGGCCCTTTTTGTGGCTAGCAAGTCCCAATGCATGCCTACTTTTGGGCTTCTTGCATCTGCACTTTAATCTGTAACTTCCCAACAACTGTGCAAAAACGTACAAAGTTAAGACACTAAGACACTTATACAGCTAAACCCAACATACAGATAATGGTGAGAAAGTACTAATGATAACCTGTTCAAAAATGCTTACTGTGATGCTCACAATTTATCATTACAATGATGTATCGTCCCGTGACACACCCTTAGTTCACTCTCCCTTGATTTTTCACAGTACAGTGATGGCAGTGTCTCAGAGCTTAGCATCGGGCTTGGTTAAATTACAGGCTTGTGCATAGAGTCTGGCTGTCATCCTCAGAGGAGAAAAGATTTACTGTCAGAAATGTCTGCTCAAGGTCTTTTGTTTTAAATTACCTGGGATATCCGGTCTGCTTGTCTTTTTTCTCCCTTGATTCTTTCATGAGCGTTTCTATACATCGCCGCAGCTAATGTGTGGAAATCTCTGTTAGCATGGTGTCCTCCTCACATTCATTCCAGTGATCTCCACTGTGAACCGTGTCGTACATTAATCACGTTATGGAGCTGTCATTGCCATACATATAATGCAGCAAGCAAGGTGGCTAATTTTCTCCAGATGTTGTAAATGCTCCATTTATTCAGCTTAAAGGGGCAGCTCCGTGAAAAATAGAAATCATACGGAAAATCATATTTTCCATTTACCCCATATTTAGAAGATCAGCCAAGGCATTCTGCAGTTTAGAGCTACAGCTAGGATGACAAACACTAGACATCAGTAGTCACCCAAATAGCCCAAACTGTTTCTGAAAAAATAAATCACCAAAACATCCCTCAACCTGTTTTAGCCACATCCAGATCTTCATTAAGGCCCACAGACTGTGATTTCGGAACCAGTCCTCTAACATATGGCTGCTTTTCCAATACCAGCCCTGGTGTCGGCTGACAACATTGTCTGTAGTGCTGAAGATTTGTTTGTTTTTATGGCCATACTGTGTTCTAAATAATATTCACACCCATTTTTATGAAGATCTGGATGTGGTTTGAGCAGGTTGAGGGATGTTTTGGTCAAGTATTTCTATGAAAACTATGTAGTTTATTTGGATGACTATTGGCCGCTAGTATTCGTTGCCAATTTTGGCCTTAAAGCTCTACTTGGCTCCAACTAATAAAACCACTTTGGACACTAAAAATGTTTTTTGCTGATTGACTACAAAAGTGGAAACATTTGAAAATTAGATTTTTCATTGAACTATCCCTTTAAAGGTCCTCGACTGTTTTATTCCTTTAACATCTCCAGCTTAACTAAAGGTATTTGATTGCCCCAGCATAAAAGATCAGCCTCTAATGCTATCCACATTCATATGACCATGCAATTAGTGATTTCTTTCTAGAGCCTATTACAGCTAAATAACATCATATCCCAACAGTTATTACTGCTCTTTAAACTTGCCCTATTCGAATATGTTCCACTGTGTATCAACCATTTACACATGCACAACCGGACACATAAAATTACAAAGGCCACAGTGTTTCCTTGACAAAGCGCTTGTGGGGAGGCATCCTCTGAACTCCAAAACAGGATTTAAGATAAGACAGAGAAACCCTAAATGACCTAATCCTTTTATGAGCAAAGGAGGGCAGCTTTCATTCACAAAACCGGAAGAGTAGAAACCAGTCGCAGTGGCTTTCATTTTTTTTTTCCCCCTCTGAGCGAGACTACCCCTCTCCAGGTTGATGTTGTCAGCATGTCTGTCGTTGGTTCCCACTTAGAGCTTCATGTGATTTCCTATCAAGTCCTAACGACGTTAAGCTATTTTAGTCAATGGCTGTGTGCCTATTGTCCCTTCTTACCTCAAGCTTTCTGTCTCCATAGCAGAACTGAACACACTGCTGTAGTTTAGCCTGAGCATGCAGAAGTAAAACCGGTCAGCTGACACTTGGAATGTCTGTGGTGTTTGTGATAATGAATGTGCATTAATGAAAAAAAGCCACAGTCAAAAAGGAGAAATACAGTAAGGGGAAACAAGTGCTCAGACACTTTTATTTTTGCTATTTAACATACTTCCAGTTCATAAATTCACACACGTACAATGCCCTTTTACTATACTGATCATTTTGTTAAAGTTTTGTATTCATATTACATGATATACAAGCCACAAATTAATAATATTAGCACTTTGTTGCAAAGCACCTTTCAAATTCTCTATAATTATTGATTATTACATGAAATCTTCTCAAACGATGGTAGCAACTTTTATTGTAACACCAGATGCAATCTGCATGAGAATGTTGCATGCAGCATTACACTACAGGCCAGAGGTTTGGGCCCACACGCAGATTCAAAAAAGAATTAACGATACGCTGCTTTTTGAAAACTTTATTACAAGGAAACAGAAATACATTAGAAGTAACTGATTTTTTCAATATGTTTTAGTTTGTAGTAACACATTATTTACTGGCATTGATGAAGACATTTAAGGTCTGTGTTTAGCAAATTCACATTCAGTTTTGTCAACGTTGCACAACTCCTTTTGGTTCATGTATTATTCGACAAAATTTTCTTCTTCAACAAGATAATAATCGTTTATGTTTATGGCATTTATCAGATGCTTTTATCCAAAGTGACTTCCATTCCCTAACTACAGGGGAGAGTCTCTCCCTGGAGCAACTTGAGGTTAAGGGTCTTGCTCTGGGACCCAGTGGTGGTATGCTGAAGGTAGGATTCGAACCCATGACCTCTTGGTCTGGGGGCAAGTATCCTACCCACTGAGCAACCTCCACCCCTCCACCGCAAAGAAAACCTATATATATAGTTATACATATATATATTTATATATCAGCTGCCAATCACAAATGTCCTAAAATACAAGAAGAAGAAAATCTGCTATTGAACTTATGCCTTAATCTTGTGGCAACATGAGCAGCAAGCACGTAAGATGATCTATTTGTTCCTCGTGTTTAACTTCATGAAAAAATAATGGCTCTTTTTTCAATTAATTTGACACAGCAAGCCAAACAAGTTAGAAACAATGTACCTTTACAGCTTCCCCGGGAGTGGCCTGCCCTATAGCAAAACAGCTATGTTTCAACTTGTCACTCTACCTAGTTGGGGAAGAGTATATTTCACGAATGTAAATTGTTCACATTAACAATTAAATCCCAGAGCCTTGAGTGTTTGAGTGCAATATTTGCTGTTTGAGTCATTCTTGGGTGGTTTCAAAGGATTTAGAAATCCCATGCAAGTATAATTGCAAATAAAGAGCAGGTTGCTATGTCTGTCTCTATCCAGGATTAAGTTATTACACTGATAAATATATTGGGTGGGAAAAATGTGGCATACATGACTGGTGAACTGTGTTTCATAAAATGATCATTAAGCATCACTTACGCACAATAACATTCCCAATAAATCAGATAAGATAAATCTTTTTCATTTTCACTTTTCCAAGGACGAATGAAATTTAAGGTGCAGTCGATTCAGAGGCATATAGTTAAGACATGAATAAAAATAAGCCAAGAGTGCTGAAAATAACCTTGCCATAGTGATGCATCAATAAGCAGTTTCTGCACTGATGAGAACAACTGAACGTATGCACTTGGTGAACATCAAAATACATGATTTTGCTTGACTAGTGGCACAGATGGGGACTTGAGTCTAAGACTCGGACTCGAGTGGCACTTAAGTCGCACAAACAAAGACTTATGACTTGACTTGACTCAAGACTTGACTTGGGCTCGGGTGCTGTAACTCGGGACTCAAAACTCGTACCCATGTTCATTTCACGGAATTATTTATTTATATCTCGCACTCTTTCCAACGACCCAAAAACCGCTCACCTCGCCCCGGTGTCCCATTACTTT
>JBBPCW010000037.1:3770016-3781573 GCA_037974425.1 Phenacogrammus interruptus
ATATATATATATATATATATGTGTGTGTGTGTGTGTGTGTGTGTGTGTGTATACACATCTATTATTCCTAATATTAGGAATATATACACATATTTTATGTGCTTTCCCTATAAATATATATATATTATATGCATAGGGAGAGCATGTAAAATATGCCCTGATGCAGCCATGATAAGCATCTACAATGTGAATGCATTTAAAGTTGTCAAGCAATTTAGCTTATCACACAAACGAGTACATATCCCTATCAGAAGATGAAAGTTTGTTTTGAAAGATTTGCTGTCTCTAAACTTTTTTTCTACTTCATTTGTGCTCAGTAGCTACTTTTGTATTGTGCAGACGTTTCTGGAAAAATGGGCCAAATTTGTCCACTAAATATTGATGGAATTTCCTTGAACATAAATTCTAGTAGGATTCTAGTGTTCCACCTGTAAACATCAAGGTTTGGTTCTGCACATGGCGAGAAACGTGCTATGCTTTGAGTAGCTTATACCAGAGATTTTATAAATATGTATATATATATGTCTTTTTTTTAACCAAAAGGCGTTTCTTTTGTGCTTCTGGACTCATTCTTGTGAGGCGTGACAAGAGATTCACCTCTGTCACTGCCTGATAAGCTCAAAAATATTCAACGCCCCATTTTTTTGCTGAGGGTGTGTTCATGGACTGCGGTGACATTGCAATAATGATGACCCAACACTACATCCTCCTTTGTGTTTTAACTGAGGGGCCAGTGGTATGAGAACCGCAGTATTGATAGCTGTGCTGAAGCTTTCTTCATTATCATAGTTTCTAAGATGTCACATCGAATTTCCATCAGAGAAGATTGAAAGTGACAAGCCCCAGGCTCAAGACTTCCAGGCCATTGTCTTTCAGTGGCCAAGCGGTAGAAAAGACTGTGGACACCAATTCAGCCCAATTCTCAACATCTATCAGAAATGATTTAAAAAACAACGGCTTTTGGAGGTCCTGTTGAGTCTCTATGTTCATTTCGCTTCTATTGTAATTCATGTTTCTTGTTTTTCTTCCTGAGCCCTGAGAAACAGCTTGGACTTTTCAAGTATGAACATGAACAGGAAAATCTTAAACGTTGCCCACTTTGCATAACGCTAGCTGTCATTATTTCACGCAGTGTTAGCAACACTATCACTCCTGAGCACTATTCCTTTCACTTCAGTGAATGTCTTTTTTGCACATTCTTAGTTACCTGTACCATAAAGGTGTGAAAGGCAATTGTTTTGTAGTCAGGTGTTATAGGTGAGTGGTCTTGAAACATTTCTCTGACCTTGATGGTAGAGGGAGGAGAGAGGGGGCCTGTGGCCACCATGCTTGATTTGGCTCACCTCAGTGCCGCGTCCCAGAGGCCACTGAACAGACGGCGAGGGAATACACAGCAGTCCGACTCTGAGAGTGACTAGCAACAAACCAGGTGCTATCAGTCAAGAAGGAGGCCACAAGGCTGACCTGGGATCAGGCCCTTGTTTGCTTTAGCAAGAACCAGCCTCATTTGTCAAAGAGCCATCTCAGAGGCCTACAAAGCTGCCAGCTCTGTTTAGGCTGGCCTATCTTTCCGTTTACTTGTAGCTGGGTCAACTATTCAGACAATCGCTCAACCTGTGAGAGAATAAAAGGAGAAAAACTGAAACTGAGGCGATGAGAGACAGCTTCATCATTACAGAGTTGCGTAAATATGACAGGGATTTTCTTTTCTCTCAAGAGCAACTCGATTCTGGCTCACATGCATCATTAAAAGCCTCTCTGTGGACACACCCCGAAGTAAAACATTCTTCAATAGACACATAGAAGAGTGCTTTGTTCTTGATACACATGCATGCTGGACTCCATAAAGACGATGGCTCTCTCTGATAGTTTGCTCCTGAAGCATATGTTATGACTATCATTCAGTTCAATTAAATGATAAGTACTATCAACAATTAACAAAGCGATAGATATCAGGAAGGCAATGTCAGGAAGGCAATATCCAGCACTCCACAGCTCCAAGTGAGGCAGCTTTCTAATGCTGAAAGAGGACGACTTGGAAAAACAAACACTGTGCACATCAGTCTACAGCAGTGTTGTGTTGCCCTACATCCAGTATCAGTGGACTTTTGCTTGAGTTTCCTCCCAAGACGTCCCTGAGGTTAGCTGTCAGCGAAGACGCTAGGCTGTTTACATTCATTCCATATCCCTACTCTCACACCTTCAGTGGGAAATTAACCATCGGTAAATATGGATAACAGTGCTACGAGTAGAAGGTTATGCTCTGCCATCTTGGCATCCACCCATGTTTGAACAGTGTAGGTCAGATGACTAATGGCATCATGAAATTGTGAATGAATGAGAGTTAGCTGCTGATACGAAGAGGACGCCATTCATGCATTCCAGGCCCTTAGGGTAACTTGAGCCGAGGCAAGGGGGGAGGGCGCTGCTGCACAGTCACTGAAGAATGATCCTGTCAGTCATACTTGGTAGTGTGGAGTTCATGTGGGCCATGTGAGGCCTGATGAATGAATGAGTGCATGAATGAATGAACGAGTGACCGATTTTGAAGCAGGAAAGAATGAACGAGCGTGTAACTTTGTGAATCAGATAGCATTACAGTTTGGATGGATGCCCTTAAAAATGCTGACCTCACTCAGTGTTGTCATAAATAAACATTTTATGTTCCTCAAGCCAAGACTGAAGAATAAGTCTGTTTATGACATGAACATCTGTCTGCATATGGTTGACAGCGCTGCCTTGTCCTATTGTACAGTGTGAAGGTAACCCAATTCCAAAGCCAGCTGTTGCCCAATGGGTGTTCCAAAGCAGGGGGAACATTACTCTTCTCCGCTGGCCCCTTCTGCGAACAGTTCTAAGGCACAGTTTATAAAAACTGAGGCACCGTCTCTACAAACCAGCTCATTCCAGCACTCCTGCCTGACCTCCCCAAATTTAACCTTTGGCCCGGAAGGCCAATATTAACTCTCAGCCAATTGTCTGGGGGCTCCCGACTTCCCCTGCGCAGCCCGTGAGAACATTCCAGGAGTGGTTGCCAGGCAAGGTTGGGTGTTAGAGCGCTGACCTCCAATATGTCCCGGGTTACCCTTGATCTCCTCTCCTATCCCCCACCGGGCCTGTGAGCCCACCTCCTCTCTGCAGCCCTGTGCTCACATGGGCTACTGCTCACTCTCAGACACAACACCTCCAGTCCTGTCAGACCTCCCAGTCCCCCCCCCCAACCCCGCTCATCCAATTACCTCTAATCACCTGCAGCCGTTAAGGCCTTCAGTACAAGCACACACACATACACTTACACTCAGACACTCGTACTATTGTTTACTTCCTGCTTCCTGTGGCAGAAACGGCTGCCCTAGCAGTCCTGAAGGACCTTTAAAAACTAAACTGTAGAACTATTCGAAATTCAATAGGCTGAAACACCAAAATAATCAAATATTTTAAATATATATAAATAAAAAAATGTGAAGTGCTTATTGCAATATCAGATCTCTCCTGACTTTTTTGACTGAGGGCGCTCACTGCACATAAGACAAGCCAGTTATGTTTCAATACTGTTTCATCCAGGATGGTGTCTTCCACTCATTCATGGTTTAAACAGCTAGGGAGAATGGCCGGGCCATTCAAGACGCAGTCAGCTGATCTGCCCTGTCTTTGTGCCCATTTTCATCAGACAAGGGTTAACTGCGTCAAATTCTCCTTTGTCCTCTCTATCTTCTCGTTGGGGGTGAAGGATCCGGGGGTGGAAGCTTTTTTTTCTGTCGAGTCACTCGCGCCTCGGACTGGGAACGACCTCAGAGAACAAAGGCCACCGCCGCCGTATCGCTGGGTGGGAGGATGAAAGGCCAGTCGCTATCAGGGCCGGAGCTAAGGGCAGCTGCACTCGACTAAAAAACAACACAGTCAGAGCAGGCACTGCAACGCGAGAGGAGCAACACAACACTCGGCGCATAGCCTGGAGTCAGTCCAGCAATCAGAGGGCACAGACCTGTGTGAAAGAGAGAGGGGGGGGGGGGAATGAATGGTCCATCACCACAGAATGTAAGGTTTTACTCAAAGTGACAGCCCTGCTAACAACCAATCTGGCTTGCATGTAGGGCTTGTGCTAATCAAGTTTCCCTCACCAGAGATGTATGGCCAGTATCTGAAGCAAACAATGCAGCTTTGATAAATTAGGGGTACTAAATGATCATTAGTCAAGCGCTTAATCAATGATGTCAGGGTAAAGATTAATGGCATCAAAAGGATTGAAGGCACTGTTTCGTTTTGAGTCAAGGCCTGCCCAGGTAGCCTTAAAATGGAGAAGTCAAGGGAAGTGGGTGTTTACTGTCATTTCAACGAATCTACGCAGTGAAACAAAACAACATTCCATGATCAAGCAAAACGTTCACAATCACTGACCTACTTTCAGATGGCGACGAAATACCGCAAATATTTTGCAATTCCTGCAATCCGTAGGTAGGTCTTGTATTGATCTGTGCTATCAGAAGGCCATATCAATAAAGCAGATGTGCAATTTAGAAGGTAGACATAATGGGAGAGGTTACACAGTCAGTCCACTGTGCAAAACTGAAGGGATTTATAGCCTTCATCAGAAATATTTAACCAGTTTGGTTCGACTGGGGCTCTATCTGTAAAGACACCCACAGCACGTACAGTGAGGTGGGTTCAAATTTGCTGAAGTGAGAGCAAATTAAGCCCAAAACTCATGACTCGTCAATCAATGACTTTCTTCACACTAAGGTACATATGTAGTTTGTCACTTACACTGGAGTGACCCCTGCTTCCGCATACTACAAAAACACTCATAGAGGCTTTCGTAGAGGTTAGTTAATGATCAGTGCTGGGAGACATGGGAAAGAGGCTTGGGTTTGGCCTTCACAGGTTAAGTGCACCTTGGGTGCAAAGTGTGGCATGAAATACTGAAACTAAAAGTAGAATGATAAGCCAGCGTACCTAAAATTGCATAACTCCATCCTGCTACTCCTAGGTTCTAAAAAAGTTGATAGATCTAACATTATAGCCTCGGTTTGCATGATGTATATGAAAGCAATATCTTGACTCTTGGTGCAGGGCTGGCCTGTACTGCGCAAACAAGCTGATACCGAGGGACAAAAGTGATATATAAATAAAGCTGAATTCAACTCCTACAAATAGAACAAGTTCTGAGTCATGGCTTAACTTTCTGCCCTTAAATACAATCTTTTGTAAATAATTCACTATAACAAAACATAGCTCACTAACCTTGAGGGTCTCTTGAGAAGAATCAAATGCATGACTCATGTTTCATTCCTTAATAGCAAGAATGACTCGTTCACACTTTCCTTTATGAGTCACACAGGAATTCGAACAATGGAGCAGATCGGATCCCTCAAACAATATGCCTACCTCGGAATATTGTATGAGCCTTTTATTTGTTTTGGTCACAAGAAAGCCCCTTTTTCCTCGTCCCTTTTCATGCTAATGATTCAGGTTGCTATTTCTGATAGTTGAGGGTCACTGATGAGAGGCAAATAGCTGCGAGTGTGGAGGGCTCTCCACTCTCCCTCTCTGTGGTGCGCTGCTAGATAGCTGCATCCCACCTGGAGGGGTTACAAAGACTCTTCCGCTGAGCGCTAAGGGCTTTCCAAGGCTCTCTGGTTAGAACTGGTCGATCAAAGGGGAATGACCGGCAGGCCGTGAGAAGCTAAGGCAGTTCTGACTAAAAGCATTTAGAAGAGGGATCCTGACTCAGCGAGTTTGGTAGGTGACCACTTGATTTGTGACTGTCGTAAAGGCTCTGACCACAGAGGAGAAAAACAGGTGAGGTCCGCAGGAATCTAAACCGTAGCCTTATGAAGCTGCATCCCTATGTAATGTCTGAGCAGGTAAGAGTTCATAATCATTTTGAGTTCTGACCAACGTCAAACGGTCGCATCCATAAAGCCGGAATACTGATGAGAAAAAAGTCAGCGCTACTCATAATTACGTCTCATTGTTCATGCTACACTGTATTTCTGATGGTATTCATTTCAGTGTATAAGTAGGGCTGGATATTCATTTTTGTAGTATCTACTGAATTATTAGTATCTAAAAATTCACTCAGAACAATATTTAATAGCTATGTTGTCAGTAAAATCAGCATCAGTGAGCCAATAAGCTTCCTTGTTCCAGACTACTGGTGACAGAATGCAATATATGTCCAAAATATAAAAAAAAAAACAGTGAAAGATAGCTTTAAAATGTTAGTGTCCAGGTGACATTAAGATTAATTTACCTTGTATTATTAATCTAAACTAATCAACACATTATTAAATTAAAATTTTTACAGTGGAGACGGGCATGAAAATGGTTCATGTGTTAGAATGGACACATATAAACAAGATTTTTATGTTTTTAAAAAGGTTCTGAATAGTTTGTTTGGCTGAACAGTTAGAATTCCACAGGTTTGGTTCCTGACTTCTCAGTGCTGCCCAGTTATTGCATGGATTTGTTGCATTCCATGGACAGCACACTTGATTTAATATAATATAGAGCTCATTAGCTAAATGAGGTATTGGATGATAACAGTTATGCTGTTATACTCACAACTCAGAATGTCAGACCTCCGACTAAGAAGGATCAAAGAAAACGCCTCCTCAACTAGGAATTTCTGCTCAGGGAGGGATGTGGTTAGTGTAGCATTCTGGGTCCTCCAGGCTGGAGGCTGGGGTTCGATTTCCCCATCTCGACAACACACCACACTGCACCAATAGTCCTTGGGCAGGGCTTGCTGCATTCGCCTACATCTGTAACATGATTCAGTTCAAAGTCGGTCTGGATAATATCTGCCAAATGTAATGGCCTCAAGTTTGTGTGACGTCAAACCAACATGGCTGCTACCCACTCAGAAGTCACTCGAACTCTGGCCACAGCCAAGGAGGGCTGTGAACGTCTCTTAAAACAATCTTAAACAAGATCTGCTTCAGATCAATCAACAATAGCTGGGGAAATCAATCAAGCTGACAATAATGATAAAAAAATCTATATTGGAATAAAAAACATAATGTACTACTAGTATTATTATTATTATTATTATTATTATTATTATTATTATTATTGTTGTTGTTATTTATTATTATTATTGTTTTTATTATTGTTGTTTTTATAATAATAATAATAATAATAATAATAATAATAATGATGATGATGATGATAAAATAATAATAGTAATAATAATAATAATAATAATAATAATAAATAACAATAATAAATAACAATAATAATAATAATAATAATAATAATAATAATAATAATAATAATAATAACTATGCACGAGGCAAACCCAGGCCATAATCTTCTCATTTATAGTCCTCCACATTAATGTTAGATTAAGATTCATCTCTTAATATTTTCTGGTTCTCACACTGTCCTGAAATGTTGTATGAAAGTGTCTTTTAAATGGTTGTAATGTAAATACTATCATTATTATTATTATTATTATTATTATTATTATTATTATTATTATTAATAATAGTAGCAGTAGTAGTAGTAGTAGTACCAGTAATAGGTGGCCGTGAACATGATGATGATGATGAGAAAGATAATAACAATGATTTTTATTATCGTTACTATTTATGTGACAAAATCACAAACGCCGCTCGTTCAGGACATTCATGAAAAAGCATTCAGTTTTCAAATACAGCCAAGCTGTTTCTGCACATGACGAAGCAGAAAAGTTTGTCACAAAGCAGAAAACTTTTCTGGCACACAACAGTCGGTGCTATGTCAACATCAGTGACTGCTGTGGTCTGGAGAGGCTGTTCGCGGCGCGGTCACACATTAGTAAACATACAGTAGAGGGACAAAATAATGTTGCTATTTTTGCATCTGAAAAATGTACATATTATACACGTGTTTGATTTCATTACTGACATCCAAATTAATCACACAGATGCGTTGTGCTGAAGAACTTGTTAGTGGTTTTGATGTAATCCTACCAGTAATCATCCATCCATCCATTATCTGAACAGGACAAAACGTGGAGAAACATCCTGGACAGGTCTAGTAATCATCCTATATATATAATGGGATGAGTGTTTTTAATAATCATTTCTTTGGTGCTTTTATAATTTTGTATGATGATTGGCTTAAAAATCCCCTAATAAAGTCTCCCCACTCATTTACGAGAACAAACACGGTGACATTTATAGCATGATGGGTAAAACCTGCTCTTTCCTCTGTTCTCCTGTGACTCACTCTTAATGTCATCAATGTTGCAGTCCAACAAATGTTGCCATAATAGCTGGGACCCCTCAATTAGATCCTCCTGTTCATTCATTCTAAATCATACGAACATCAAATACATGAATATGTGCGATGGTATAAAAGCCCATTAAAAAATAACAATAAAATCACGTTATGAGGGCAATATAGACTGAGAGTGCCTGAGTGGAAAACTGTGGACAGGCGGCCTAAAGAGCAAAGGGCTTCCGCAGCTCAGCACAAGTAAAAAAGGGTCTATCCTTGTTTGTTCAACAAAGAATTCGCTGGCCAGGTGAGAAATGCCCGGCGTGGTGAAGCTTGGAGGGGCACAGGGAAGAAATACATTCCTGTGGGTGAATGATTGAAAGGAGGAGATGGCCGCTGCGGTCATGGGCCTTCTCAGGGCTTTGGGCATTTGTTGTGGCTCCAGAATGCCCTTAGCCGAGCCTGTGACATTCATCCCCTCTTGTTCTTACTCTGTTCTCTAGCGCTGATGGTTAATGTACACAAGCCGCTTTAATCAGATTTTATAGATACAGTAGTAACCTGATTTTCCGAGCTTGAAAATTAACCTCTGGGTGGCTGGGCAAGCACCTGACTGACGGATGGGCAAAGTCAAGCTTTGTTTTGGAGAGAAAGCCTCTCCGTCAGCTGCTGTTTACTCAAGACTTCTTGGAAAGGGAAAAAAAAAAAAAAAACCTGGTGAATGCCTCGGCATACCCTGTTTCACAGGAGGCCCTGAATGGCAACTGACCTGGATGCAGGCAGCACAAGTAGAGCACAAGGATCTTCTCACAAAGCTCATCGTAAGAGATTAAGCATATCGGGAGCAGGATTAAATTCACTAGGACCACTGAGTAAGTGGAGGTCAGAAGAAGTCTATAGGCACGGGATAAATATAATGGAAAGCGTGACATGACTGACATCTGGAGAAACCCTTGAAAGCACTCGCTTTATTTGTTCAGTGCCCATGCTTTATTGTTTTATGTAATACCCACTCATTTCTACATTATGTCCTTTCCATTGGCCAATGATAAAGGCAAAGTGAATTGAAAGGCGTGCGATTGAGAGGGTGGTGATATCCCACCCCTCTTATGTTCAGAGGAAAAAGATCCAGATGGCCAGCTGTTCACGGGCAGAACCTGATAGTCAAGTGCCTCCTCCTCCTTCACCTCTGCCTAGGCTGGGGAAAGAGTTATCATGGGACGAACCCCCTGATCGGGTGGAGCTGGGGGCCCTTGTACCTCACAATGGTGCCTCCATGATAATATCCTTATCAGCAACACCACACCAGCCCCAGGCGAGAAGTTTGTGCCACAGAAAGCAGACAAAAGCAGACTTCCTTGGGTGCTGTTCACACTGCTTCGTAAGGTTGGACCTTTTTTGAACCACCATTTGCATGGACGAACATTCTCCTGGTAGAGAAGTCTCCAGTCGTGGTCCCTTGTTGAACTTTGAGCAGGTGTGATGAGGACTGTGAGTAGTGTCTTGAGAGGAAGTGTCTTAGATAAAGTAGATGGAAAACATCAAGGCTAACCTCAGCTTTCAGCTGCCCACCTCGCCCTCCTTTCATTTGGGATCTGGACACACTACAGGAGTCCCATGTTAACTAGTTTCTTCTGGCCAGTGACAGCATGCATGCATAATGGGCTCTATGACAACTCTCTTGTAAAACTGGATCTGTAAAAGAGAGTAAAATGGTTCGTCATGTACCTAGACTTTGTTTCTTTGCAAAATTATGTCTGAAGTGCCCCTTTCCAAAATGTCACCATGATGCCTATGAACACACTGGGGACACAAGGATTAAAAATAATGACCATCCTGTACAAAATATTCAAACTTTGTTGCTTTAGAGCCTGAATTGAAGACACACACACGAAAAAATTGAGCTGTACTTACTAAATACGGTTAACTTATAATATCCAGGTGAAAGATATGATACTTAATCAAAAAAAGATGAACTCAATCAGGTCCTCATTGCACACAAAGCTTATTGGCTTTCATTTGTAACCAACTGTACTTGTATTGACCAGTTAAGCATAAAAACAGCTACTCCTGGAGCATTCCAGGGCTTAGCAGTGCAACTGAAAGCAAACAATCAAAATGTATCAGGGATAAAGTGGAAAAGCACAAGTCAGGAGATACAAAAAACTTTAGGAGCACAGTAGAGTCTGAATGGAAAGTGAAAGGTGTTTGGTACTACTTTGGACCCTCTTTGGATCAGGTCATCCCTCCAAACGGGATGAAAGTGTGAGGACAAAACTGGTCTGGGAGACTACCAGAGGTCTATAGTACACTTGAAGCAGTTACAGGAGTTTATGGAGTTTAAGGGTAGTTGTGCTGTGTATGTGATAATCATATCACAAGTGCTCCATAAATGCGTTTGCAAGAAAGAAGCCACTCCTCAATAAGATGTTATGGTCAGATTAGACCAAAATCAAAAGATCTGGTCTCAACTGCAAATGGTCCATCTGGTGGAAAGCCAATACAGCTCACAATCCAAGTAGCCCATCCCTACAGTAAAGCATGTGGGGGGTGTTTCTCTATACAATGGACTGGGGCACTTGTCAGGATAGAAGGAAAGATTGAAAAGGGAAAATATCATCAAATTCAGTGCTTCTCAAATAGTGGGGCGCGCCCCCCCCTGAGGTTACAGTTAATGATATAAAGGTCATACTTCACCTGACACTTACTCTTAGCTGTCATTATCACTACTTAGTGTAATCCAATATCAATTACGTCCCACTCGTAACTCTTTAAAACATGTGGAGAAATTCTGAAGAACCGGAAGAAACTTTAAATCATTCACACATTTTACTTTCGCATTAACATTAATAACTGCTCTTAAAGCTGGATATTTCTGTCTAACAATGGCTAAGCTTGATCTCATCTCATATAAGCTGATAATACAAATCGCTCATGTTATTGTTTTGCTATCTGGTACCGACCTGATGATGATGGGTCTGGATTTGAGTCTTGGTTCCTCTCAAGATTTCTTTCGCCTGAGGAAAGTCTTCCTTGCCATCTTTACCTCTGGCCTGTCCTCGGGGTCTTAGACTGTTTCTGTAAATCTCTATTGTGACAATCATTGGGAAAAGTCCTATACAAATGAAGTTGATTTGATTGATATTTTTGCCATGTGCTTGTCATTTAATCAAACAATCACACGATTTTTATGAACCTAATACAATTGCATTTGTACTAGTGAAGTTACATTTAGACAGTACAAACTATTCATATTTTGTTACTTTACAGCCTGAAACGAACACACACACACACACACACACACACACACACACACACACACACACACACACACACACACACACACACACAC
>JBBPCW010000037.1:3823251-3834334 GCA_037974425.1 Phenacogrammus interruptus
GCTAGCACTGCAGGGAGTCGTCCTGCCGCGGCTGAAACTGTTCCACTCTCAGTTCTACACTTAAATTCACCAGAAAATTCAAGGTATCAGCCTTTGTTACAGAGAACTTTAATAAAAGTTGCTCAGTGTTGGACGCCTGTGTTCCTCCGCTGCGTATGTGATGACTAGTCAAACGACTAGTCGACTCAACTTCGACTTTGCTGACCGACTAGTCGACATGAAAAAGTCTGGAGTCGTTAATGCCCTAGTTTGTACTTACCAAAAGTCGTCCAATGATGGACAACCTTCATGTGTGCCAAAGGCTCACTAAAGTGTGTGGGGAGCGCAAACAAGCAACCAAACAACCAAACCAGCTGCTGATAAATTTCATGTTCTGGTGGAAAGGTGTCAAAACACACAGTGCTTGTTGCATATGGGGCTTCATAGACGCAGATCAGTCAGAGTGTCTAAGCTTAACCATATGTCCACCACTGAAAGCACATACAACGTTCACATTAGTCTCAGAACTGCAACATGGACCAATGGAAAAAAGTGGCCGGGTCTGATAAATCACCTTTTCTTCTCCATCATGTGGACGGCTGGGTGTGTGCATATTTTACCTGGGGAGGAGATGGCACCAGGATGCACTCAGAGAGGAAAGTAGCCCAGTGGAGGCAGGGTGATGCTCTGAGCATTGTTCTGATGGGACACCCTGGGTCCTGACATTCATGTGGGCCCTGACCTTTATAGCATCAGTATTGTCTAAAGGAAGGTGTTTCTTTCAGCAGCATAATGCACCCTGACATACTGTAAAATAACTGATGAGCATGACGAAGAGTTCGAGGCCCCACCTCGCAACCTAGAGGACTTGGTGCAGATGCCAATGCACACCTTTGTAGGGTTTTGTGGTGTCCATGCTTTGATGAGTCTTAGCTATTTTAGCAATACAAGTTTTTTTAATACTGTGGCTGTTTAGTGTTGTGCTAAACAATGCATGTAGTAATTACCTTTTGGATTCTGCCAGGGCAGAAACTAATTTGAGGAATTAAAATCTATTAATCTATTGCGATGCTTGAGCCCAGGGGTAATATTTAAATAGTATTTTCCACAAATGGTAATAAATTACAGTAAATACTCAATAGTCTGCATTAACCGGCCTATATGCTACAATGGAACACACGTCTTTCTTTTTAAAACAAGACCCCCAGCATCATGGAAAAAGGACCCCATAAAAATCCAATTCAGACACAACAAATGACCAGATTCAGTGACTTTATAACAAGCCAATCACCAGTGCAGATTTGAAAACACTCATTGGCTCAGATCGGCTGCAGTGAGTGAAAATTAAAATTTCATCTAGTGTCTGTTTTTTCCATCACGGAGGCTTCGAATGGGCCATGAATCTAAAATCGAGACAGGCCATTGGTCCACAATTGGTTATTTAATATCATTTTATGTGGCCAAGTGGGCCTCGGCAACATGCAGTGATAGATAGGTGGGCCTTAATGTTGATATGGTTGAGAACCATTGGTTTAATGCATAAATGTTTGTTACTTTAGGGTGTTCTATAGGCTAATTATGTAGATCACACTGGTTATTTCAAATGTACCCTTCACTGTATGTAGTGTAATCAGTAAAAGAGCAAGAAAAGAAAACTGCCAGACATGAAAGAAGACATTCAAAACAGCTGTCAACAGTAATAGGTTTTAACTCTCTACCAGCAAAGAATGCAGTGGGTGGAAAGGTCTTACTGGCTCAGAATTCCACGGGTGAACACCTACGCAGGAGTAACGATGGGAAACATTTCAGTCATCAAAGAAGCACTGCACAGAGGCAAGATAAGCATGGGAGAACTAACCACCCTCCAAACAGCTCACATAGCACAGGGCCTGACATCAACTATACAGCTGTCATCACCAGAACAGCCTACATTCCAGTTTGTGACAGCGGGGCACTGGCAGGTGACATTCCTCTGGCTGACAAATACAGCGGCAGACTCAAATAGACCCAATAATCTACAAACTCAAACCCTACAAAAGACCACCCACACCTCAACAAAAATGTTCTAAAGTTAAAATAAGCTTGACGCATTTTTAAAAAGGATTATACGCATATTTGTTCAAGTATTGTTTATTGTTTGCAACTGTATTTTTATTACATTTAGACCATGGTGTTTTAGAGCTGGGCGATATGGCCTAAAAATACAATCCATTCGATTTTCCGCTCAAAATCAAACTACAGATGACAAATAAATGGTTCAAAACGTTATTTATTTATTATGTTTTTTTACTTTAGGGTTCAATCTGACACGTACTTTGGGTCTAAAACTTTTAGCATGTGCATGAATCCTGGCTTTAGTATGGGCATCATATCTTTTGCAATATACAAAAGATTAGTTGTGTGTGCTTTTTTTAATCTCTGTGTGCCTTCTTGTGTACACAATGCAGTCTCTGTCTCTGATTGGCTCACGTTGACACGCGTTCCATGACTTAACCAATTATTATAGCCCCTTAATAAAAAGGGCGGTACTGATGGCGCGAGGGGAATCTAAACACGAGACCACAACAAGACGAGACACAGCAGTGGAGACAGACACATCACACATGTGGAGACACTTCACTCTAGACCAGTGCTGGACTTGCCATTGGGTATCCTGGGCATTTGCCCGGTGGGCCGATGGTAAATTTGGGCCGGCGCGAAATTCCATCAGCAGCACCCGCCCCCTCGGGAACGACAGCCTGGTGTCCCAGTCCAGCCCTGCTCTGCTCTAGACCACACAAACAGCACGGAAACCTGCACAACCTGCAAGTCGGTGTTAAAGTACGGTAACAGTCCCGTCATTTTGATTTACAATGACTTCCAGCCTACAGCAGTTACATTTAAAGTTATCAGGAGATTTTCAGCTACTTTTTGAATGAGGGAAGACATACAATAGCCAATCAGAACAGAGCTCATTTACATACATCAGTCATAAAGCAACCTGTTTAATTCTTTTTTTTCTCTCCTTTCTTCTTTAATTTACTTTTAGTCTTGTGCAATTCCATCAGCCAGCTAATAATAATACCAACACAGCCATGACATCTCTAATGTGTTTAAAGAACCACAGCATCTTTCAGAATTACCTCTGAAATAATGTTATCGAAAAGTTCAATGTTAGCCTATAGATGCCTGTGTGGGCTCGCACTGCACATGGCTGTAAAGAAGTACGTTCCAGAAGCTGTGGTTGTGCAGCTGAGAGGTAATTCAGGAAACTGAACTGTGCAGTGGCAGTTGGGTCGAGCCACAGTGATTTGTTTGAGGTTGAGAGCCATTCCCCGTCAAATCAGGAAGGGAAAGCAAACAAACAGTGAGGAGGAGGAGGAGGAGGAGGAGGAGGAGGAGGAGGGCATGTTTGTGTTTGTGTATGGAGGGGAATAGCAGGGATTACTTTGCATGTGCATTAAGTTCAGGGTGAGGGGTGGGGGGTGAGGGGTGGAGGGTGAGGGGTGGGGGGTGAGGGGAGTTCCACTTTGATGTGTTTCCCTCAGAATGTCAGGCTGTCACCCACCGACTGTTTTGGGTAAACATGCCCCATACGGCCGGGTGTGTTTGTGTGTTTAGCCCTCTAAGTCAACTGTAATGAAAAGGTAAAAGAAAAACACACATAGCACACGCATGAGAGAGAGAGAGAGAGAGAGAGAGAGAGACACACAGAGACAGAGAGAGTCAGAGAGAGAAACCTATAGAGAGAAAGAGAAAGAAAGAGAAAGAGAGAGACAGATAGACAGAGAAAGAGAAGGAGAGAGAGACAGACAGACAAAGAGAAAGAGAGACACAGAAAGAGACTGCATTATAATAATAAACAATGAAAAAAATGAAAAGTAATGGCTGCTGTGAAATTTAAAAGCTTCCTGTGTGCACTAGATACAGTATTAGATGTGATCAGATTGTTTTGCCATAAACTATTATGGGCATCTTTTTTTTTTGCATTGCTGGTACAAAATACAAGGTTTGGAGTATGGCATTTATATTGTTAGATCTTCCACAACTTGGATAACATCATATGCAGAAATAACACAATCAAGTAAACAAGCACACAACTGTTGATAATATACTGATCAGTCAAAACACTAAACCACCTGCCTCCTTCTGTGCTCTGCTCCATGCTCTGATCCACTGAAAAAGTGAAAGTGTGCTGTGGTGTTTACACCAAGACATTAGCAGCAGTTATTTCAGGTCCTGTAAGTTCTGAGGTGGGGCCTCCAGAAATCAAACCAGTCTGTCTAGAACATCCCACAGATGCTCAGTTGAGTCAAGGTCTGGTGAATTTGGTGCCAAAGTCAACCTAGAGGTTAAATTGTTGCCCCTGCAATCTGAAGGTTGTGGATTTAAATCCCAGGACTGCTTGGTGAATGTGTTCACGTATAACAAACAGTCACTTCACTTGGTTCTGTCAAATTAACGTCCACATGAATGCCAGAACCCGTTACCAAGCAGAACATTGCCCAGAGCATCAGCCTGCCTCCACCGGGTTGCTATCCTTTCATAGTGCATCTTTGTGCCATCTCTTTCACAGACTCACCCAGCCATTCACTGGATGTTAAAGAAAACCTGATTCATCAGACCACAGCTCCAGGGTCACATCAGACCAAGTCAGCATGGGCACGCTGACTAACATGTAGCTATGCAGCAATCTGTGATAGACTGTTTTCTGACCACAAATAGCATTGACTTTTCTCATTATCTGGAGCTACAGCAACTGTCTACTAGACAAGCCAGCCTTTGTTCCTTACCCTACTGAGAAGCCCACACAAGACCTGCTGGTTTGAAGATGCTCTGACCCAATCGTCTAGTCACCACAACTGGGCCTCTCCATTTATTTCCATCAACTTTAAGAACTCATCATACCATTTATCATATCGTTTCCACAGATCTGTCTACACCTTGTCATGTACATACAATTCCATTTCCACAGCTCTAATACAAATACTTCACAAAAACTATACCTCAGCATACACTAGAAACTACTGTCGTACCTTTATTCTATTTCCCAAATAATACCCAAAAAATAAAACTTATTTTGAAGAGATATAATAATAGAATGAATCAATAGGCTGCAGTCAATTTGCGGAACGGTAGCATTTTTCGACAAGGCAGCATAATTTGTCAGAACACCCATGCTTCTTTGTACATTGTCTTAAACTGACTCCATAAACGTTTTCTTGATGGAACATTGTTTCCCCTCCGCATATTAGGTCATATTTTTTCTGTGACCATTACTGTACATGAACAGTGTGGAACGTTATTAAATAAAAGAGACATTAAAAGTCTGTATTGTTCATTATTCATTCACTCAAACTAATTTGCATATTTAAATATATTTACAGCAAAAATAGGGATGATTAATTTAGATCAATTAATCAAAGTGTGTAATATATTTTTTTCAATCGCGTAACATTAGGGCTTGGCATGTTAACGCGTTATTACCGCGTTGACACATTACTTACGTAACAGAGACATTATTAATGCAGATCCTATTTAAACATCCGTTGCTTTTTTGTGTTTTTGGGCTGGTGTGTGTGTGTGTGTGTGTGTGTGTGTGTGTGTGTGTGTGACATTACACCAACAGGGACTTCAATGACGGTGCACTCAGACACTAATATGTACTTGGTGCTCCTTTGCAGTGGCTTTAATGGTTCCCCATGTTCCAGAGCTATTCATCCAACATCAGTACCTACTGAACACGATCGAATCCTCACAGCAATGTTCCAACCATAGTGCAAAATCTTCCCAGAAGAGTACAGCAGCAAAGAGAGGACAGATTCCCTCGATATTCCTGATTTCAGAAGAAACTTATGTCTAAATTCTTATGATGGACAATACAAGTGCCCACAAGTCAACATACACTATATGGACAAAAGTAATGGGACACCTTACCATTCCACCAAAAAGAACTTTAATGACACTGCAGTCAGATACATAGACTTTTATATGGAGTTGGTCCCCCTTTGCAGCTGCTATGATGCTCTGGACTCTGAGGGGAACTTGTATTTTTTTTAATATATATATATATATAAACAGACTACATAAAACGTAAATGCCCGGTAGTGGCAGTTAGCTTTAGTTTTTTTTTTTTGTTGTTGTTCAAATAGTAGTACTTTCAAAACAAAATTGCACAATACACTACTTTTGAATTAATTATTTAATAAGGCAATTAACTGCAGAAAACCAGGTGATTTATCATCATTAAAATTGTAATAGTTGCCCAGAATGTATGTATATACATAAAGTTGTTTTTGTTTTTAGGCAACCATACATTTATGGCTGATTTGTCTTAGGAGTGAGGCTATTTGTGGGTCAGAATGTGAAATGTACGCAAGTACCGCAGCCACAAGAAATAAACGGATAGAGAGACAGATATAGAGATGAATCGGTTGAGAGAACATATGGATAAAACCAGTTTTACAGTTATGCTTAAAAGTTATACAGTTATTTTTATACAGTTATTTTACAGTTATAGTTAAAATAGACAACATAGACAAAGTCTATTACAGTATTCACTGAGTCTATTTAATAGAATAAATTATTCATATCAACAGACCCATATTCACTTTTTAGCTACTATAAAAATACAATAAAATCAGATTTACATACATGTAGTCAGTGTCTCGGTAATACAGAAATGTTGTCCCTTTCAAGTGAAAATGCAATTGTGTTCTTTATCGACAGCTGTTCAACAAGTTTACTTTGTTCCACAGATTAAATTATGTAATGGTCTAATGATTAATCCCCTTTGGGGGATTACTTAATAGCTCTCGACTGTAACTAAAATCAACATAAAATATGTATGAATGGCACAATTTCCCCTTTCACAGCAAAACCAGCACAGCTCTTCACATCAGGGACAACGTACTCCCTTTGTAAAAGCTATTTTTGAACATGCTGCAGGTGGGAAAGAGACTCCTTCCTAGACATATCATAGCTTACATTTATAACCATTTGCTGTTCTGAAGTCATGTTGGTCACAATGTTCTTTTAGTGAATTGCCATTTCTGTAAAGGCAGCTTTGTTATGCATTGGCATGCCACAGGGCTCCAGGCTACAGGCAAGTTCTGATCTTGAAAATATGTACTTATACACAGTGGGCACATGACTGAAAGGTTCTAAAGGGCTGAAGTGTATTCCTTTCTCAGCAATAATATGCACAGTGTACAAACAGAACAGATCCTGGAACAGCTCCAGAGCTCAGCATGATATTGCCCTGTCATTGCCGGCTGCTGTTTGTCTTTGTGCAGCAAAATGTTGCAGCGAGTGTTTAGCTAGAGTCAGTGAGAAAAGTCAGATTGACCATGTTATGTATTCCTTCCAAAAAAAAAAAAAACACACTTTACACAACAGAGGTCATGATGTTCACTATCCTTATGCAATTTTGGAGAAATGCTTTAAACAACCGCACCAGTCACTGAGAAAAATGTAAATAAACTATGCACTAAAAGCATAAAATCACACACAAACACAGGGCTTTGGTCTAAATAAAATGCGATAGCATGGCATTAGCATCTCTGTCAATCTCCGTCTGTTGCATAAAACAAATCTCATAAAAACAAAAACCCAGCAGCATACGGCACCGCAGGCTAATGGCACTTAAAAACTCCAAAGTTAAAAATGCCCCTAAAGATAAAACTCAACAGTAGTCTTTACCCACAATGGGTCCAAACACTACACATTCCAACAAACCATGCAGGTCCATGACGGCAAACAGAAGTGTAAACTTGCATCCATGAGTAAGACATGGTGGGGAGACGGCATGTTTGGCCCATGTGGTTGTGGCCTGTGTGGGGGGAGGGGTTCAGGGTCACCGGGGGAGGTGGAGATGGGGGTGCTGCTGAAGTTGGACCCGTAACTCCTCCTGAGTTGGCTCTTCAATGTGCTCTCTGAGGAGGAAGTGGGACGTGTGAGAATTTAAAGGCACGCTACAGGAAGAGGTAGCTAAGACAGCACAGCATGATCGGGCAAGTGAAAGTGCCTTAGGTTGTTTTCACATATAGTCCTCTTTAAAGGAACCGAACTCAGTTCTTTTTCTGTTCACAGTGTGAGTTCATTTGAAAGGTGACTCTCTCTCTTTCTGGTCCACTTCAGCTCAGGATGGGGCCTCAGTTCTTTTTCTGTTCACACTTCAGTTCCAATCCAGGCTGCCGCCGCTGTTTCTTCACATCCCCACTCTTGGGAATTTATTTCTCCGTAAGAGTAGATGGTTAAAAGCTCTACCAAACTTCTACATTTTTCACAAATATCTATGCTACTATTGATCTTTAACTGATGGAGAGTGAGAATGTTTTAAGGCTGTGCAACTTGGCAGAGAAACTTTAGGCTCTTTTCTATATTGGGTTTTTATTTTTTATCATTTATTTGTATTTATTCGTTTTATTGTCTATTGAGTTTCCCGCGTAGATTAATATGGTGTACAGGAGGTTTACCATGTGATCTACCAAAGTCAAGCCTAGAGGGTGAAAACAGTCCCGTGCCGCCTACTTAAAGCGAGGGGTCTGAGATTTTTTGTGTATATGTGAACACGCCAAACGAACTATCAGAGTTCACTTTAAGGGCTGAAACGGACCAAGTGTGAAAACACCCTTAGGCTTGTAAGAGAACATGCAGTGATTGGAAACAAGCTACATTAAGCATTAACGAATTTCACAGAAATCACAACAAACAAAGAGGCATTAGGGGTCAACATTCATTGCCAGTAGTTCAAGAATGCAAGACAAAAGCTTTATTCAACACAAAAAAAGACAAATCAATGGCCTTCATTCATGAAAGCAGGCCAGGGGGGTGATAAATAGCACAGCAGTGAAAGTGCAACATAAATGTTAGCCATTCCACTTCAGTCACTGATGCCATGAGTTCCTGCAAGTACAAAATGATTTAAAAGAATCCGGATTGCATAAATAGTTCTCACTATAAAAGGTCAGCTGTTCTGTTTCCAGTTCTTGCCACTAAAATGAAAGCTTTTCTAACATTTTACACAGATATCCACGTCTCCGAAATCACATTGTACTTCAAACTCTGAGTGACATTAGCTGAACTTCCTCTTCAAGTGAAGCACTCATGCACCAAAGCAGTACTGAGCACCGCAGCAACCCGTAAGTCTTTAGTTAGTATTAGCTAGCATGAGAAAGCAGCTCAAGCGTGTGGAAATACACCTCAATAAGCACATTCAGAAAATCATTAATGATCCGGTTATCCATAAATTACGCTCAGAAAATGTAACTTTCATCCACAGAACAATCTTCGGATAAACTGGTAACCGCAAAGCAGAAAGAAAACCCACAGGAACCTACCTGAACATTCGCTGTACTGTGGTCTCATAGCGCACCCTTTCCACGTCAGACACAGTTAATGCGTAACTCTTGTCCCATTTATATGTGAAGTTCTAGAACATCAAAGAAATCTAGTCATTATTTTGATGATTTCGTTTCTAATGAAAATGAATTACATTATTTATTACATTTCAAAGATTCCAATATAGACTAAAGTAAAGTGGCCCCTCATAATCACATGTGAACAAACCACAGCACACAGTGTGAAATTCTTTCTCTGTATTTAACCCATTCACCAAGTGAGAGGCGCCCAGGGAGCAGCATGTGGGGATGGTATCTTGCTCAAGTGATTTGAACCCATGATCTTCTGATCACAAGGACAACTCCCTAAGCACTAGATCACAATCTGCCCAACATACTGTATTTTATTAGAAAAACGTCAACTATGAAGCCTATAAAACGACTTTTTATATATTTCAAAATACTAAGTAGACAGTAATGATATGAATGAGGCTTAATCAATGTTCAAGTTACTTTATTGTCATCAGCAGCCATGAACGCCTACATAGTGTGATGAGACAATGCTTCTCCAAGGACCACGGTGCAACATATAGCAACATTTGAAAGATGCAAGTAGAGGATCTAAAAGAACCATTATCGTCATGTAAACTGCTAGCAGTTATTACCTGGTGTATAAAGAAGGTGCATTTTAGTAATGAAATAAATAAAATATTTAATTAATTGTGACAGTTGTTACAATCCTTTCAATAAATATATTTAATTATCTGCCAAGGACAGAGTCTGGTTCAGGAGCGGTGAAAAGCTATCTACACTATCACCCTGTGGTGCTTTTTCTGGATCCACAAGAAAATAATACGAAAATGAACAAGAAACCAACGTTGATAAGAGTGAATATCTTACCTCCAAAATGAGTGCCACAAACAGGTTGACCCACATGACAGAAGAGGTGAGCCACCACGACACAAAATACACCTTTGACCACCTAACACAATGGAGACATTATATTACAGATATACAGAGACAAAAGCAAGCATGGGGTTGCAGAGGACATAAAGACAAGGGAGTGTTGTCTCACTCATTGGTGTGTCTGGTGTAAGCGTCCATGAAGACCTGCCAGTTATTCACCACCATGACGTCATATAGCAGGACCAAAGACGACTGAAAAAAAAAATAAATAAAAAAAATAACAGAGAAACAACTTCTTCAAAGAACAATAGCATCAATCTAGTCATTCATTATGAGGTCAAAAACATTAAATGTTCACATTTTTCAAAAAAAATATTTGAAGTCTAGAAAGAAATGTTTGATTTTTCTCCAATGCAAGCCAAGCTCTAACAACTCCATACACATACAGTGTTCAGCTTCTGTTAATTTGAGTTATTGTTTGTCTTTCCTTGAAATGATGCAGGGACTTCAGGGTTTGAAAAGGTCCTATAGCTATTTAGTAAATTATTAAAACTCATCAGCATGTCCCAAGTTTTACAAATGCTTATGTATCAGCATTTGCACATACAGTTCTTCCACTTAGAAATCATGGAGGGGTCTGAAATTCACATTGTAGGTGCATTCCCACTGTGATGTATGATTTGTAAAGAATTTATTTGTATTGCACTGCTGCACAAATGTATTTGAACACCTGGATATCAGCCAGAATTCTGGCTCTCAAAGACCTGTTACGCCTTTAAGAAGCCCCCCTCTACTCCACTTAGTAATCCTAATTAGTAGCACCTGTCTGAGCTCTTTAAAGACACCCGTCCACCCCACAGTCAGTCAGACTCCAACTA
>JBBPCW010000037.1:3852946-3863015 GCA_037974425.1 Phenacogrammus interruptus
TAATAATAATAATAATAATAATAATGATAATAATAATAATAATAATAATAATAATAATAATAATAATAATAATAATGGTTTAGGTTCAGTTCAGCTTGCATAGTGCTAGTTTAAGAAGCATAAGCTTGCTACAATACCATTATAACTATATGGCAAACATCACACCAAACATAATTGCAATCTGAAGTAAGAGAGAAACTGTTGATTATTATTAATATTATTATAATGGTTGATATATTACTTGGGCAAATTACTGCTTTGTGAACCATTAGCCAACATGTTCATATTTCTCATTAGATTGGAAAAGTCCAAAGAGAGAAAAGTGTAAACTGTAGAAGAGAGCACGCACTACATTCATGGATTTGCGTGTGTAGTGCTTTATAACGGCAGTGGAGTCTGCTACAAAGAACATACACATTCCTTCCATATGGAGCTGGACGATTACACTCGTACCCCTCAGGCCTAATTTGTACAATATGCCGTTTTGCTGATGTAAGTCTATAGAATGATAGAAGCATCTGCTAAAGCGATTGGCCTTTATATTCTCCATATTGAAAATGTCAAAAGGCTCTATGGCCAGAAATTTCACCCGCTCTATCCTCTGGTCATAAAGAGCCCTCCAATAAATCTGGGCTGTGAATACAATCGCAAGTCATTCTGATACTATATTGGTCTGTGTGTGAATTGAAAGCAGGATGCAAGGAGAAAGGAGAGTGACTGAGGGAAATAGACAAAGGAATAAGAAGAAAAGATCACAAATGTGGACTGTTTTTTCCCCCAAAAATCATTTGAATGTGGCTAAAATGTTACATTTGAGCATTCAATTTCTTTCTTTAGTAACAATGCCTCAAATATGAATGAAATTCCATAGTGTACCCCCTAGAACCCCTTAGAAATCTCAAAGGTCAGAAGGTTTTTTTGTAGCTGTCCTGAAACTGGAGTGTTTCCCTATATTATAAGTCACTTTGGATAAAAGCATCTTCCAAATGAATGTAATAGTTGCCTAAAAGTTTCTCTTGCCAATCAGTTTCCTCGCATTTTAATGTCTTGTTTTTATTCAGTTATCCAGCCATATTTTGGAATGAAACCACTTTACAATACTGTGCAAATGTCTAGCTAATCATGTTTTAACAACAGGACAGTAGTAGAAACTGAAAACATAAAAAAGTACTGAAAAGTAAATTAAAATCTTTATCATAGTTTTCTTTCTTTACAAGAAATCTAATTTCAGTATTTGCAGAACTTTGCAAGGGTTCTTTCGACACAGAACCTGGTTGCATTCTTTGCGTCTTGCTATTCCAATGACAAATTTACACTCATCAGTTCATATGACCTCTATATCTCAGACCAGTCTCAGTGTTCTAGTGAAAATGATCAGTTACAGTTTCTTGAACAGCTGCACATGCTTTCAGACCAACAGTGATAAGTTTTCATCTAACAGTTGAAGACATTTTAGTCATGCATGGCAGCTGAGGTGTGTTTGGGTAGTTGCTTATGTGAATGTATCATTTTGAAGGGGAACATAACATCAGTGAGTGCTACAGAAACACTTTTTTGTTGGGAGGACACAGCTGTGACTGAAAAAATGGAAAAGGGTGTCAGTATTTAAAGTGTCAGCAGGAAAAGAGTGTACATATTAAATAGCGCTAGATTTTATATTATAATTAGTGTTAGATTACTTTTCTGTCATATTCTGTCTCCTGTTTTTTGTGCAGCAGCTTGTGCTCTAAAGCATATCTCTAGGGTGCAGTGGAGTGGAGTGGCAGACTCAGTGAGGTTATGGGAACTGGAGAGAGAGCTCTGTTGGCTCTGGCCGAAACCAGGATGAGACTTTCTCTCAGGAAACAGAGTGACCCGGACGCACCACCTGACCTCGACAAGCGCTTCCTCTGACCCCTACTCCAACACAGTGTAGACCACAGCAAAAGACTTTTGTGCATTCATTTGGTCATGAGGTAATCTTCTCTAATAGAGGTTTCGCATGCTATAAGAGAAGCCTCATAGCCTGAGCCACGTGGTTGACCTGTGGCGCTAGGAAAAGCTACCTCACAAAATAAATAAATAAAACAATAGAAACTGCGGAGGATAAGGATAAGAAAAGCAATTTCCTGCAGGATCATAGAGTTCTTCACTGTTCTTGTCTAGTGAAACTGTACTACAAGGCTAATGCATGTACATTTTTATGCGTAACATTATGTCAGAAATCAAATGCAAGTTGATGCATAAAAACTCAACACAGCTTGCATCAAGGGTGGTTAATATAAATGGACTTGTACAAAAGCCCTCTCTCTCTCATAGCAAAATGGCATCAAAATAGGTTTAATCTAAAGCATCCACATAGTTTTACTGGCTAGAAGCTGATTACCTTGCCTTTGTGGACGTATGAACAGCAGCACCTGAGCTGGATAAGACAGGGCTGATTTATACTTCCTCAGACTGAGGATTCAAACAGCTTCTTTGTGATTTGTTGTCAATGTGCTTTGGCATTTTACATGTAGTGAGAAGCCCCTTAGACTCCATTTTTGATCACTACAATGTTTAGCAGTCTACAGTCAGTAGGTCTGGTTGTAAAATCGGATCATCATTCAGAACAATAACCTGTTGTCACTGGTTATACAATGCTAGTTGCTTTTTTTTAAGCATTCATTACTTTTAAAACCCTTTTAGATCCAGAGTGAAACGTACCTTGCCCGATTGATTCAATTTGGGAAAAATATACAAACGTGAATTTTTTCATAAATGTTGCTTAAAAATCCTTTATGTGCTTTAAAAGCACCATTCTGAAACTGCTGTACAATTCCGATTGAACATCTGCGCTTAATTATGAATTAGACTCTCTGGAACATAAAGGCCATTATTGTGGTGATACACACCATTGCTTAATAGAAGATATCCATGAGGAAAACAAATGGTCATCTCCATATGAGTCACTTGCAACACATGTTACTATTGCTACATTAATGATGCTTCGTTTTTTGTCTATCAGTCTGCATTAATTACAGTTTGTGTGAAATGATTTCGTATTTCGATTGTATTGCTGAAGTAATTTTCACCTCACATTGGGACACAGGTTTCCCAGAAGCATTATTTCACAGGAATAACTTGCTCCTGGTCCTTATTTACTCAAAACCCACTCATGTTTGGAAAAACGACTTGTGAAATCGTTCCTGACTTCTTCTTCATCCTTCCTTTTCCTGTGGTTCCTCTCAGCTGTCTTCGTTTACTTGTGTATCTGCGGGTGTTTGGAAAATTTGATGCTGTAATGTAATTAGACAGCACCAGAGTGTGCTCAGTACAACGAACATCACTTTTGAAGAATGGTGGGGGCTACGTCATGGATGGGGGTGGTGTTGTGTGTTTGATAGGCAGATGTACTTCTGTTGATGTGGGGGTGCAAGATTTATTGAGCTTTCAGAAA
This sequence comes from Phenacogrammus interruptus, assembly GCA_037974425.1. Taxonomy (NCBI): domain Eukaryota; kingdom Metazoa; phylum Chordata; class Actinopteri; order Characiformes; family Alestidae; genus Phenacogrammus; species Phenacogrammus interruptus. The sequence goes on from JBBPCW010000037.1 coordinate 3,856,365, forward strand.
GTGTTGGAGATGAAATGGTCCTCCACAAAAACGTGGTGGGGACATGTCCCCAGCGTCCCCTGCATAAATGATGCCTATGTTCAATATGCATCTTTTGAAGTGCCTATGATGTCTTTCAGCTCGTCTCAGCCAAAAAATGCTGACTAGGCAGTTTTCACATTGATCCGTGTGTGTGGTCATGAAGGGGCCCTGCCAGGATACACTGCTTAGTTTGCTGCTATAGTCGGGTCAGCAAATGGAAAACACAGACATGGTCTTAGAGGGACTGCTTTAAACACCTCAGAGGCTCCGTCCATAGCTGTGCAGGTGTAGATAGAGTGTTATACTAATGCAGCTACCTTCTGGCTGCCTTCACAATGACTCCCACGTAGAGCAGGTCAGGTGTAGAAGGTTTTACATTTCTGGTATCAGCAGATATTAGTATGCTTTGTGTTTTACTTTGTATTGCAAATTGAGAAAAAATTGTTTATTTTTGTTCTGCCATAGGCAAATGAACCTATAAGCAGTCATGTAAAGATTTGTGGTGTGTTGAGAGCGCCCCTGACCGATCACAGACGTTGTGATTGGGTGAATTAAGGCACTTTCAATTCTAAGAGAAAACAACATTTTTCCAGTTTCAGACACTTTTTCAAGTAAGTAGAGTTTTATACTTCAAATTTATTTTTTTATTGCCTTACTTTTTATTATAAAATTAAGAAAACATTGAAAACCAGAGTGGGCCATAATGCAGTGCAACACAATGGTTATGACTATATTTACAAAGCAAAAATAATAATAAATAAATTATAAACAGGTTTGGAATCATATTAACATATACTTGAGTAAGTTCCACTTTTAACTTAGTTTATACTACATACTGTAATTTGTTGAGTAACAAATTCAAAGGTTACACATTTTTCTTTTGTAAAATTCTTGCAAATTGTCAATTTGTTCTACTCTGACATTTTAGTAAAGATATTTACTTTAGTGTTTAAGATTTTGACACAGTACCCATACCTGTGGGTCAGTCTTAAACCACATCAGTGAATCAGTAATGCATTTTCTATGCACTGAAAGCTATATTGCTATCTCAATGTACAGAACTGCTTTTGCTATCTGCTAGTATTGTGTCAGTATTTGTCAGTATTGTGTTGCCCTAATGAGGATACTTCCTAAACTAACCCTTCACATTATTTATCAGCTCTATTAGGAACAGTCATTCTAGGTATCCTTTTTAATTTCATTTTTTGCGTGAACTTTTGACACCACCCACCGATAAAATCTCTAGAACCTTTCACTTCTGTGTGAGTCAAACAAAGGCCTGGTCTCAAAACGTGATTGGAAATGGTCTGTGTTCTAATTTAGGCGTTATGAGCTGTTAGCATTAAAAACAGGTTTGTCGAGGCAAGCTTTCAAACTCTAACGAAGAATGTGCTCACTCTGTTTTGTTAGAACATTATCCGTTTTATGGAGAAGGTTAATAGTGTGTTGGCAATGGGTGGGGTCGCAACATGCACTGCCCACCCTCCCCTCACTGTCTTTCTCTAATCCTCAAATAAACACTCCTCCACCACATGTTTTACACTCTCAAATGTGACCTCATGCTCTGGAGAAAAAGAAAAAGAGAAGTAGAGAGAGTAGAGCGAGAGATGGTGTGGCAAGGCGACCCAGGGCATGCCAGCGACAGTGCCAGGTCGCACAGGTGTTTTGCTTGCTGTGGTTAGCCCTTAGCGGTTACCCGTTCTTTGGGGATGGACAGGTGCTAAGTGGGTTTGTTTAACAGAACCCAGGTGGAGTTCAGCAAGCAATTAAAACACAGCAGGTCTGAACCAGAAACAATACTGAGAGGTGTTTGCAGACCAAGAATGTTGCCCAGGCCCAGATGCCCAAAGTTTGTGAAACTTAGATGGTATATGAACTTTACACGATGATGTGAAGGCGACAATACATGTAATGCAAACTGATTGATGTAACTAATGTATTTCTTAGAGCAAAAATATAAAGAGGCAGCTCGACTGAAATGTTGGCATAAACATCAACACAGGATTGTCACCTGCTAAAAACAAGATTAGCAAGAAAATGAAGGAACTAATACAGCATTAGATCTATATAGGCATGTTGTAAGAGAATGATATAGATTATACATCTTATTTAAACAGCTCTATAGACATGGGGAAAAGTGGTACAGTGCTGTAGCCTCACATCGTGTTTGATTTCAGGCTGAAGTGGCCAAGGGGAGTTGCATATTCTTCCCATATCTGTGTGGGTTCTCCAGTTTGGGGCAGCTGGTGGTTTAGTAGTTCAGGAGTTGCCCCTGTAATCAGAAGGTTGTGGGCTCACAGCCCATCACTGCTAGTGTCAGCACTGAGTTTCCCTTGAGCAAGGTATTGTCCCCACACACTGCTCACCTGGCGCCCCTTGTTGGTGGCAGACCCTACTTCAGAGAAAGAATTTCATTGTTCACGCTCTGTGCTGTGCTGTGGCGTGTTCATGGCGTGACTGTATGGGGCCACTTTACTTTTACTTTACATTTTCCTCCCACAGGACAAAGACATCTCTATGTTTCCCTGTAATGGACTGACTATGTATCCTGAGTGTTTTTCGGACTTTTACCCTATAAGCTCTGGGATAGGCTCCGACACCCCAGCAACCCCGGTTATCAATAACCAGCTCAGATAATGGATCCCACATCCTAAATATCCTATTAGTAAAACAGATTGACACAGAGGACAGAAACACATACACCCCTATATGAATACTAATGTGTTGCATATATGATGCCTTAATTCATAGTTTACTTCTGTTTGTATTCGGTCAATGGCACCTGCTCTCTTTGGAGCTGCACTGTAGGCTTCCTCTCCTCTCCCGTCCTTTGTCCTTCAGTGGGCCTCTATAAATATACCGCCCAGTCTCCCATGGCCCACGTGGCCCTCTTCTTTCCTGAGGGAGAGGAAGTGCAGCCCAAACCAGGGACCCTGAGCTCTCCTGAGGGAGAGGACAGACTTCAGATGGGGGGTTGGGAAGCATGGAAGAAGGTTTGTTTACAGTTAAGCTCCTTTCATGACTGTACTGTACAACATAGATAGTAAGGGAAAAAAATCTAGGCATGGTATGTTTTATCAGCATAATCTGAGAACTGCTTAATCAGCCACGGCCAAATATAAAGGGTGAATAATACTAAAGGTAAAATGGCATGTTCATAGCTGCTGTGCAATGTGTTCATCTGTGAATTCTTGGTATTTAACCTCTGAAACAAACTTTTTAAGAGTTATAACATTAATGACAGTTTGTCAGTTTATCTCTAGGTGGGTGTATTTACAGTCATCAGTGTGGTGTTATGCAGGGCTCTATACTGGGGCCTCTTCTGTTGATGTATTTTTTCTTGTCAGTGTACTTGCATAATTGCTTAACTAAGTTAATACTTAATATTACTAGCAGTAACTAGCAGATCACACCGACCATTTCGCATCGTCAGAGCATTTATTTATTATTGTTTACATGTCCAGCATGGATCGTTAAAGACACTCAACAGATGTGATCAACAAACAACACAAATGTATAAAATCTTCAGCTTCTACATCAGAAAAAAAAAAATTAATCACAAGAAGGGAATGTTATTAACAAAGTAAAAATCTAAAAAAAAACAAAACAAAACAAACACTTTTAAAAAGTCCTACAATATTTACAATTTGAAAAACCAATTAAGATCAAATAAGATCAGAGAAACAAATGAACTGCAACAACAAAAATATAATCATACATTTAATCATTATTAATAAAGATGAGGTTTTTAAAAAAAGAACTGCAGCAACACAAGTTGCGTGCCAAACATTGCCTTACATTAGTCATCTTTACCTGACTGGGTAATCTGAATGAATTGCCACATCTAGTATTAAAAAGCATGGCGCTTGGCTCTCGGAGTAACGGCTTCTGAGACAGGGATGCAGGCCTAGACATACTGTCGCATACTATTACTGACTGAGATCATACTGCAATTGCACACAGCCTTGGTGGCACAGTAATACCAAACATCCTCGTCTACTCTTCTGATACCACATGATTAGACATGATACTGCAATGCAACACTTTTGGCAAGTCTTTTGAAAGTCACCAAGAGATCCTTTGTTTATATTATTCACTGCAGTTGTGGGACGAATGGCCAAATGAGCAGGACATGTGGTTCGGAGACATTTACTTATGAGAAGGAATGCCACCACCTCTTAAATCACAAAAAAGTGACAGAACAAGAAAAAACACTGAAATTAATGCATCTGTCAACTCAGCAGGTCTCCTGTCCATGTGTCTTCCTGGCTGGATTAAATCTGCATGCTAAAAACAATACAGATCATTAAGCTGCATATCTAAGAAATATTTTACTAAGCTTCCCCAAGGTCACCCACACAGATCGCAATGCTAGAGTGTGAGCGATTGTAGGAGGACGTTTCCTGGCTTTGGCCAAAAGCCCAGCCTTTTTTTCCTGTTGGCCAGAAGACAAAAGGTTGCAGGACAATAATGCCCAGAGTGAGACGGGCCTTTGAGAGCCATTCAAGATCCAAAGTCAAGGAGTGGTTTAAGTGCCTAGGCTGAGGCTTGGCTCAAAAATCTGGATCTGCTACACCTTGTATCTGAGTAACACATAAATGAAACGAATCTACGGTTTGTGAAAAGCAAGGTGAACTATTCACAAGAACCATCATTTTAGAAGGCCTTGACAAAGCATTTGGTTTCGATTGGATGAGCAAACACAAACTGCATACCAAAAATCAACCACAAGGACTCGAACAGCAAGGCCATAAAGGTGTGGAATGAGGTAACGGTCTGCTCATGTGGACACAGGCAGGGCTGGAGTGGGGTTTAGGCCTGTCTGTGTAAGTGAACTGAGTCTCTTCTCTCTCCAGATACCCTTCAGGCTTGCTTGTGTATTCCTCATTGATCTGAGCAGGAGGGGAGGGGGAGGTGGAAGAGCTTTTATCTCTGATTAACTCTCCTCCACATCTCCCTGGATGACGGAGAGCACATCGAGTTGGAGGGGGGCGGTTGTGTGCGTTGAGGGCGCTGCTTGGCAACCGCGCCCAACGGCCTCCATCAGCGGCAGCATGCGGATCATGACTGTCCTCCGTCTCCTCTACCTTCCCAATAATATTTATGAAAGCACTTTCGACTGAACCTCGCCCGGCAAGGCAATATTTATAATACCGCACTCTTTCGTTTTCTCCTTCAGGCTGTCCTCTCCGCCTTTACAAAACGAACAACTTTCCTCTGCTGGTGGAGGGTCAATAACAGGGATTTTTAGAGGCACGTATCCAGTGAGGTGGACACCATTTTTTTGTCCTGGATTCTGCATAGTGTTATAAGGATAACACTGTAGACTAGTGGTTCCCAATCCTGGTCCTGGAGTATGTCTCCTATACATATTTTGATGTTTTTCCAGCACTCAGAGATTCTCAACTTCAGTCCTGGAGACCCATGGCCTCGCATGCCTTGCATAGTTTCAAGAATTCCCTGCTCAACACATCTAATCACTCCCGAAAGCCACCTATGCTAGTTATTCATGGGACGATCAAGTGTGCTGTGTCATGGAATATTAGATCCTGTACAGGGCTCCCTCCTCCCCTAGCAGTGGGTCCCTCCTCCCCTAGCAGATCTGATCCGAATAATACATTTACAAGCCACTGCCCGAGTTGAAATAGGAGTGTAAGAGCCGAGAACACTAAACTATGCAAGGCAGGGGTACTCCAAGACCAAGGTTGCCGTAGACTAAGCAAAGCAGCTCAAAGAGCAGTTATATTCTAAACAAGGACGGCAGCTCCATCTTGCAAAGCCGAGTCACTGCCTTAGTCTGCTCTGTGGAATCCTGATGAGTGTGGGCAAACATGCAAAGTCCAGCTTGGAGCTCCTGAATGGAAGGAGAACGGATGCCAGCCACAGATCCTGTTTCCGCTCTCATTCAAAGAATGTGTTTCTAAAATAACCCGTGGCAGAGTGGCCACCACGACCGCATGCCAGCATGCTCCCATATGGGGACTTCAGGCTAACTCCGCTCGCCCCGCTAGCCACTCATGCTGCCTTCCTGTCCTCATCGAAGGGAACTCTTCTAATTACAAAAGTTGCAATTACAAAGGCTTTCAAGTGCTTTCTAGTCAGAACATATCTAGGACCAAATTTGCTAGTTAGCTTGCTTCATTTATTTTTTGGCATGTTCCTAACAATGTACCCACAACTGACCACTGATACCATCCTTTCTTCCACTATAATGAAAGGTTAAAGGTTAGCGGTCAGAGACTCGGGTATCGTAATTGTCCAGTACCGGGTTTTCCAGAGTTTCGACTTGTAATTACCACATGACCACAGGAACGTTCGTGGGCCTGTTATTTTTAAGATGAGAACTTGTATTTACAATCATTCTGATACCTCAAGAAGACAACATCAGGCCAGCCCCCCTCTGTTCCTCCCCCATGCTTAAAATCAGCCTCATCTGTGTAAAATAACCCAGCCCTGCCTTTGGAATAACAGACTGTAAGCCTCTTCCAGAGGACTTAGCAGATAAGGTTTCTGCAGCTGAACCCCCTCCATCCCCTTTGAACTGACACAGATGTCTCTCTCTCTCTCTCTCTCTCCTGCACAAACTCCTCCTTTCCTCTCTTGCTCACTCATGCCCCTCACTCTTCCCCT
>JBBPCW010000037.1:3878372-3889665 GCA_037974425.1 Phenacogrammus interruptus
CGGTTAGTGCTCACACTACATGCGAACTGCACCCGAGTCCAACTGAACCGTGCTCTGGCTCACCTCTTCCAAGCGGGCCAGGGACGGCTAAATGAACCGCGCCCGGGCACCGAGCACTCACACTAGTCAAACCAACCGCCCTTTGGTGGTCAAACGCACTCGAGCACGGTTCAAACTGCCTAGTGTGAGTACACCCTTAAACCGCATCAGTAGTCTAAAGTCAATTTTGACCACATATGTAGTTACTGCACTTTGGCTTTGTAGAGCAGTACTGGTCCCTCTCTTATACACTTATACATCAATGTGGTTGTACATCTTGAGGTGCACAAATTATTCTAGGCCCAATTTTCTAGTCTCAGTCATTCTCAAGGTGTTTACCAGCGGTCTGAGTCTGAACACAACTGTTTGCTGGACACACTCTGGGCAAAGTGGTACTTCAGACGTCCCTTCCACGCCGATGTCATCTTCAATCACAATGTTTCACTGTAAACATTGCACAACCATAGCGGAAGCCCTTTTTTTTAAGTGGACAGATGGAGTAGAGAAGTACTGATAAACAGATCACCTGCCGTCAGTAATCGTAAATCAGTGAATTGTACATTTACAGTCCAGCTCAGTGCATGTAGGTCTTGTTTCCGAATATCTGCAACTTATTATACATCAAAGCCTGCATGGACAAGCAGATCATGACATTGCACAATCTCTGTGAATAATATTCTGTCTCCAAATCCCAGCTGTCAGATTGATTTATGGACTTGATGCCGGGTAAATGGCTCTCCAACCATAAAGTCAGCAGAAAAAAAGATGACTGACCGCTTCCTTCGTTGATGGTATCTTTTCGTTGATCAGTGTGGACAGTGTTGACCATCTCTGCACGCCTTATGAGGTCACTGGAGAGTAATGTTGCTTGTTCAGGGTTTTTCCAGAGATACCACCGTATTAGAGCTTATGTCTTTCAAAGGATGGGAGGAGTGCTAAACGGTTGTTCTAATTGCTTTGGGCAGCCAAATCAATGATGTCTTTCATAGGCTCAGATGGGCACAGGCGTATGTATATGACTTGCCACTGAAAGCTGCCCCTTGTCTGAGGGGCATGAATGATAGCAGTGCATGAATATGGCTGAATAAGGCACATATCGGCATGCAGCTGTGACATGGTGACCAAGACTTCAACCGTAGACCACAAAAGAAACCCTGTAGCCACTTCAGACATCTAAAGCCAGTGGAAGATGACCTTGCATTCATCAGCATGTCCCATATAACACATTTCCTTTGAAGCTCCATCCAAGTTTTGTTATGACGCAGAGTTTCCGAGTGAATGCTACATTATGTTGTGCTAATTGAAATCTATGCTAGCAAGAGCCATCTCACTAACTCAGAGGTCTGACAGCATAACAGCACCTCCTATTATCAACTATCAGTGCTACTCTGTACTTCCAAGCTACAAGGAGCTAAGCAGGAATGTAATGAAATCATGACAAAGTTTTCCCCCAAGCGTTCACTTCACATAATCCCAAATGAAGAAGTAAAGAGCAAACCCTGCCCCCACCCCACCCCCCCAAAAAACAAAACAAAACAATGAGCCTGTGATATAAACCTATGCCAAATAGCACAGGAATGGGGGGTTGGGTCGATCTTTAAAGGAAAAGTGTGTGTATGGTTAGAAGAAAAACATTATATAAAGGCTCTTTAAACCATTAAAAGGCTCTTCAGCCTCACATCGTTTTTACCAGATCTGTTCTTTAAAGTGAATACAAAATACACCACCCATAGTTATACTGTTCTTGCTTGCATTGTTAATGTGCAACTACACAGTTATTAGGGGCATTTAATATAAAGTAGTTTCTTTATGGAACCAGCTGTGGTTCTTCTATAGCATTGCTCCAAAGAACACTTTTAGGCGTATTTGTTTTTAAGAGTGTGGGCAACGTGACATTAGCACTACATCTACTGACACAAAAACAAACTGCTTGTGCTACAGCTGTCACGGCAGCCTTTACCTCTATTCCAGAGAACAATACACGCATGCATTCCCTCAACCACTTCATGGAACTCTTCAAACAAGCATACTTAAATAGAGCCAGTACTCCTTCAGCTCTCCTTCCAATGAAGTGGTGGACCTGGCAGCATTTCGAATGAGACTAGTGACAGAATTATCCCGAGAAGACTCCTCTGATTGCTCTACAGGCCATTCTGTATTCTATATTATCTTCAGCAACTTTCACCAGCCCCAAAAAGTTATTTTGATATTTTTTCATGGTACACTAAACCCCCGACATTACGTTCCAAGAACAACCGCAAATAGTGAATTTGCGTAAAAATTCCCAGATTTATTCAGTGTAAACCCTAAATAAGCCCCCAAATATGCTCCCAAAACACGTTAATTTCATTTTAACCTCATTACTCTTAAATAAAATGTAAAGCTAAACCGGTATTCCTCCTGTGCAGTGTTAGAATGTAAAATACCGAAGTTACCCCTGTATAGACTGTATTGTAATTCACGCAAGCATGTTTTCTTGGGTATAAACAGAGTAAATACACTTTTAATTGAATTTAAAGTAACAAAAATACAGGACTTTAAGAAGAACAAAGCAAAAATCACGAGGGGCGTGTCACAGAGATCCATGTCTTACCGTAGTTCCGGTGTGGGTTGGGGGTTTTGTGTGTTTGAAGTCACAAATTAGGTTCGCATTTGCGCTGTGGAGACCGAAAACTGGTGGGCATTTTGCATAGCACTTACATCAGTGCATAACAGCGTACCACTTATGTCAACCGCTGCATATAACAATAGCTAACTGATGCACAATTAATCAAATATCTTATAAAATACGCTGTTTTTGTCTCTCACTGCTATTGGGTGTCTGCAGAGGAGACAGCTGTGATGTCATTTGGTTCTTTTGTAAATGTTCCGACCAGAACACTGTAAGCTCAATTAGCCTAAAGAGCCAAACAGCACATTTACATGAGGTAAACAAGGGAAGAAAAAGGGCGTCCGCACCCTGAAATGTGTTTGTGTGATGCTGTGTGTATACAGTCAGGCCATTAGAAGCTGTAAAATGGGAATGCTAATTATACTGTGGACTGAAGCACTATAAATTTGGAAAGTGAGGTCATTTTGAAAGGTCACAGGCCTTGTGACTGGAAACCCTTGTAGCACTGTGGCGGCTGACTGACTCCACAATGCTGCAGCGACTTCAGAAACGGTGTTGACTCACCTTGCAAATTCTCGTTGCCGATCGTCCACGGCTCGTCTGAGTCAAAATGCGTATCTCCTCCCAACCCTGGACCAGGGAAGTATGCGTGAGCCAAAAAGCCGCCTTCCCCATCAAACGGGGAGCTGTCGCCATGGAAGCCGGAGGCAAAAAAGATCATGATGTCAGGCTCCTTCCGACGGCCATATTTGACCTCCATGTAGGGAATTTCTTCGAAGGTCAGCGGCGTTACCTTCTCCCACTCTCTGAAGGCCTTACGGATGGCCTCGTACGACTCATACTCCCCGATCTTAGGAGTATAGTTCTGTATGCTGTTGAAAGAGGATAATATTAAAATATTCTACCAAAAATAACATGAAGACACGTGCTGATCTTCTTCATATCTACCTGAAGGTCAGATGTGTTTTGTCCCACTTGTGGCCTGTGATAGCATATCGTTTCCTGCGAACGTTGGTCTTGATCTGACCCCCAAACTTATCCGGAACCCCACAGCGGGGCCTCTTCATGGCTCTGAAAGAAGAACAGCAGTTCGAATGAGAAGCTTAACAAGCATGCACAGAACGGAGAACCATGAAAGAGCCTGAACTAGACTTTCCTTTTCTCACAGCTATCACTGTGTACCCTGGTGAGCTTTGATCCCTCCGCTATGAGGAGGTAAAATAGGTAATGCAGGATGGCGGGTCTGTAAGGTATAAAGCATTTATTTATCCTCCTCATATTAATATAGCTTATTGTGAATGTCATCAGTCAGTTACTGAAAGTCATTTACTCAGTTTATTACTGGCATACAGTAACACTACACTACTAAAATCACACATACTGATAAGCACTGGAATTTCAGTACCAGGTAAATATAAGTAATTAAGTAATTAGAATGCCACTCTCATTTTATGTGATGAAAACAGCACTCGCCTCCTGATTTTAAACATTCTCTGCCCAACACATCTGATCTCAAAGGGCTCAGTAATTACTAATAAGTATTATGTACTGTGTATGTAGCTAAATAGCGGAAACAGTACAGGGAAGTAGGTGAGAACTTCTATTATAAGCTATGCTAAACTGATTAAATTACACCATGAAACTATTTTTAAACTGCTACTAGATATAGTGACAGGTAATACTATGGCAAATATTAGTATACAAATAACCACAGGCCATACAGCTCAGTCAGGAGTACAGTATGGCAGCAACAGGTCTTACACTATAGTACTTGGATCCATGTTTCCAGTGACCTCCAGGCCATAGAATCTCTGCATATCACTGACGGCGTTGGAGAGGATTTGAGCTGAGCGCATGGTGGACATCTGCCTACTGGCCTGAGGGAGGTAGCCATACATCCGGAGCCAGGACTGAGAGAGGGAGAGAAATAGAACACCACAAAATCATTGAGATTGACCGTCACAGCCGTTTATTAGCTTGGGGAGCAGCAGCAGCAGTAGTGGACTGTGAGTCGCACCTGTCATCCCGGGCGAGACACTTAATACAAGCCCAGATTGAACAATAAAGTCATGGCATATGTGGCTACAGATTGACGCAAGGCACCAACAACTGGGTAGGTCAAATTACTGACCCTGACTGAGGGAAAGCCTAGAGTGTTAATTAAGATTTCTATAGAATGAGCCACACTGAAGCCTTACTTTGTACATACATTGTTCATTTTTAATGGATAATAGCATGTGTTGACACAGGCATGCAGTTTGCATGGTGCTAAAAGTTGTAGTGTAAGCTTCCAGCCATGCAGTCTCAGAGGAAAGCTAAACATGTCTTGGCTAGATCTAATGAAAACTTAGCCTTAGTTTGGCTAGGAAGGGCCCTTTATTTGGGGTCAAAAGGGGGTCCTTTGCTCAGGCACTAGCATGGCGTGATCTCAGACGGATGTAGATTGTTGATTTTTTGTGGAAGGGGAGTTCCCTTATGGCCAGAGGGTCTAGTGATGAGAGCAGGAGGGGCAATGAGGGGAGGAAGGGGTTTTGATCTGCCTCTCTAAAACAGCGTAGGTGGCTTTGCCCACTCCTCAACATCCTTAATTAGGCAATAAGCACAAATTACATAATGAAGCTACCCCATCATTATGCCTGCCCTGTGGCAACTGTAATCAGGCCTTCTGGCCCTGCCTCCACAGTCTGGGGCACATCAGAGAGGCCAGGAAGGACTAACAACTGTATCAACTATTGTCGATACCCACAGACTGCACACAGGGTTTACTTTACCCATCTCTGGCTTTCATTACTAACAACAAACAATAACTCAGGACATGAACAAATGATGAATTCAATACTATAGATATATATAATTTTATAGCTATAAAAAAAGAAAATACATCTTTTGTGGTTGTGCCGAAAAAGCTTTAGCACAAAACATGTCCTAAGCAAAGCCCAATTTTCCTTTTGTTTTCTTGCAGCTAATCTGTTTTGTCGAGGCCTGTCACAACAGATTTGAGTGCACAATGTCAGAACTGAGTCCATTTTTTCCCAACCTGAAAAAGTATTGATTCAAAATGACCTTCTGAAGACAGAGCAATGATTACATGACCATTTACATAATGACGATGCATATTTGTCCTACTCGTCTATCCTACAAAGCAAAACAGGGCCTGATGGTCAAACCAATCTACAGTAATGCTCTAAAGTCTGGAATGACTTGTAATTTTAGGGTATAGACTGAATTGGGCAGACTATTGGAAAGTACTAAGACATTTTTTCTGTTTTTTTGGAAAAACCAAGGAATTATTAAATGATAAATAATATTCTGTAGTTTTCAGGGGTGGAAAATCCATGATCATCTTCCAGCTGCATGGAAACCTCTGCTGCAGATTTGTGGTAACCAGAGAAGCCTGGCAGCAGGAAGAATTTCTACTGTTCAGACCTGAATTTTCCACCCATGCCAATTTCTTGATAAGTTCTTTTTGGCCGGCCAGGTCCCAACACAAGGCAATGGATTCATTCTTCATTCTCAATGTTACACCACTTTCTCGCTCATAAGGGAAGGCTACAAGGCTCTGATCAGTATTGTGAATAAATCTTACATTTCTTAGGTGAAATCTATTTGAACTTTGATTTCCAACACAATTGCCTTTCTATGATTTGTTCTAAAGAATTCCTAGCTAATATTCTTCTATGAACTTATTTTGGAATTTTTTTTTTTTAAATAAAAGTCAAATAAAATAAAACAAATGATTTTTCAATTATCAAAATAATCACAAAAGTAATGAGTTACTGGAACATTAGATTGTAACAACTCTGGTTACACCATTCATAGAACAATCTAGGCTGTTCAGCTAATTCAATTATCTACGAATAAATCGATTTCACTGCGTAGTAAAGTGGCCACTAAAGCACAGCCTCAAAAACAAAACTTGTTCTATTTGACCCCAACAGGGCAGCAAGCGGTGCAGCAACAAAGGTGCATTCGTTCAAACTAGGTTTGTGATTTTACAGGCCTGCTCTCCACCTCTGGCTGAGCTGGCCTTAATTATCGGCGGGTTAATGGAGATGTCCCTCTGGACTCATGAGGTTTCGGGGTCACTGCTTCTATAATGCTCCCTCTTTTCCTGCACTGGGACCAGGGCTGCTGCACTGTTGTCTAGCCTAGACACCCCCCTCTCCCTTCGGCTTACAGAAGAGGCAGGCCTTTGTGGCCCCCTCTGTGTGCTGTGGAGGCAGCTGAATAGATGGCCCTGTTTCTGGGCACAGCCAGTAGGGAAACCCCCAATAGCCACCATCCAGAGCACAGAGCACCTCAGATTCATCCACTGCCCAGCACTGGACAGGGTATGGAGAACTGCATCTGTGCTTTTGTTGCTTCTTCACCTCACCTTAAACTGAAAAACTGTCAACATTTAAATGAACACATTTTAACTTAAATGTAGTTAATCAGCCAAGATGTCTGGTTTCACTTCTGCACTGTAGCCATGAGGTCGAAGGCGCTGGCACGTAAGCCGCATGTTTGGTAACACAATTGCTGCAAAGCTTGTTGACTTATGTAGCTTCTAATTCAGTAATCCCTCAGTTTTATGCACATCAGGAGTTGCAGGAGATTTTTTTTAGAACCAAACTCATAGTTTTACGTAGAAATCCCCACAATAACGCGGAAACTGCAAATATCCTCCGCTGTTTTTTGCATTTTTGTGGCAATAAATATATTTCTTCACACAAGGGACCAGTTCACCTTGCTGCGGTGTCCCAATACTTTTGTCCTGCAACCTTCTGAGATGCATATCTCGGCGGGGAAACCACTCAGACACTTCAAACTCCACAGTAGATCTCCAGGAGACCTTTCTCATGAGCCCTCATTTGTATTTTTGTAAGCCCTGCGTAAAGTGGGTTATTACTGTATTAATAATAACATGGATCCAATTCAAATTTGGAGATGGTTATCAACACTGTTTTTAGCATTCAGTCAACATTTTGGCTGCTTTTGCATTTGTATTTAAGACAAAGGAAAATGTGTGTAATACTGCAGATTCGTTCCCATGGTGGCTCAGTTCTGTCTCTGCCATGAGAACTCCACTGTATGATGGTGGGATGGGAGCGGGGGAAGTGAATGGCCATGCTGTGTGGGACACACCTTAATCCACAGATAAGGTCCTGTGAGTCCCACAGGGGCCCTGAGGCTTTCAGTGGAGGTGGGGGATGGAGGGCAAGAGATGAAGCCAATGAGATTAGCTCCTAAAAAGACCACCACTTCCTCTTCAACAAACATCTCCTTCCCTGGATCTCTCAAAGGCACCTGGAATCATTTCTTGTGTGGATTTTATTGAAGTTCATTGGAACAATGACAAAGCTCCAGCTCAAAGTGGGAGATGTATGAAAGTTCCCTTATAAAAGGAATCGTTTCAGTGTGCAATGCACCACCACTGCATTCTCTGCCATGCATACAAAGCAAGGCCTGGGTGGAGAACACCCAAAAACCCGACACTCCTTCAAAAGGACCTTGAGAGTCAATGCCATCACCAGGTTCTCCACGAGCCAACAATTCACAGGGCGCTGTAAAACGTCCCTGAATCAGTATGTGGGAGTGTGTGTGTGTGTGTGTGTGTGTGTGTGTGTGTGTCCAGTGCAATGTCAGCCAAGACTCTAACGACTGGAGAGAGCTTTTATTCCTAGGGCTTGGGTGCATGCCATCTTTCTGGTCATTAAGCAAGGAGGAGGGGGGTGGGCAATTGAGATCAAGAGAAAAAGCAAGTGAAAGATGGGAAAACAGAGCAAGCGAGTGAGACAGGGACAAGAAACAGAAAGGAGAAGGGCAAGAAAGAGAGTCAAAAGCATGCTTAGGTTTGACATCGCAATCATCTCAGGCCTTGGCTTGTTCTGAGGCCTGCTCTCAGTTCTGCTAGATCTCATCTCCAGACCACTGGGCCAATGCACCGCACTGGGACTTTTAACCAGGCTCATACTTCCATCAAGAAATGGGAGATGGTTGTTTATTTAATTGAAAAGGATTGTGCCATGAGGTCAAAGGACCAAATAGGGCAATCAGCAGCCAACTGAATTTTTTTTCCAGCGGTGAAAAATCAATGACCTCTCCTCAAGGGGGTTGCGATTAAATTAGTATTGAAATTAGGTTACTTCTATGGAAGCAGTGTCAACAAAAAATGGTAAATTACATGAACCCCATGAACCTTGGGCTTATTATTAGGCTGTTGTTTTCAGGCCTTACTATTCTGTAACCATTATGCATTGAATGGGATTGATTTGTAAGTTATTTAGTAATGAAATTCCTCAGTGTCTACACTGATTTGCTCCTGGGAGGATAATTGTGGCCACGTTTAAACCTTTTTTCATTGTTTTTTTTTTTTTCCGACCTTTTTTCATTGTTAAATGACTTTCTCTTTTTATCTATAATAATTTCCCACTTCCCCTTGTCTCACTGTCTCACTGAACACAGATGCTGTTAGAAGCCTATGGTATTTCCCTCTTCCCATACAATCTCATCTCATTATCTCTCAGAGCGACTATGAGGATGGACAGGCCCTACATAAACAGCCGTGTACAGACCAGTGCAAACAAACTGCAGAGAGGTCCGGAATTAGACAGCCGGAACATCCCATGCACTCTCAAATATAAAGGTCCATTGAACAATGCCTGAAGAAACACTCAATGGATAGGATAGTTGATTATGTGCAAATGAGTTAGGTGGAGAACTTTAATTGAAGAACTTTCAAATTAAGTGATATACTAATGAATCAAATAAAATTACTATTTTACTTACTATTGGACTAAAAGATGGACTAAAATCCAAATGGACTGAGTTATAGGGCTGTTTGGTCATGTCAGCGAATCCTGAGGTTAAAGGTTTCCGCTACAACCATCTAGTTACCTTTGTTTGTAAGAGTGTTTACGGTGGTTGGGCATGACTGAGAATGGCACAGCAGGGGTTAAAAGCTGGACATGCACTGGCCTTCAGGAAGTGATACAGTCAGCTCCCTGTGTCCAACAGAGCTCATAAACCCTCCCCCCACCTACACCGCGTTCTGCTCCCTCTCTCAGATACAGTTGGCTGAAGACAAAACCTGTCATTGTTGCTCCTCAGCTGCCTTGGAGCCCTGCAGCCCAAACCATCCCTCTCTCACACTGTTTCTGTTTGTGGCCCATTTGGAAAACAGCTGTTGCATTCACTAATCACATGCAGCACAAGCGAACAGTCCGGCAGTTCAGCACCTCTCTCACTTTCTTACTACAGAATGGCAAGAAATAGTGAGAGTTCAGCTCAGTGACGGTGGCACTGCAAAGGCAAAAGGAAAGTGTTTTCCTTTTGGTGATATTCACAGATGCTAGAGCTGGTTGGGACTCCTAACATTAGGTGCACCCTGGTGGTGGTGGTGGTGGTGGTGGTGGGTGGGGCGAAGGGTGTTAAAGGATACTCAAAATGCCCAAAGTACCAACAAATATAAGAATGATGTGTAAGGATGTGTCATCATCTGTGATTTCAAAAAGCCTCAAAAGTGAGAACCAATTGTAACAGATCATTCAAATACAGTGTTTTGAAGTATTTTGTGTCATTTTTATCCACTACTGCTTAAATAGTCTCTCCAATGTAACTCGTTTATGCTTAAAGGATCCACACACTGCATTGACTTTTATTATTATTATTATAGTTCTACTTCTACCATCTCTGTGGGTTTTAATAAAAGCAATCATAATTGATTTTGTCATGACAGCTTTCCAGCTCTATTTCCCATTGAATTAAACAGTTTGTGTTACTGTGCCTTTAAGACTAATACACTTAAATGACTGTCCTGTTTTGTTCCTCATTCTCGAGCCAAAACACTTCTGAGTGCGCTAAACTGCTGTAAGTTTAAAAGACAGACATATATAAACACACCGTTTTTATGACATCACAAAAACAGTGAATCCCGAACAGTGAATCCCGAACAGTGAGTCTGTTTCTGCATGTTAATGTCTATACACGCACTGTGCAGGCAGAGTAAAAGAGTAAATGGTGTATTGTGAAACTTAAATCATATTTTTGCATGTTATTAACCGTTTATTTTAATAAAGTACCATTTTTTTCATGATATATGTGCTCTAAAAAGCCATTAGCACTGAAATAGCTAAATTAGGTCACTCCAGCTAAACAGCAGAGCCTTTCCTTGCTATGGCCAATGATTCGTGTGATCCCCATGTTTTGTATGAGCCTGACAATGTGGTGCAGCTTAACCTGCTGATTGATTTCAGCCATGTCTGAAAGCCTAACCTGTCAGGTATTGTCAGGAGAAGCAGCCAGGCTCCACAGTGTGTTTGTTTAGTAAGCAGAGCCAAATGGTCATTAATAGAGCGCTTTAGTAAACAGGCACTCCTTTAAGACCCCCAGTGACAGGAGATAATCCTGCCCTCCGTGACACACAATGCTCAGGACCGGCAGGCTCACATAAACTCACTCACACACAAACACTGTGGCATGCATAGACTCGACTCGTTTTCTGACTTATGGTGCTGCCGAGAGAACCTGCGACCTGTGCAAACCTGCCTTCATTACTTGATTTTTTACGTTTATTGCTTTGATAAAGGGCTGGGCGATTTGGCCTAAAATCAAAATCTCGATTAATTGAACATTTTAACTCGATTACGATTAATGAACGAT
>JBBPCW010000037.1:3897395-3909301 GCA_037974425.1 Phenacogrammus interruptus
ACACACTCAGAGTCTCTCCTCAGCATCCTCCTCCCAACACACTCAGTCTCTCCTCAGCATCCTCCTCCCAACACACTGTCTCTCCTCAGCATCCTCCTCCCAACACACTCAGACTCTCCTCAGCTCAGTTTGCAGTGAACAAAATTGCTTAAAATCCAGATTGCAGTTAAAAGAATGAACCAGGACAATAACGACTGAAACCAGTGTAAAAACAACTTAAGCAGCAGGAAGTAATGCATTGCAAAACCCCCTGTGTCGATTAATGTATGGATCATATAGACTGATTATAACATATTTATTAGTGCTCTGTACATGAAAGACGACTCAGAACACCAGCATGGCGTTATCACTTTTAATACATTTTATACACTGTACACTGTTGCTCACTTATTTAACACTACATTACACAGTTCTGTCTATAAAGGTATCAAGAAACAAACAATGCTCATGCCAACTGTGTCTAGAGTGGCGGCGTGGGCTACCACGAATCTGAATGATATTGGCACATGAATCTCTAATGAGCTCCTGTCATCCAGACTACAATATATGCTACTCTTTAGAACAGCTGGAGAAAATCTGTTTTATCAGTATGTTCTATATCATCTAAATAAGTGGTGGGGGTTTCTGGGGGATGTACATATTGCATAGCAGAAACAGATGGGTTGATTTAGCAGGTTTGATGGTGGGCAACATACACTCACTGTTGCTTCGTGATGTTCCTGGGCTATTAGCAAAGGCCAATGTGCGGACCTGAGGGATAGAACAGATGAGGAATGTAGCGTTGCTTCTAAGTTAGGAGGAATAAACTGTTTGGAGGAATTCATTGGGATTCAAGGAAATCATGTGGCTATAAAAAGGGATGGGGAATAATGGACAGTTGTTTAAAACCGAGAGAATTGTGAATGTTTTCTTCTCTCTCATTGATAAAACTTGTGCATCATCTTACGAGACATATCGTCCATTCTACTGGATCATATTCTAACCTCAGCGTGTGCTAATGGAGATTTGCATACTACTCTTGGGGAATGACAAGGTCCCCTGCCAATGTTTTAAAAACAAGAGCTTATTTCTTGTCTAATGTATTTTTTGTGTTTTGTTTTTTAATTAAAATATGAAGTTCCCATGAGTTGTACTTATAAAGCATACTTCTACATAATTTGCTTTAAACTCTGCATTGTGACTGTATGGATTAGATAGACCACAGAGCAAGCAACTTGACAAACATATCAAAATAATACTGTTCTTCTTTGAAAATATATTACCAGTTTTCTTCCTTGTTCTCATTTTAAATATAGCCATTGTCAGCAGTTCACAATAACAATGAAAATATTGAGCTTTCAATAAAACGGTATAGCACAGGTGGGTGTTTTTTTTTTGTTATCGTCTTGTGAAAAGTATGGATCATAATACAAAACATATCTTAAATGTCTAACGGCAACATCGTCAAGGATAAAAATAATGACACATTTTGAAAAGGCTCATTGCACTTAATATATGGCAAACATGACAGTAGCTTTAATGTAAGCCAGGTTTAGTCCTTTTGTTCAAGTCTCTTCATGTAAAAAAGCAAAATAGTCCATGGTCCCCGCTCATCCGCCTGGGTTAGGTGCTTCATCTTCTTTAGAGGGGGAGGGGAAGGGTTTTATATTCCAATCCCTTTGACTAGAGAGGCCTCCAGAGAAATGTTGAATTCTTGCAAAGTCTGTAACACTCTGATCAAAGAGTTTACCAAAGAATGGTCCTTTAGTAGTGCTGTGTCCTCATACATCTGTGCTGTGATTGGACAGTCAGCCAGTAGGGCTATCCAGTGATGCAGCAAGTGATCTCTGTAGGAGCAGACCAAGAAACATGGGTTTTTATATACGGTCTACCTGATTCAAATGGAAAAGAAGCATATCTACATTTGATTATACATGAATTGGTATGTTCCTGCATTAATATCGGAAACATTAAAATGCCCTCTCACTGGTATACCTTCACACATAAACACTCACTGACTTCACTGGCCCTGCTGGTATACAGTTAGCATCTGCTGATGTATTCTTTGTTAGCCATTCTCTAGCACAGATGTGCTAAACTTGGCCAGCACAGTTCCCCTAAACACATCAACTAAACCTAATACTTCGCAGATGATTTGAACAAGGTGTGTTTGATCAGTGAAATCAGTGAACTGTGCTACACCTGTGCACCTCCACAAACACAGTTTGCCTCTGCTCTGGTCACTCATCAGCAGTCAGTTTTGAAAACAGACACCTTTAAAAAACAGCAATGTTTCTGTCACTGCTCTATCATCGCACACCACCATGTCAGTGTCGCTGCTGTGCTGAGACTGGTGCACCAGCCAAACAATATCTGGTCAACAGCTTTCAATGATGAATAGGATGCTGGGTGGCTGAATTAAACTGTATTAAAAAAGATGCAACTGTAACTGTACACTCGTACACAGACGATTCAAAACAAGACTGCTCACATATCGCATGTCAGCTGCACATGTCGTGGTCTGGAATATATTTGGCAGTGAGAGTACTGTCAGTTCTCATAGTCTATGTGATGAGATATGGGCAGACATAAAGGCCTGAGCCATGACTGGGTTATATTACCAACATTTCCTTTTATTCAAAGCTAGACGACAAGAACAAAGCATGCTCACGCTTAGCATAACATGTTTAAAAATGCTACATGTAAGGCCTTCTCTTTAACCTTCGCATATCACAGTGAACACAGCATAAAGGCATACTCAGCAGTTCTGCACCTCATCACTATCAGCCACCATCTGAAGCAGACAGTCAACTGACATGGACAATAATTCTCCTATGCTTACAAAACAATAGAATTTATTGTCCATGGTAATCAAATGTATGCGACCAATGTGGCAACAGACATTAGATTGACAGGTTGTATTCCTCAAAGGATAATCATACAATAAGACTTACCTGGCTCCCAGGCACACAAGCATCTGGAACTTTCCATCCTTGCCAATGTTTCTGGGTGTGCTGCTGATAGCACGCATGAAGCGGCAGAAATGGCGCACCCTCGTCTGATAGTTCTCGTCCTGAGTCACCTGACTCTGCTCAGCACTCTCAAAGTAAACCTGTGCTTTTTCTGAGAAGACAAGAAAATGCAAATGTATTGTGTCCCTCTATTAGGGCTGGGCGATTAATCGAAAAGTAATCGGACATTCAGAACCTATAATCGATCAAATTACTTTCCCTTTAAAAACACTACCGCGTGTGGAGTCACGTGACCCCGCTACGTTATGTTACGTTATTCCGCCGAAATGTCGAGCACGGAGAGCTTAAACACTGAGACAACTGAGCAACTTGTCAGTGAATTATGAGGGCAAAAAAATTCAAAAATAAATAAAAATAATCGCTCATTAATCGTAATCGAGTTCAAATGTTCAATTAATCGAGATTTTGATTTTAGGCCAAATCGCCCAGCCCTACCCTCTGTTGAGAAACATTAGAACACAAAGTCAAAAGTTGTTAAATTCAGAGCGTTCATTACCTAGAAAATCCCAAATGAAGACATTCTTAAAAAGGCGTGGCGACTTGAAGCCATGCTGGAACACCTGCTCCAAAGCCCAGACCAGACCATACTCTCCACAGAGCAGCAGAGTCAGACTCCCCCTCTGAAATCAGACACAGAGACACACATTCAATTCTAGTCACCAAATCGACTTTAAAGGAAAGCCAGTAGAGCAGGGGTGTCCAGCTCTAGTTTAGACATTGTTTATTTTGTTCCATTCGCAGACACTTGTTTTACCAGGTTCTGTAGGTATGCTAGTGCAGGGAAAGCACCAGATTTAGTACCCCTGCAACAGAGGAATCTCTGGCACTCTTACCTCCTTCTCTGGCTTATGGAAGTGTTTTACAATGCCATTGATTGCCTCCCCTACTCCCTCCTGGATCTGGCCTGTGTTCAGTTCTAGTAAAAACACAATACAATACAGGTTGGCTGTAGGAGATGCACGCTGTCATGGCAAATACGTCAACTCTGATTTCATTGTGAAACTCTACTGCACTCGTCATTTTTATTTTGGCCTGTTGCTATGGTTACTCACTCGGTTTGCTGTTTGGTGAGATTGTAACGAATCGCCGCATCATCCCAGGAGACTGCTGCATGGGGGGAGTGCGGCACATTCTGTCCTCGCTCTCAGTGCTGGCAGTCACCAGCTCACCCACCAAAATCCTCTCTAGACTGCCATCATCCACCCCTTTCCCCAGCCAGCGGCCGCACGGGAACCTAGACACACGCACATGAGTGTAGTTTTCATTCTCCATTGTCCCACGACAACTGACACGTCTCTGCGCTTCTTACATACCAACTGTTGCCAGGCTGATCAAACTTTGACAAAATGTTACCAAATCCCTGTCAACCTAATGTTGTAGCACAGCTCAAGTTGTACCAAAAACATTTAAAAATATATTTATTTTTCCTCACACTATGAGGATAGATGAGAGGTAGCTTTTAATACATATGGCATTTTAAACTGGAACACAAAACAACAAGCTGCATTCACTCCATAGGATTGTTGCACGAGTTTTGTAAAGCTTGTCCAACCTTGCAGTTGCTATGAAAGCAGGCCTTGTAAGGTCAGAGCATGGACAGGTCTGTGCTTACTTGTAAGTGTGTCCTGTGATCCCATTGCGGACCATGACGCACTCCACCAGCCACTTGGCGTAGAGTCCTGAGTTATCGTGGCCAATCTGTACTGTGGTCAGCTTGCCCAGGTTCTGGCACTTGGGGGAGGGGGGACAAATTACACAGCCATTAGGCAAAGGCCTCTAGCACAGTCCTGATCAACCATGCATCAGTCAACACAACTTTATTCCAGTAACCCAAGCTCCACTAAATTTGATGTTAAAATCCAAACAGTAGTCTAAAGCAGAGGCCCCCAACCACTGGGCCATTTGGTACCGGGCCGTACAGAAAGCCAGAATACATTTTTTATTGATTATCAGAGATCTTTTATTTGAACAAATCTAAAATGTTGCCCACAAGCTAGCAAAAATGAGTAAAAAACAAACACACTTTGTTTTTAGTTGTATCTATACCGGTCCGTAAAAATATAGTTTAACATGAATCTGGTCCATGGTGCAAAAAAAGGTGGGGACTACTGGTCTAAAGTACATGTGTGGTCATTTTGGTTTGTGCAACACATGTTCGTCATGCCACCAGAATTCAGTCAAAATATAATTTATTTATCGCTTTTACGTATTTTAAGTTAATTTTTTGTAATTTATTTTGCCTAAAAAATATATTTTTCTGCCTAAATTTAAGTTTTAAGTTAATATTTTACAGAAAGATATAATTTGGGGCCAAAAAAATAGGCAGAAAAAGTCACAAAAATAAGATTATACTGATATTACAATGAATAGATGAACTAATAAAGGAACAATCAAATGCTCTTTGCCCTCCAGGCATAGATGAGAATGAGGTTCTGCCTCATCTAAAAGTACTGTATACAAAGCAGAGCTATATAAAACTGAGTTATATGTTTGTTACTTACTTCAAAAGTAATCTCCAAAGTGTTCTTGGGCACTTGGAGGACTCCGGTCTCAGCCAGCTCTCCAGAGACACAGACCCAGGGATTGGCTGTGAACATGGAGCCTCCCAGCTTCTTACTGGGGATGATCACTACATGATATGGAATCACTGCGACAATAAAAGAAGAGAAACATGACAAAAGGCAGCAGGACTCTAATCCTATTCGCGCTTTCCTAGCACTCATTCACATACATGTGTGTCTCTTTATATTGTGCCACTCACTGATTGTGGTGAAGACATTGGTAAAACAGAAGTAGTCAACGGCGTTGAAGGACAAGAGGTGATAGAGAAACTGCTCCTTCTCATCATCGCATCGCAGGAATGCATAGCGCTTATAGAGTTTCCTGCAGAAAAGTAAAAGGATGATGATATTTTAGATGATATTTCAAATACACCCTGAAAAGAGTGGAAGGGGAAAGTGAGCTGATGCTGGCGGAGACTCTCTTTAAAGCCGAGAGAGGACCCCTCAAAAAACTTCGAACGTGACCCAGTTTACCCTGCAGCTCCCATCAATAATAAAACGCTTTTCATTTTTAATGGTAGACTGCCGCATTCAGAACTGATACTTCCAATATGTTCATTCATTATGGATATGCGTCTCGGTCGCCTTATTTAAACGAAAAGGGAATTAATATTAAAATATCATCGGGCCAAAAGAATGGAAGGAGGTCTTCAACAAAGTTTGCTAAAAGCAGAAGAACTGAGCTCTCACTGTAGATCTGAGAACTCCGTGGTCTTACTTGGTGAGCTCGTGGTCAGACAGGAGCTGCTTGAGGTGTCTGGACAGCAGTTTCTTCTCCATGGACAGTCGCACCCAGGCCCTGGCCTTCCCCACGTCCGTCTTGATCTCACTGATGTTCTGAATGTGCCTGAGAGAAGCAAGAGAGTGGTCTGATGTTGCCAAACACATGACACATATTATATCCAGCATTTAATAACAATTCAAAGTAAATAATTCTGAATATCTGTCAAAACATCTCGCAACACCAGTCCAGGGAAGACAAGGCCCAGCACAGTTCCAGGTATTCCATACCACAAAAGATAGATACAAAACTGTGCAAATGTTTTTGCACCCACGGTCAAATGACGATGTTTTGGTGATTTAAAGGAAATAAGCACGCATCTGAACACACTCCGGCACATTTCCATGCACAATTACTGTTTTTCTGCAGAAATAAACACATTCAAAAATAACATCAGTTGTGATCTGGGTGAAAGTTCAAAATAAAGCACAAATAAGTAGAAATTGTGCAGAAAATGTACGCTTCTTCTCTATAAACGGTGTATTGATCTATCTTTACTCCGCAATTCAACTAAATGTAATTTGACTGGAGGCATTCAAACACAACCATATAAACCTCTGTGTCCTTCAGGCTCAGTTTCTTGCTATAAGAGAGACCAAAAGGAAAATGCACGCATTACAAGTGTACTATTCACTGCTGATTCATCAAGGAGGTTCATTTGAATTGTTTTCAAATCGACTTTCAATGATTAATCATGACCGCCTCCAGTGTTAATACAGATAACACCAAGAGAGAGATACATAAACGCATGCTGGGTGCATCTCTCCAGCGCCTCTTGTTATGCGTTCCTCTAGTGGGGCAGCCGTTAAGAGGAGAAGCTCCAGGAGAGAAAAGGAGGGCAGCAGGAGGAGCAGCTCTGAGCCCAGACTCCCTGCTGCATCAGCCAGCCTGCTGTCATCGCTCCGAGCCACTATCATGCCAGCCCTGTCCAGACACATTCCCTTCCACTCCAGCTCTGCCACTGAGCGCTGTCTGCTTCCCCCTCTAAGTGCTGCCCCTCCCCCTGAGGCCCTTACAAAATAACCCCATTTCTCCACAGAGCCCCCCGCCCCACACCTTTTCTACCCTTCAGCAACCACATACTAATCAGCATGAAAGCATGAGGACGGAGTGCATGCGGAACCAATACGCCAAACAAGCTTTCAGCATGCAAAGTGCTCTCCTAAAGCTGATTCATCACGCACTATGTGATGGTGTTGGGCTAACAGACTAGCCTCGCTATCAGGGGTGGACATTATTGTGATAAATTATGTCACAATACTCTTTTCTAAGTATGTCATGTGCATCAGTGATTATAAAACACTCAACATCTGCATGGATTGTTACAAAAAGACTAAAGAGGTTCTATAATGATGCACGAAATATCATCTATCATCATATTGCTGTATTGGTCACCGGATAATAGTATGCAAATGAGTGTTTTTGATACAAGATACTTTATTTGTCACATGCAGTCATACAAGTACAACACACAGTGAAATGTATCCTGAACCGCTCCTATTACTGACTGTGCAAACATTAAAAGCAATAAGTAAATCTACATTAAAATTAAAATCTAAAATTCTAAGATTAAAATCTAAAATTCTAAAATTAAAAACACAGTGTGTCCAGTCACTCCTTCAAGTGAGTGTAACACCTTTGCTGAATCAATCAACAAAAGCCAACAGTAACTTGTTATGGTGCCAATATTCTAATAATCAAATGTTTCCTTTCTTTTTATTTTTTCCAAGACATTTGTGTGGGTTTATATACCAAAAAAAGCATTATTCATCACAATTCATTTTCAGATGATCATTTTTTTATCCCTTAGAATTAAAGAGACTCTATGTGCCTTTAAGAGCGGTACATGTAAATAATCTCCTTTGTTAGGCTGCCCTATATTTCAGCTCACTCAAGAGGCATGACATCACAAAATCTGATTGGAGAACAGGCTGTTCTTGCTGCTTAGTATCCATGTATGGACTGTATGGTACATTTTGAAACAATATTTATGTACTTCAAGCTTTTTTTATTGGCCTTTTAATATAGTGAAAGGCATCAGAATTGCAAGATACCATGTAATTATAATACAAACAATGTGTCCATATTGGCACCTCTAATAAACATAGTATCAGTTGCACAGAATCTGTGTAAACTATAAACTAGCTGAGGTTTGGATGTCTTCTAATTATACCACAATCATATCATTTATTCTTGCATCCAAAGTCACATTTTTGGAAGAGTTTCTTATTATTTCCTTGTAAATCCCAGAGATAGCAAATAGCACATTTTGTTATAATGTCTCAGAGAAATCAGAGAAGTCGTTTACATGCAGGCATCGGTTAACACTATCAGCGCCCTCACAGACATCTATAAGAAACTCACTTAAGTAAACAAGCAGCAGTTACTAGAATCTGGCCGGTCAGTGAAAGCTGCCGACCTCAGATCTGCGGTGTGTATGAGAACATATAAAGCTGAGTGTGGACGGGGGGGCACTGCTGCATGCTAAAGTCTTCCCGCGTTCTGCTGTCTCACCAGAGGGCTCTGCAGGGGGGCTTCTGCTAATTAGACTGGAAGTAATGTGACGACATGCACGCACCACCCCTCTCAGTCTTCTTCACGCAATGGGGAGGCGACCTTTACTCCACAGGACCGCGCTGACACAAACTATTTAATCCAAATATTCTAAGAGTCTGCTTACAAGAACATTTAAATAATGAGTGAAATATATCTGGAGGTGCTTTTAAACTCAACGGTTCAAATACAACTCACTGAAATGAAATGATTACCAGCATCACTTCTGGAAATAAGAATATTATCATTTAAAAATAATAAACAGCATAACATAAAGGAGCGTTTCAATGTTCTCATTCTAAAATCTAAACCTAATCTGCATTAGCAAGTGCACCTGGTAAAGATAAAAAAGGCTGGCTATTCTCTTACTGGCCAGAAGATGGCAGTAATCTTACAAATTCCAAAATCTTCATAGTCATGGAAATGAAAAAAAAAAAACCCAACAGCCACTGGTGTCAACAAAAAAGGAACACAATTAAATTACTGGAACTGCAATAATGTAGCAGTGAGAAGAAAGACTAACTGATGAACTACACAAGATTATTATTATTATTATTATTATTATTATTGTTATATTGTTATTATTATTGTTGTTGTTATTATTGTTATTATTATTATCCTTATTGCTAATGTAATTCATATTATAACAGTTGTATTATACTTGAGGTGTAATTATTTTCATTAAAATAATCTATTTTAGAACATTTTAAATATATATCCCCCAAATTCATGACTGTGTTTGTCTTTGCATATATACTGTTTGCTGCTGACAGCTTTTTCTCAAATGTTTTTCTGATCCACACTTACAAAAAAAAAAAACATCAAAGGAAAGAATAAAAAAGGAAAGCGTAATATTCTGAAGAAACTGCATTATTCAACTGAAAATATGACAGCTCCACAAAATATGGATTAATGGTTACTGGGGGTGCTATTGTCCTGAGTACACTGTGCGTGGGATGCAAGAAGAAAGCGAGCAAATCGAGCCATGAAGGCATCCAATTTCTTTGTTATTTGGAGACAAAACATTCCTTGACAACAGCAAAACACAGGACAATCTCGTGTGTCGAGGCACCGCCCCCGCCATGAGCCTACCGCTCCATCAGAACCCTGTGGTTTGGTTCCTTGTTAACAATGTTGGGAACCTCTGCTTTACAGTAACTGAGACAACCCTAATCTTTCCAAAACTGACCTCATGTCCTGGATGAGGGAGATTTTTAGAGGGGGCATTGCACACCCAGCATCTGACTTCCGTCTCTCTGTGTCATGGATGATGCCTAGAAACATAGGAGAGAGATGAGCTGACACACTGAAAAAAAAATTTGTAATAAGGTCCCATTTCCAGTTATACTTTTAGAATAAAACTTCTTTTCAGGGTACAAATGGTATCACAGGGGGATGCTCTCAAAAGTCTGTCTTCAAACCCTTTATTAAGAAACAGTTGTATCATATTCTGAGACTTTTATTTTACGTTTACATTAATATAGTTAAGTGAAAAGGTGAATACAGAGTTCCTATACAAAAAGCATAGGAGAAACACAGGAACATAGGAGAGCATAGGAGAACATATGGAGCACTGTTAGACCCTTCAGACAACGTTATAAGGCAGGGGTGTGGAACTCGGAGGCCTGGATGCTGTGATCCTGCACGTTTTGGTGATTTCCCTGCTCAGAAACACCTGTTTCTCCTCTGCAGTTAATTGTCAGGTTTAGTGAATGTGTTTGAGGAGGAGAACCATCAAACTGTGCTGGACACCGGCCCTCCAGTACCGGAGTCTGACACCTGTTATAAGGTATATTATCATTGTTTGTACACAGGGGGAAAAGGTCTACATGTACAGTACAGTTCTTCCTGACAGTATAAAGATAAAAACAAAAATGGCAGTGAGCTCTTAGCTATAGAAAAAGTTATTCCAGTCTTACCAGGAGGGCCCAAGCCAGCTGGTGTGGCATCCCTCTTCTCTTTGCTCTCCTGGTAATGTAACAGGTGCGACCACAAGGCTGATTTTCCCTGTTGGGGGGAAAGAGACGACCCAAGCTCACAAAGGTAACTCACAAAGGTAATTTTAGAATGTGACCACAAGGCTTGACAAGCCACAGCACAAAATAAGGCCAACATCTTTCTTATTTATCCTTTCTTATCCTTAGGCATGAAGTGTTCGCTTATAATAAGCATGGTTACTACTGCTGTTCTTGGTTTGGGCTGTTAAACTAATTTCACAGGACAAATTCAAATGATACTTTACTCTTTATTTGTTTACAGCGACAAGCTCACAAAGGTTTTCTCTATAAAATGTGACCACATGGTGGTGCTGAAACATTTCCTGCAGCATCCACTCACAATAAAACAAGCTGTGAATCTCAATTCTGTAGCACAGGCTCTGAGCAAAGCTGTTGAGATACTAAAACAAAAATAGTATGTTGACAG
This sequence comes from Phenacogrammus interruptus, assembly GCA_037974425.1. Taxonomy (NCBI): domain Eukaryota; kingdom Metazoa; phylum Chordata; class Actinopteri; order Characiformes; family Alestidae; genus Phenacogrammus; species Phenacogrammus interruptus. Next base: position 3,908,726 of record JBBPCW010000037.1, read on the forward strand.
AATGTTGATATTTGTTGCGAATGTCTAGTAACTAAGTGTCTCTGGTCCTGGTATACCTGTTTGACCTGTAGACCATGACTCCAGATCCTCTCCAGCAGGTCACAGAGGCTGGCGATGAGCGTGTTCTCCTCCACACCGGTGATGCTGACCTCCCCATGTCCCAGCTCCACCGCCTCCCTGCCCATCTTCTCCACCAGCATGCGCTTTGTCTGAGTAAACCACAGCCATGGGTTACATAATCAGACTGCACTGAAGTCTCCATGTATTCAAACTGCAGTGTAACTGCACAGTGCAACATATCAGCTTCCCAATAAAATAATCTAACATTAAGGTTTCACCGATTTATCAGCTTCAACAGAAATCCTGCAGATAAAGGATGACTCTTTGAATGTTGTATAAAAACTACAGTCAGACACATTTATTTTAAATATTAAATACACTGTACATCACCAAGTGAACTCTCATGTCATTTACTTTTTTAGGGTTAGACTTTAATACACCCCTCTGCATTGCAGTACCACACAATCAGTGGGGGCAGTATTGCGCTACGTTGGCGACCAGCATGCCAGAAGAAGA